>JAUPFV010000003.1:90030282-90459968 GCA_036936605.1 Limnanthes douglasii subsp. nivea
TTACAATTAAACCAACTCCGTTATGAGATTTTAATTTAGGTATGAGATGACTAATTATACTGAAAGAAGTCTCTCGATTGAAGATTTTTTTTTTCAGGTTTTCAAAAAAAATGGGCTAATTATTCAGATATTATTTGTGATGATATTTCCTTTACAGCTCTTTCTTCTATCCTATAAAATGTATGCAACCAACAAGCAAGATCAGTTCTTGATAAAACTATAACCGTATTTGGAAATTACACGGTCTAATATAATGAATCATCATCATGTTCAATCTTGGATGCATGTATGGGTGAACTTATTCGTGAGGAGTATTTAATGATAACTAAAACGTCCATAGAACATCAAACTAATGTTAGTACACTTGTTCAAGTCGTTTATGCATCACAAGAGAAAAAAAAATAGAGCCATGCATGATGTGTAATATTATAGTTACAATTCTTTCACTCATATTGATTGGAATTATCCCCAAAAAGTTTGTAACTACTACAAGAAACATATCAATATCATATATGTTATTACTATTCGACCAGGGAAATAAGATGGTACTGCCTATCATGCCTCAACTAATGCTTCTCATTCTACAACATTGCCTGTTGTGCCGCCGATTGTTCTTATTATTTCTCCAACAACAAATCCAAACACACTCACCCTTGAAATGGTACAAAAAATGATAATTTATGCTTTTGGACTCTCAGGTAATCATAAAAATTATTCTACACAGCGATACTTTAACTTTGGAGCCTCAAACTATATGAACAATACTTTTGTTCTCTTTCTAATGTTGAAAACTATTGAAATCTGAAAATTAATATTGTTGATGCTAATTTAATACTTATTAGTGTTGTTAGTGATATTTCATGTTGTTGGAGTCTCAAACCATATAACCATCAATTCTTAGGTGTCAACAACGGTGTACCTATAGAGGGACTGAGACTCTCTCCAATATGACCCTTGGTGAGTAAATCCTCAAGATGTCACCTAAGCTCCTCGTGCTCCTTAGGACTCATCCTATAATGAGGTCTGTTATGAAAACTAGCCCCATGGACCATATCAATCTGATGTTAGATATCTCATAATGGTGGAAGATCCATATGCATCTTCTAGGAAGACATCAGTAAACTCTACTAGTAGTGGCCGAATCTGTTTATGAATCTCAAAGCATCATCACATTCTTTCACAAACAATACATACACAAACCCAAATAAATAGCACGCTCTAAAAGTTTCTTGTGTGCTAGTAAATTTCTAATAGGACATTGTGTTATAAGAGGTGGAGGTTTTGGAGACACTTCTCTAGATAGCACTAGTACAAAATTTGTATTATTCATCATAAAGTTATACCATTTTCCTACTATAATGAGTATACCCCCTATCAAATTTCCATGGACATCATAATAGTAGGTGACAAGCATCCACAATAATAACATCACACCAAGCATTGCATTTGTAATTACCAATAAAAAATGAAACCAATCAATGTTTAGAAACTGTTACCTCGTTGCCCTTGTTTAATCATGCCAGTTTGTAATTTTTTTGATGAGCTTCAGTATTCAAGGTTAGAGTATGAATAGCCTCCTCAAAAACCACATTCTTGCAACTATCTAAGTTAATCACTAGGGTGTAAATCTTCCTCCAATGGTGCACGTAAACTAAAGTATGTTATTCCTGAGCCAATCACCACTGTTATTTCTACCCTTAAACGTAACACATACACGCCTTATTACCAATAGTTAGAAGATGTTCCCTTACAAAAAATTAACTTCTTGAACTTCTCTATCAATATCCGCATCCCCCACATCAAACCGTGGATCACCTATCTCTTCCAATTGAGAATCGTTTGTTTTTGTAAACAAACCCATGGACTGATGTGGCTTAGTACACTATGATACACGATACCATATCTCATAACACCGAAAACACTTCATCTGAGAAGAAGTTTTAGGATAAACTGATGGTGTAGGTTGTACAGTTGGAGTAAAATTTGGAATTGGAAGCGTCATAGTAGATGCCCTGGCACTATCTCTTCCATACAAGCTCATTCACAAGGATTTTTCAACATGCAACACACACTGGTGTGCTTCAGAAACGTTAACCGGTTCAAACAAATTTAGAGAGTTCTAAAATTGTTTCCTCAGCCCTCATATATGAGACACCAACTGATCTTTTACATAAAAAAATTTAGGCGACTCTTGTACTTACAAAATTCAGAGGTATACTCATCCACGGATTTTGTACCCTGCTTAAGATTCTGAAGTCGTTGATACATGGTCTCACATAATGGAAAGGTAAAAATGTAGCCCTAATGTGTTTTACAATTTTACAACAACTCGCGATCTCAGACTTACCTTGCCTCAAACGAGTATGTTTCAGCTGTTACCACCACAATGCAGCCTGACCGCGGAATTTAGTCATGACTAATTAGGCCCTCTTATCGTCTGGAATGTCTTTGAAGTATAAAATTTCTTCCACTGATGCAACCCATTCAAAAAATTCATCTCGCTCAAGACCTCATAGAATTTTGGAATCTCCAGTCTGAAACTTAACTCCCACCGGTTGTTTGTGTTTGGACTGTATTCATGATCTGGAAGTTGTTTGTGATGAGTCCGGATTCTGTCACCACCTTCTATGGGAACCGGACAGGGTCAATTCGGACAATGTCCACCTTACCGGATAGGGGCAGTTCGGACACCATCATCCATTGAACTATCCGAACAGAACTAAAGTACTTAAAACACTAATCACTTTCTAACTAAGCTGCATATTTACCTACTTAAAACTAATGGGTCTTTAAACTCGACCCGAATCTATTAAACACGACCCGAAAGCCCATAAGGCCCAAATGTGAGGGTATAAATACCCAACCACCAACATTAAATAAGGGTAATGAGAATTAAATAAAACCAGGCAGCTCAATTCTCCCTCTACATTCTACTCAAACATTAAATACTCACAAAACTCTAAACAGAAATTACAAACTTACCCTTAGACGAAAATAAACCACACCAAATTGGCGACCACAGTGGGAGCACGATGGTGCCTGTATCTAGCATTCAAAACCATCAGAAAATTCAGTCCGAATGAATCCGGACGTACTGGAGGTACCACCAGCTTTGCTTGAAGTGGTGGGGGAAAATGATGAATATACCATCGAGGAGCGTGATAGATTAAAGGGCGAAATAGAAGCTCTGAGGGCAGAAAAGGCAAAGATGGGCGTAAAAGAGAAATCAAAGGCATCCGGTGCTCATCATACTAACAACCCTAGAGAGCATGAGCCTTCGAAGACCCATGTGAGTACGAAGAAGACTCATGCTAGCTCCAAAAAGTCTCACCGGTCCAAGCCAGTGGAGAGCTCTAATTCAGACTCAGAATCTTCCAGTAGCTCATAAGACGAAGATGGAATAGAAGAATCCTTGTCCTCCAGCAGCGATGAGGGCCGATCTAAAAAGAAACAAAAGTTGGTTGAGAAGTATTCAAGAAAAAGGGATAGGCATGGAAAGTTAAAGAGGCATATAGGAAAAGGATCATCTCATAACCGGAGACATATAGACCGAACGCTGGTGGATCCATTTTCCTTCCATGATGAGCCATGTATCTTTGCAACTCCTAATGAGGATACCATTTTTAGTTGTGGCCAGAATTGGAGACAATCTCCATTGTCTTCCAAGATCCTGTCCGGAAACCTCCTTTAGAGGTTCGATAGCATGAAGATGGAAAAATACGATGGCAGTAAAGACCCGGACAATCACTTGGAACAATTCAAAAATTTCATGATGAACTTCGATGACGACGATAAGTTGCTTTGTAGAGCATTCTCCCAGTCTTTTACGGGGAGTGCCTTGAAATGGTATAACAGCCTACCACAAGGGTGCTTTAGAAATTTCGATACCTTTTGGGTGGCCTTCCGGAGGCAGTTTGTTGGAAGTAAGGAGGTGAAGGGCAATGGAGATACAATTATCCATTGTGCCCAAGAACCGAATGAATCTCTGAAGGAATATATAAGTCACTTTGTAAATACCAAAAATAGGTTGGCTGATTGCTTCGAGCAAGTAGCAATAGCTTCTCTGAGGCAGGGCTTAAACCCTGGAAATTTGGCTGATTCAGTGACCAGAAAAAAGGCCATAACATTGGGAGGTTTACTGAATCAGGTCGGAAAGCAAATTAACGTGGATGAAACAAAGAAAACTAGGGTGCACAAGCAGGTGAGGTCTGCCCCGGTTGCACCAAACCCCAACCAAAATCAGTCCGGGAACAAGGCAAGGGAGGCCGAGTAGGGTCATAACGGAGCTAAAGCTCAGTCTCAGCCAGCTGCGCCTGCCCAGAGTCAACAATCTAGAAACAAGAGAGGGCCTTGGGTTCAACCGAAGTGGTTTGTTGAGTTAAGAGAAAGTGTGACCACCATTTATGATAAAACAAAGGAAGAAGTACACTATAGAAGGTCGGTTGCACTACAATCTCCTAGGGAGCATCGTAACAATTCTTTCTGTCAGTACCACAATGATACTGGCCATACCAGTGACGATTGCATTGCTTTAAAGCAAGAAGTCCAGAATTTGATTGAAAGAGGAAAGTTGGGAGCATATGTTAAAAGAAGAGGAGGAAACAGGCCTGATAATGCTCATCGGCCTGACCCGAACAATGCAAGCACATCCGCTCCGGAGGGAGCTATGGTGATAATCGAGAGATTCGATGTAGAGTCAGAGTACCTGAACCCTGATCCAACTCGATACAGAGTGGGTGCCATTGAAGAACGTTGTAAAACAGTGTCCGAGCTTATTAACTTTTTTGAGTCACTCACAATTTTCGGAGGGGATACCATGACAGCACCCACAGCTTCTTCAAGAAAGAGGCATGTTCATACTTTAGCTACCCTAATGGAGGGAGGCATGACTTCCTATCAATCGCAGATTCCATTTCCCTTCATTATATTCGATGAGGATGACTTGGGAGATATAGCAGGTCCTCATGAAGATGCTGCTGTCATAGGAGCATCCATTGGGGGCAATGATGTAAGATGAATTTTGGTGGATACTGAGTGTTCAGCCAATATCCTCTTTTTAACTTCCTACAAAAAGATAAAAAATCCTGCGGTAATTTAGCGTTCGAACAGGTCAATTGTGGGTTTCACTAGAAGCTCAGCAGATGTGATCGGGAGTTCGAAGATGAAGTTTTGTTGGGCAAGGGCCCTTTTAAGAAGATGGTTAGAATACTGTTTGTTGTAGTGGATTGTCCCACTTGTTACAATGCTATTCTAGAGAGGTCTTGGCTCTCTAGGATGCATGCAGTGGCCTCAACAGTCCACCAATGTTTGAAATATGCTGTGTAAGGACAAGTGGGAGTTGTTCGGAGCAGCCAAAAGATTGCAAGAGAGTGTTATGCAACAACACTGGCCCCTCAGATGTTGGGGGCAGTTCGTATCAATGAAGAATAGCAGTTTGAGGGGCTTTCTGAGGGTGAGGGTGAAATTGATGACCCCAGAGAGACCCCTGGAGTTTTAATACCGGTTGAAGAAGTTGAAACACATTCTTTAGGAGAGGGAAAAAATGTTAAGATAGGGTCCAAAATGGCCTCCGAACTGAAGGGTAAAATGTTGAAGTTCCTAAAAGACCATCAACATGTTTTTGCTTGGTGCAATGCTGCCAGCATATATCATATCACACCACTTGTCCATCCGAAGAGACATAGAGCTTGTGGTACAAAAAAGAAGAGCTTTTTCCAAGGAAAAGGCTGATGTCATTGTTCAAGAAGTCGACAGGCTTACTAAAATGGGGCATATAAAGGAGTCTCAGTATCCTTTGTGGACAGCCAATCCGGTCTTGGTAAAAAAGAAAAATGGCAAGTGGCGTATGTGTATTGATTTTACAGATCTCAACAGGGCTTGCCTAAAGGATTTGTATCCTGTCCCCCGGATTGATCAGCTGGTGGATTCTACTTCTAGGAATAAGCTACTATCTTTTATGGATGCCTTCTCCGGGTATAACCAGATTCAAGTAGATCCGGAGGATCAGGAGCATACTACATTTGTCACTGATAGGGGCCTTCATTGTTACAAGGTGATGCCATTTGGGGTTAAAAAATGCTGGGGCTACCTATCAGAGGTTAGTAAACAAAGCCTTTGCTGATCAAATTGGAAGAAATATGGAAGTATATATCGATGGCATGATGGTTAAAAGTGTGGACGAAGAGCTACACTTGGCAGACCTCCAAGAAACTTTTACCAACTTAGTAAAAGTAAATTTGAAACTAAATCCAGAAAAGTGTGTGTTCGGAGTACAGTCCGGAAAATTCCTAGGATACATAATAAGTGAGCAAGGGATACAGCCTGATCCGGACCAGCTTAATGCTTTATTTCAAATGGAGCCTCCTCGGAATATTAAAGAAGTACAACGGTTGACTGGGAGGTTGGCTGCGTTAAATCGATTCATCTCAAGGTCTTCGGACAGATGTGTCCCGTTTTTTCAAACTTTAAAAGATGCAAAGGGATTTGACTGGACTTCACAATGTAATGAGGCCTTCAATGAGATTAAAAAACATCTGTCCTCCCCAAGACTCTATTTAAACCTGTTGATGGAGAGACACTCTTCGTATATTTGGCAGTTTCCAGTTGTGCCATCAGTGCTGTATTGGTAAGCGAGGTGGATAATTACCCCCGTCCAGTGTATTACATCAGCAAGAGTTTGATAGATGCAGAAAAACGCTATCTAAAGCTTGAAAAGTTAGCACTAGCCCTGGTAATTGCTGCTAGGAAGATGAGGCCTTATTTTCAGGCTCATCCTATTATTGTCCGGACGTCCTATCCCCTGAAAAATGTTTTGCAAAAGACGAATATATCGAGTAGAATGACTAAGTGGTCAGTGGAACTGGGGGACTTCGATATTGAATTTTCTCCTCGAACAACAATCCAAGTTGTGGTTGATTTCTTAGTTGAATTCCACTCGAATAGGGATACAGAGCAAACGACTAAGATGAAAGATAAAAAGGTTTGGGTCCTCCGGACGGATGGTGGATCAAGTACTATGGGATGTGGTGCAGGGGTATGCTTGACCTCTCCGTATGGTGACAAAATATACCAAGCTATATGTTTTGCTTTTAGGGCTTCTAACAATGAGTCCGAATATGAAGCTGCTATAGCTGGTTTAACGTTAGCTCTTATTTGTGGAGCCAAAAGGGTCAAGTTGATGAGTGATTCCCAGCTTCTTATCCATCATGCGCAAGGTCAATCTGAAGCCAAAAAGGAACACCTAATAAAATACTTACTTATTCTCAAAGATGTGTCACTTAGGTTCAAGAGTATTGCTTATGAGCACATACCCCAAACAGAAAATGAACTAGCAGACTCCTTGACAACCATAGCCTATACTGAATCGTACCCTTGGATCCATGTGCTGGAGTCCCCTTCCATTCAACTCAATATGGGTAAGGAGGAAGAAAGCTTTGATATACAAGTGAAACAGCCCCAAGATTGGAGGTTTCCTCTCCTTCAATATCTCTCCGATGGCATCTTGCCTCCGTACAAGTCAATAGCAAGAAAAGTAAAGTACAAGGCTCGTGGTTTTATCATACTAAGAGATGTTCTTTATAAGAAGTCTTACAGTAAACCCCTGTTACGATGTTTGGGGGATGATGAATCTCAAATGGTGCTCTCCGAATTGCATGATGGTGAGGGATCAACTCACTGTGGATTCAGGGCTCTAACAAGGAGAGTTTTGTTGGCTGGTTATTATTGGCCCACTATAATGCAAGATGCTAAGGAGCTGGTGAGAAGGTGTGACCCATGCCAGAGATATAACAGCGAAATTCATGTTCCAGCCACCCCGTTAGAGTCAATTTCTGAGCCTATACCCTTTGCTCAATGTGGGATGGACTTGGTGGGACCTCTACCTATGGCGTCCAGAGGGCGCAGAACAATAATTGTGGCTATTGACTATTTTTCGAAGTGGATCGAAGCAGCCCCACTGGCAGGTACAACATCCAAAGCTGTCATAAAATTCATTTTATCCAATATCTGTTGCAGATTTGGCATTCCACAGAAGATAACAACAGACAATGGGCCACAGTTCGACAACAACGAAATGGAGAGTTTCTGTGCCTCTAGAGGTATACAACATTGTTTCTCTTCACATTTCCACCCACAAGCAAATGGTCAGGTTGAACTGGCTAATAGAACTATACTGTCCGGTTTGAAGAAAAATTTAGAAGGGGATGCTGGAAAATGGCCTAGTTATTTACAAGAGGTTTTGTGGGCCTACCGGACTACACCTGGGGCTGCAACACAAGAGTCACCTTTTTCCCATGGTCTATGAGATAGATGCCATAGCTCCCATAGAAGCAACTCTCCCTTCATTTCGAGTTCATAATTTCTCCGAACACGCTAATGAGGGGGCTATCCGAGGTCAACTTGATTTGATAGAAGAAAGAAGATTTAAGGCACACCTTAGAGCTGTGCACTATCGAGGTTTGATGGGAAGCAGGTTTGCTTCCAAAGTTAAAAGAAGAGATTTTCAGTCGGGGGACAAGGTGTAAAAGAAAGTCTTCTTACACACTAAAGAGAAGCTGCTCGGCAAACTAGCCCCAACTTGGGAAGGACCCTATATGGTCATTGAAAGGCTTAAACCTGGGACATACTGGCTAGAAGACAAGGATGGAAGGGTTTTGAATCACCCTTGGAATATTGAGCACCTCCGGATGTACTTGGAGTAGAAACTATGTAAATATTTACTTGTTTAAAATCCATGTAAATATTTTGGGGCATACTCTTTCCTACCCTGGTGGCGCGGGGAGGTTTTAATGAGGTGTCCGGGCTTTTTAATAAAATTTAATGCCTTCTTAAAAATTCGGAGTGTTCTTATTTTGTTTCTTGTCAAATTTTTGTTTAAACACTGGCCGGATTGAATTAAAGGTGTGATGACTACTTAAACATTTGTCATCGGAGAATTTAAACACTCTCACTTTAAGATGTTTATGAAATAACTAAGGGTTGTTTAAACATTAGCCACCAAAATTGAAAAACTATGAAAGAATGCGAGAATTATGCAAAATACGCATACTCATTAAAACGACCGAAGTGCCTTGGCCATCCAAGGACTTTAAAATTGTCAATCAAAGCAAAAAGATCTGTTCGGTCAAACACCGGACACAGTTACAAAAATTCCTTGGCCTTCCAAGGACTTTAGTTCAATCAAAACAAAAGGCAAGAGATAATTGATATTCTAAGACTGAGCCTTTGAAGATGGCTCAACCTCACTTGCTTTCTTCTTCTTGAGATCATCATTCTCCTCACCTGGACTCTCCCCGGTGTTCTCTTCTTCATCAGATGAGGATGCACTGGAGAAATCAAACCTGTCACCCTCAGCCATTGTATGGACGGGAAGGTCTGGATACTCTACAAAAGTCCATAAGTCCCCCAGATTCCTCTTTGGAAACTTCTCATGAAAGAGAAGGACCATGTCCGACTTCACCTTGGCATACATTTCCTCCTGAGTGTCTATCACATTGTTGGCATAAGCATCAATCTTGGCTTGGATTTTTTCCTCTTGCTCCCTTAGCAGATCATCTTTCTCCTCTGCATCCTTGGACACCGAGTCTTCGAGTGCGATCTTGTCGTTGGTCAAAGTGTGAATGACTTGGTCCTTGGCCTTTATCTCCTCTTTCGAAGAGGAGAGATCTTTCTCCAACCCGGACTGCTTCACCCGGAGGTCTTTGATAGTATCTTCTAGGGTAGCTACCTATGTGGCCCAACCCTCCTGGTTCTTCTTTAACTCCTCGTTTTCTCTCTTCAAAACATCAGCATTTTGGGTGGCAGTGAGGAGGTCATTGGACAGTGTCTCCTTGTCGGAATTAAGGGCAGTAATGATTGCTGACTGACCTCGCACTTGTTTCTCCAGAACCAGCACCAGCTGAATATTACTCAATATAGAGTGAGTTATAACATCTTTTTCACTTGAAACGGTGAGGGTTTTACCATTGAAGGTAACGGTGTTCGAAGTGCTCGGAGGGAGGTAGGGCCCAACAAAGTCATCTATGGGAAGGTTTGCAAAATAGTCACCAAGCCCGTCAAGCCCTGTAATGTCGACACCGTCGATGCTAATGTCTCCTCCTCCAACCTCATCTGTTTGAAAGTCAACGGGGATCTCTTCTGCTCTTGTTGGATCAATAGGGTCAACAGGAGGGAAGGGCTCCGAAGGCCGGAGAGAAAGTTCATCACCCCTGGAAGTCTTTTTCTTCTTGGCCTTCCTATCCTTACTTCCTGCTCCCCGTGTCCTGTCCCTCTTAGGAACCCTTGGAGGCTTTGGAGATCCTGCCTCTTCCCTAGCACTCTCATGCTCCACTACTTCAAGAAGAGCAGCGTCAATTTGACTTGAAACTGGCCCCTCTTGGTTTGTTGGGGCAGTTTCCTCCGCTTCAGTGGGGTTGGCCTCAACTGCACTAAGCCTCCCCTTACCTTTCTTTCCCTTCACCTTGTTTGGGGCCTTGGCTCTACCGGGCAGATACAACGCCCCATCCGGTGCATGTGTTCTTTTAAGAACTACATCTGGAGGGGGTGGGGTGGTAAGCTCCTCCTAGGATAATTTCCTCCGGTTAGTAGTGTTCCAGAGGTAAGACCTTACAAGATTGCCTCCGGTAAAGGCATTGTGAAAACGGTTCCCCCACTTGTCAGCAGCTCAAGCGTTTAACTTGGTGCAAGTGACCTGCCCGGCCTTCATATAATTGTTAAAGTCTTTGGGCAACTCTATAAAAAAAGGTTGGCAACAAGATAAGTTAGTTAAACAATTTTAATTAAAATAAAAGTGCAAGTGTGGGGTAGGATTCTTACGATCGCTTCGCCATCTGCTGGTGAGGAGGCTCGGGTTGACACCGACTTTGATCTTCCTCCCATTCTCCCAAGCACCACTCACAAACACAAAGTGAGTCTTCCAATTTCTCTCCGACTCAAGCAGGTCATCCACTGCTTTGTAATTATCACCCATGTTGAAGTGATAGAAGTGAATGTGGTGGTTTCTACAGAGGCTGGCCACAACTGCAAACTCCTCCATTGGAAGAGGAATTCCGGAGAGCCTAGAGGCCATGATACAGGCCATGAGAGTGTACCAGGCATTAGGGCTCAGTTGACTTGGACCAAGCTTGTTGAGGTGGAAGTACCTAACTATCTCCGAGTCTAAGGGAAACCTTAGTCCCCGGTTAAAGAGTTCAGTGAAGATGACTATTTCACTGAGCTTGCAGTCCATTTGGGTTTCAGGGTCTATTGGGATCCTAATTTTTACGTTCTCCGGAATCCCCCACTTTGTACGCATCCGACCCAATTCGGCTGTATGGATGAAAGCATAAGTAATGTTTTGTAAAGCAAGAAGATACTTAACACTAACCTTGTGGAAACAAGGTCTCACTTTTCCCTCAAGGATCTCTGGTAGATCTGGGTGCCTAAAGCATAGTTTTTCTTTGCCTTTGTCCTTCTTGGCAGCACCAGCATCACTCGTTTTTCCGGAGACTTCGGAATCAAACGGAGCCTCTTCGATAGAATCTTCCAATACTTCTTCCATTACTGAGGAGGGGTTTTCGGTTTTTTTTGAGAGAGGTGAGTTAGAGATTGGCTCCGTATGCCCTCCGGATTGTTGGATTTCACTGGTCCCTTGAACTCTGGTCTCCGGCTGGGGCTCAGATGCGGTAGTTTCTTTTTGGAGACTTGAGATAGATGCCTCCGGACCGGACAGCTTGTCCTTAGGTATTTTCATGGGTGCCTCTGACGCCTTGTCACTGTCCTTAACCTCTGACTTGGAAGGTGTACCTTTTTGAGCCTGCCCTTTTACCAGGCGACCTCTTCTCCGATCAACTAGTTTATTGGGAGAGACATCTGCATCTGATCCCATGGCGATAAATGGGGAAGGCTTCTTGAAACTGGTAGCTGCTTGCCCTGGTTCAACAGTGGGCTCCGATTCCTGAACCGACGAGCCTGAAACAATTGGCGAAAGATTGGTTTGAAACAATCTCCTCGGTTTAACTCTCCTGGTTGAAGAAGAGCCTTGGTCTGGCTCTGTGTTTGGAATTTCTAGTTTGTCGACAGGGGAAGTAGGTAGGCCTGCAGCAATGCGCCTTTCCCGTTCAACTTTTTGTGCCTTTTCTAGCTCTGATAGATTAAGCCACCCGCCTTTGATTAAAGCGTTCCTATCTGTGAACATAAACTCACAACCAAAAAGAAGAATTTGTGTTTGATAGAGAAAGCTCTAAAATTTAGCAAAGTAAGTATGAAGATGATGGTGAAACAGTGAAGAAGTGATTAATTTATAGTAAACACCCAAAAAGATGCTTTGATACCTAGGAGAATTCGAAAGGATTGCAATGATTAGGGAATGACGCTGATGTCATCTTCATTAAATGAAGAGGTTACTTTTTGGAGAAAGTAGGAGTGAAATTCTAGGTGAAAAAAACGGATAAAGTAACGAACCAGAGAGAGATATGTGTCCCACAAACTCTGGCAAGAAACCGTTTGGTTTTCAAGAAATTTTTTCAGTCCGGGTAAAGCTGTAACACAGTTTGAAGGACCTGTCCGGATGAAACTGTCACCAGCAACAGGCAGTTTTCTAGGTCTTGCCAATGGTTTTTGAGCACCACCTAAGAAAGGGGCTACTGATGAGTCCGGATTTTGTCACCACCTTCTATGGGAACCGGACAGGGTCAATTCGGACAATGTCCACCGTACCAGACAGGGGCAGTTCGGACACCATCATCAATTGAACTATCCGAACAGAACTAAAGTACTTAAAACACTAATCACTTTCTGACTAAGCTGCCTATTTACCTACTTAAAACTAATGAGTCTTTAAACTCGACCCGAATCTATTAAACACGACCCGAAAGCCCATAAGGCCCAAATGCGAGGGTATATATACCCAACCACCAACATTAAATAAGGGTAATGAGAATTAAATACAACCAGACAGCTCAATTCTCCCTCTACATTCTACCCAAACATTAAATACTCACAAAACTCTAAACATAAATTACAAAATTACCCTCAGACGAAAATAAACCACACCAGTTTGATGGTCAATTCATGATGATTTGGTTGAAGTAAACCCCCCTCCCCCCTCCATAATCCTTGCAAGGAGCATAATCGTTCTTGTCATAATTGTAGTGTTCTTTAGGATCTTCCGGTTGATTATTTGGGTATGGAGCCCGTAATCCAATGCTGATTTGTCGTGCAATTGTCTATTGTAATTCAATCAATTGGTTCTTAATCACATCAAGATGATTGTCGAGTTCTTCTCAACTATAGCCCTTAGCCTTTTCGTCCATACCCTTGCCTCTCATGTTCCTTGGGATATAACTCTCTTATATTCACGTATAAAAGAATCAATGAAGCCCCTGATATCGAGATGATATAATGACGATAATATCAAGAAGGAAAAACATTCATAAGTTGAGGATATATAATTGACAAAATCGATGCTAGATTTTCATTAATAAAAAAACCATTTTTTGGTTAGGGTGAGATGAGAATTATATAATAGCTGCTCAAAACCCTAATCAAATATTAAAAAAACAAAACAAATACAACCAAATTAATATCCTTAAATCGGGATGTAATCTGGATTATTTTACACACTGAAATAATTTCTTAAAATAGCAAAATTATCCAAAAAACATTAAAACAATCTTTTGGGATCTAAATAAGGGATTTTATGGGTCAAACTTCGTGCCCCGACCTTTGATCCGGACAGAATTTTTATAATTATCAGGTTTGTCAAGACCTTTGATTTGAGTACCAAATTTTCCCTATTCTAATACCCGAGCGAAAAGTAAGGTTCATTGGCGTTTGTCTATTATTGTTAGATAATTAAGGGTTTTCTCCACGATACCACAACTTCTTGCTTGTCACCATGGTATTTGGTAATGCTTTTGCTAAGAACGCGCTCAAGCTCTTATGTAATTTATTTAATTTGGTATTTTATTTTTTTTAACCTTTGGATCTCTTAGTTCATACATTTTTCCAATGTCCTCAAAATATTTTTCCCTATGCTCCACAGTTCTAACTGAAACATTAATATTATTTTAGAATCTACAAATACATATGGACTTTATTCCTCTAATTTCATTTTGAACTCTCGAGTTGTTATAACTTATTGATGGTCAGAAGATCAGTAGTACTTGATGTTATATACACACATGTAAAAACTAACCAAATACCTCAAACAAAATTTGCACCATGTTTTATAAGGAGTTTCGACCGAACTATTCCTAAAATGATTTTCCTCCCAAACCCACTAATATGTGAAGATGATAGCCATACCACTATCTTATATGGAAAATATACAAGTCTCATTCTATAATAAGATATTAAGATATATATTATATTTTTTTACAACCAACATCATATGAAGCATTTCAAATGTCGTACCTTAAAATCTTAAACCAAATAATAAAAATAAAATAATATTATTTATAATAAGTTGTGGCATGCTTCTCATAATTTGGACAAGCTGAAGCATGGACTTAGCTTCACTTTTACTTCTACAAAGTATGGTCTTATTGATCACAATTATTTATATAAAAAACTATAGTACACAATGTTTTTAATGAAAATAAAATTTCATAAATAATTCATCAACGATACGAGAACTTGGTTTCTTTCAAGACACTCAATATCTATTTTGATCAAATACTTGAAAAACATAATGTTTTTTGGGTATATGAAGAGGTTGAACATCTAATCAAACATCAAATAAGTTTTCCTGAGAGAGAATAAAACCAAAATTAGGAAAAACAATTGAGAGGATAATATGATTGGGAATATAGTGCTTTTTATGCATCAAAAGTATTTTTTTTCATTTACAACCATAGAGAATAAAGGGGTTTTAAACATGGTAAAAAAATAAAGCATTTCCCACCCTAATATAGCAGCAGTAGTAGGCATGCGGGTCTGTTGGCATGTTGGACCATTGGGCCTAACAATTAGTCTGTTTGAGGCTATTTCCTCCACTAACTTATTAAATAAAGATATAATTATTTCTTATTACACAAACTACCCTCATCAGTACGCTCTTATCTATACAAGTTTCAAAAGAATCTCTCTCTCTCTCCACATTTACTCTTCATTCGTTACACATTTGAAGTAATAGGTGCGTAGTAATATTTTTAGTAACTTATAACGTCACGTGTAACTTCATTATAAATGTGCATCATGCTTTATTACTATTCAGGTACTATATATGCATTATTATAGCCCTCAAAACACATACATGAACAAAAAACATAATGGTAGCATCATTAACCCTTCAGAGATGCATCATCTTTTTTGGATATCTCAATCTCGACTACTAACCACCCTCGCGATCAAATATGTCCGTTGGCCACTAGGATTGGGGGATATATTCTAAAAAACCTCAAAATTCTAACTCTGAGTACATCATGAATTCTTTGAATAAGATTCACCTATAATCTTTGACCAATCTCAAGGGTTTCCTCATGCCTCACTTGTTGTTTTTCGCTCCTTCTAGTTTTAAATTGTGACGTTTAACTTTTAATTAGTATTGGGTCATTTTGGACAGTATCTTGTAATAAGTATCCTTTATGCCTAACTATATGTAACACACATCCTGTAACCTACCATATTAGATTGTGTTTTATTGGGTTAGTTGGAGCAATTTTTGGTCTGACCGAGCTCGTGCTCCGGCACTTGGAGTCGTTTGGCCATGCTATCTTTGAAATTCTCCCGCGATGATAGCTCCAATAAGATTACAATATCTCCTATCCTTTCTTATGGGTTTGGTCATTGTCTTTGGAAAAGGTTTGAGGTTTGGAAAATTTATATGTTATTCTCTCGGGCACTCTCGATCAATGTGAATGTGTTAAAAATCACACGCACATAGACATTACTATATGTTCATATATTCAAATTGTATAAGCTTAAACTAATAAGTTGTACTTAAATCAATTTTCAACTTAATATGTTGAGCAATTAAGTTCATCATTAATCCACCTTGACTTGTATCAGAGCTAACCTCTGCAAGATTATATTACCTACCTGCCCATGGTGCAGAAGGATTATTCTTTTTTGTTAAGTTCGAGTAGATCTGCACGTAGCACTACGGGGGTTTGTAGCTGCCTCTTCAGGTTTTGACAGGTCTTTGCATTTTTCTTCTATGTCTACCTAATATTGGTCTTGACTGTACGAGCTCAATTCTAACTAAAAATGTATTGTTATTGTTAGACTATCGTTGGATTTTATCTTCCATAATCTATTTAAGGTGGGATTACTCTTTTACTCATTGGAGTGATTTATCTTATTATGTGCTACTCGTACCCTTTAAGAAAAGTATTTTAAAATATTTTAGGCTATCTTATCCATATACACTTAATTTTTTATCATACTATTTTCAATATTATTTTATGTTATGACCTATCACCAATATTTTCCTCACTATTTTGGTTGTCCCTCACTAAGTTGGTTAACCCCCCTCTCAGACCGCTATTCCTTTAAGTATGGATGTCTAAAATGGTATATTTATTGGTTGCCTACAACATTATAACCTCAGCCTCCTCTAAATTAATAATGGCCACAATTATCTAGGTTTGCATCACAACTTTTGTTAGTTAGGAATCTCGCTAGTTGGGTGCGCTATCCCTTATGAGGTCTTATAGATTAGGATATGATGTCCAATACCCTAAGCGCAAAGTTTTTCAGGGCTAACGATATTTGGTGATTTTTCTTCTAATTTATCTGCGCAAACTCCTCAAATAGAGTAGATACATATTGGTTTTCTTCACTAGCTCGGAATACCGTCATAAATACTCTATTAACACATATCAACACTTAGTTATAACATAATTTCAAAATTTTCAAATAAAATATTTTTAAGAGTTTAATTTCATATTATTAAAAGGTAAATGAACTTACTTATAAAAGACTAATGCCTTGCGACTGTGGATTGTTGAGGACGACCTGTTCCCACTTATTAATAATGTAAGCAACTCAGAGTTTTTATAACTCTTTTGGGTATGGTAGGTCGATCACAATCTTATACATATTAGACATCGAAAGTTAGTAACAAGGGCTCTGTATTGGTAAGCTTACACTTGTTTTGAAAAAAATAATCTTCTATCGTGAAGGGGTACTTGCACATGTCAAATGCTACTATCAAGGCGACTAACAACCTTCAAATGTTTTATACCAGCTAGTTCAAACACATTGTCATGATTTTAAAATATTTGAGAAACATTAGGTGTACAGTTAATCAAAATACGATATCAAACATATAGATAAATGATACAACCTTATTGTCTCGGGAATCAATCAGAGTCACCTCAATCACTGTGTGTTGGATTGCCAAGTCATTTGGTATCATCTACTTCATTCAGAATACCTCTAACACTGATTGATCCAAATAGAAGTATGTCATATTAAGAACTAGATCCAATAAGGTTGGACCACGATCCATATGAATACGATCCTTGAACGCGTCGTAAATATCTGCCTCCACAACAAGTAGTATATACAAATTTTTACTTATCATGATCACCAATTATAAGTAGCAGCGCCTCTTATACCAATCCGAACAAGTCTGTTACCACTAAATTGGACTTATTTAACTCGAGTGATCAGTTTGGGTCTTCTGTAGGCGCATTAGTTAGAGGCTCGATCTGCAAGACGCGTGTTATCACATGCTTAACTTCAATTTTAGAGTTATCTACTATAGAGTTTGAGAGACTGGATATGGTTTTCCAGATGGAGCAGATCCCTTATAATTTTAACTTTCGGGCATTCATTGTTAAGGTCACGTACAACATATATATATTTTTGGAACATTTTTATAAATATGAAGTATAAATAGAAGAATGAGAGTCAAGAAAGGAAAACAATGTTTGTGGTAATAGTTGAGACGTTGACATAAATCAAAATGCTGGTAGCTTGTATGAAATATTCTTTGAGCATTCTAATCTTGTCCATCAAAATACTAAAGATCAAATAGTAGATATGATGCCAAGGCTAAAGACCATAAGCTTCGAAGCCTAAACGCCAATATCGTGCTCACATGTCATCATGGAATTTATGAGACACCCATGTGTTGAGCCATAAACGTTCAGATCTACATGTATTCATCTAAATTTTTAGGATTAAACATTTACGCTTAGTTTTTCCCAACGTGACTCAACTTGAACTGTGCCCGACAACCAACCAAAGCTTTTGTCCGTTCATTTTCTAGTTCAATTTTTTTGCTTATTCGGTTAGTTATTTTCACGTTTATTTCTCATATCTATTTTAATTAGTCATTCTTCACTTATACCTCGAAGTCTAACAGATAACTATACACACAATGGCAGTTCACAACCCTTACATATATTTTATGAGTTTTTCCATTTGTCATACCAACTACTAGGAAACCAAATCTAAAAACAATACTATATATATATATATATATATCATTTCTCTCAATAAAATTGAGTTTTTTTCTCAAGAGAAGTTTTGATCGATGAAAGTTTTAATGTGATAGAGATGAGGATGATACCAACCTTAAAAGACTTTATAAAGTTTATCTAACATCCGCTTAATGGTTAGGTTAAGAAACAAATATGTCAGTTTAGTGCAATAACACTAAATATTTTTTACTTGACAGAACATCAAACAATTGATATCAATAATGCATTTGTTGTTTTAGTTTAGTAGTACGCTTAACAATTTTAACTCGTAATAAATTCAGTAAATTTATTCGACGTGGACCATAGTCATAGCTAGATTATAGTAGTCCATGGTTCTCTAGCAATGACTAATAAATAATGGCATAGTTTTTATATATTTGATCCTATAATTTGGCTCGCCCCTTATATAGGTTTATAAATATATTTGCTCTATTTTTTTTGGAGGGAACTCGCAGCCGCTACTTATAATGCAATGAGTGTGCATAGAGTAAACCCTCAGTCTGACGCAATAGATTGCAAACCAATGCCTACAGGTAAACCACGCAAGGTGACAAGCTCAGCCGAGAAAGCGTATGTAAAGGGACTCGAACTCATGATCTTTCGTCACAAGCATACCTTACTCAACCAACTCGGCTACCCCCGGACAATACATTTGCTCTATGTATAAATTAGTGTAGGATTAAAAGGTCTATCCATATTATGGAAAATTAACTCTCCATAGTTACTGACTATCTCTATATCTTCTACACAACTCTTGGAAATTAACCTTCGTGATTTATCGTTTCAGTCACTATATTTTGATTGAACCAGTGCATAAAACGAAACCATTGTACCAATTTTTTTTTAGTTTTAAATTTAAATTATTATTTTTTACAATGAAGTCTTATTTTTATATTTTACCACTGAAAGTGACAAATATCCATATAGTTAGCCTTATAATAATAATTTTTGTAATTTTTTAAAACCGCATTAATTATTCAAATAAAAAAATTGTGAAAATTCTTAAACTTTGTATTTTGAAAATTATTTTTTATCAAAGATTATGAAAATAAATTAAGTAATTACAAATCAACAATAAAACTAGACTATAGGATTTTGATTATATTGAATATAATTATATATATATATATATATATATATATATATTATCATATTATATTGGAAACTACCAATTAAATAAAGCTAATTATATATTAAAAAAACTAAAAAGATTATAATAAAAACATATTGAGTTTTTTAAAGAACATTATTTTGAATGTATGTTATTTTTATATTTTATATTTAATATATACAAAATCATATAAGATAAATATATAAATTATAAAGGTGAAAGCATATTTAAGTTCATGTTTGTAATATAATGTTTTTTGTTGAAGATTAGAGTTATAAGGCTAATGATATACTGTTAATTTTGTAAAATCAAAGACTTAAGTAAGAAGCTCATTCAAACAATTCACCTAAATATATGCTTATAAATACAGTAAGATTTTCAAAAAATATCTCAATTTTTGATGTATGCACTATCTCTTGAGTATTCAAATTTACTAATATATTCTCCTCTAAAAAGCGTCATACATTCTATCCAACAACCATATATTCACTTGTATTTTTTCTAAAATAATTTGCAGTCTCTTTATCACGCGTTTAGAAGGCTTGAAAAATCTTGTCTACCTTGCCACCAGAGCCAGGGTTCCCAGTTATCACGATGATGAGAAATCCGATAGTGAAGAGAATGATATTGAGAATGATGTTAGTTGAGATGATAGAAGGTAGAAGACGAGCTTTCTCGTGAGAAGGAGATATCTGTTGAGCATTTGAGGAAGATCACTTCTTTGGAAACTAAACTTTCTGAAGAAAAAAGAGAAATTCGATGATGAAATGGAGCGTTTTATCCGTAAGGATATTGAACAGAACACTTTTGTCGACGATATTTTTGATTCTTACGAGACGACTCAACAATATTTTGAGAATGTTGTTAAAGACCTTAAAATAATTACTGTAGAAAAAGAGTCCTTGAATAAGAACTTTGAGGCTGAGAAAAAGAAATACTTGGATGTGTATGCTACCGACTGCGTTTCTTGCCTCGAAAAAAGAGATACCAACATAAAATCGGCTTTCTTTTTAGAAATGCATGAACGCTTTCCTGACTTGAATCTAGGAAGCCTTTGGGATGTGTTATAGAAATACATCGTCTAGTTGGTGTTTCTTTGGAGGATTTAGTGACTACCAGTAGGTCAGAAAGCTCTTCTTCTGACTCTCGTTCCTCATAAGATAGTAAAGAAGAGGTTGATTCCAAATATAATTCGTGTTTATTACTTTTTATGCTGAACTTGATCCTTTTGTGTAACCCCTGCTTATTAACCATCTTTTAGGACCCATGGTCGGATTTTTGTTGAATTTTCGCTTTGTACAACGTTCTTTGTATTGCGAAAGTTCTAAACAAAGAAGTATTCTGGTTATGTTTTATTCTCTGTAACTTAATAATTTTCCATCCTTACTCCAATTTTTTTCTTGTGAATATACTTTATACTTGTTTTTGTAATAGACTCATGATTTTAACCAAACCTTTTCGTATGAAAATATTATATCTAAAAAATACTCATGCTTGTTTTCCAAAGTTTTTCATATGACAAAGTAAATTGTTGACTAACATTCGTTGATTGGCCCTTCTAGCTCAAAAAGATAAGTATTATGATCTGCCATTGATTGGGGTGAATGTTATTACTTAGCTTTCATCAGAAATCTTGTTTGGTCCAAAATGATAAACATTGCACTCCAACCATCGTTGGATGGCGTTTCTAGTTCAAAATGATGAACATTGCACTCAAACCATCGTTGGAATGCCTCTCTATTTTAAAAAGATGAACACTTTTATCCAACAATCGTTGGAAGACTTTTCTAGTTAAAAAAAGATGAACATTGTTATAAAAAAATGGCTGAAAGGAATCCTTACTTAAAAAAAGATGAACATTGCACAAATTTTAACATGGAAAAAGAATTTTATATAAAAGTCGGCTATTATGGCACCTCGTTAAAACTTTCATGCGCTACCAGGGTAGGAAGAGTATGCCACCGTGTATGAACCTTCCCAATTAGAAGCTAACTTACCAAGACGTTTTTATTTCGTATGAAGGAACAACTTCCTTAAAAATTTATCGCCCGCTTTAAATTCTCGTCTTCTAACCTTTGAAACATATCGACTTATTATCAAAGTCTGATAGTGTGGATAATTCAGTTATGCCCTTCTTCTTTTCTCTTCTATCAAATCTAACTCTGTGTGCTTTCTTTTATCATTTGTCTCTTCGGAGTATTCGCTAAGCTTGTATTAGTGGAATATCATCTCAGACGGAACCACTACATCCATTCCATAAACCAGCGCAAATGGTGATTCTTGTGTTGTAGTCCGAGGAGTGGTTATGTAACTCCATAAAACTTCTTGTAGATAATCCAGCCATTTCCCAGCCTTACCTTCCAAGTTCTCTTTTAGGCCATCCAAAACTGTCCTATTGGCGACCTCGAACTTGATCCTTTTGTGTAACCCCTGCTTATTAACCATCTTTTAGGACCCATGGTCGGATTTTTGTTGAATTTTCGCTTTGTACAACGTTCTTTGTATTGCGAAAGTTCTAAACAAAGAAGTATTCTGGTTATGTTTTATTCTCTGTAACTTAATAATTTTCCATCCTTACTCCAATTTTTTTCTTGTGAATATACTTTATACTTGTTTTTGTAATAGACTCATGATTTTAACCAAACCTTTTCGTATGAAAATATTATATCTAAAAAATACTCATGCTTGTTTTCCAAAGTTTTTCATATGACAAAGTAAATTGTTGACTAACATTCGTTGATTGGCCCTTCTAGCTCAAAAAGATAAGTATTATGATCTGCCATTGATTGGGGTGAATGTTATTACTTAGCTTTCATCAGAAATCTTGTTTGGTCCAAAATGATAAACATTGCACTCCAACCATCGTTGGATGGCGTTTCTAGTTCAAAATGATGAACATTGCACTCAAACCATCGTTGGAATGCCTCTCTATTTTAAAAAGATGAACACTTTTATCCAACAATCGTTGGAAGACTTTTCTAGTTAAAAAAAGATGAACATTGTTATAAAAAAATGGCTGAAAGGAATCCTTACTTAAAAAAAGATGAACATTGCACAAATTTTAACATGGAAAAAGAATTTTATATAAAAGTCGGCTATTATGGCACCTCGTTAAAACTTTCATGCGCTACCAGGGTAGGAAGAGTATGCCACCGTGTATGAACCTTCCCAATTAGAAGCTAACTTACCAAGACGTTTTTATTTCGTATGAAGGAACAACTTCCTTAAAAATTTATCGCCCGCTTTAAATTCTCGTCTTCTAACCTTTGAAACATATCGACTTATTATCAAAGTCTGATAGTGTGGATAATTCAGTTATGCCCTTCTTCTTTTCTCTTCTATCAAATCTAACTCTGTGTGCTTTCTTTTATCATTTGTCTCTTCGGAGTATTCGCTAAGCTTGTATTAGTGGAATATCATCTCAGACGGAACCACTACATCCATTCCATAAACCAGCGCAAATGGTGATTCTTGTGTTGTAGTCCGAGGAGTGGTTATGTAACTCCATAAAACTTCTTGTAGATAATCCAGCCATTTCCCAGCCTTACCTTCCAAGTTCTCTTTTAGGCCATCCAAAACTGTCCTATTTCCCAGCCTTACCTTCCAAGTTCTCTTGTACATAAAGGTTTTATTTCTTTGTTATCGAACTATGGTCCAATTGTCCATTGTTATTTTCCTTGGAACCCGAAAACGACAACAAATGTTAGAAACAATAAATCTAATCACATCTTTAGCTTTTGTCCCTGCCAAAGGTTTAGCTTCCACCCACTTAGAGAAATAACAAACTGCGACAATTATCATCTGTCGACCTCGAGATGCCATTGGTAATGGTCCGACCAAGTTAATACCTCATTGGTCAAACAATAGGGATTCAGACATCAAATCGAGAGGCACACTCGGTGTATGGATTGTGTTAGAAAATCTCTGGCAGGTGTCACATTTTTGAACTAATTCCTTAACATCAAAGGAGAGTGTAGGCCAGTAGTACCCTGCAAGAAGAACTCTTAGTATCAGTGCTTTATACCCACAATGCGCTGACCCTTCCCCATTGTATAGATTTGAGAGTATCATCTATGATTCATCCCGACCTACTAATCAAAGTAGCGGTCGGCTAAAATATTTTTTATAAAATATATCAGTGATGACAATATATCCATATGCCTTAAACCGTATTCTTTTATCCATCACCTTGTCAACTAACACATTGTTCACCAAAAATTCTTTAATCTCACTACTCTAATCTTTTGCCATACTTGTAGAAATTTGAAAAGCTTCAATTGACCCTTAAAATATTTTGGACACTCTTACTATAGAAGGATTTTCTTATGTGATTATACAAGGTTATTTCTCTAAATAAGAAGTTTAGGCAAAGAATCAGCCACTGAATTTTCAGCCCTGTGAACATGTTCGTACCCGATGCCTTCAGAAGCCAACGTTAAAGCCTTCAAGGCCCTGAAATATTTCACTAAGTGATATTTTATTGCCTCAGATTGACCAGATGCGTGATTTATAAGGAGTTGTGAATCACTCACCAGCCTTACTTTCTTAGCTCCACAGATTTTAGCAAGTTTCAAACCTGCCAAGGTAACTTCATACTCAGCTTCATTGTTTGACGCTTTGAATCTAAAACGGATCGCTTGATATATTTTAGTTCCTTCTGAATAAACCAATTGCACCCTGCTCCACATCCTGACGAGCTGGAACCCCATATGTTTTAATTGTCCACTCTGCTCCAAGGTTTTCCTCATCAATTTTCATATCTATTTGCTCAGAATGAAATTCGTCTAAAAAAATATGCTAACACTTGTGCTTTGATGGCGGTTCTTGCCTTAAACTCGATATCAAAATCTCTCAACTCAACTGACCACTTAGTCATTCTTCCTGACATATCAAGCCTTTGTAGTATATTTTTCAATGGAAAAGATGTTTGTACGATGATAGAGTGGGCCTGAAAATTAGGTCTCATTTTTTCCCGTAGCGGGGACTAATGTAAGGGCTAATTTTTCTAAATTCAGATACCGCTTCTCAACATCTAAAAAACTTTTATTCACGTAATACACTGGTATCAGAGATTATCCTTTTCTCGTATTAAAACAACACTTACAACGTAATTTGAAACTGCCAAGTAGATATACAGCTTCTTCCCCAGATTTGAATTGTCAAGATTTCTGGCAAAGAAAGATACTTTTTGATTTGATGAAAAGCTTATGAGCATTCTTGGGTCCAATCAAAACAATTTACTTTTCTCAGTACTTGGAAGAAAGGAGCACACTTATCTGATGACTGTGATATGAATTTGTTTCACGCTGCCAATCTTTCTGTTAGGATTTGTATCTATTTGATCGTTCTGGGTGGTGCCATTGTGTTTAGAGCTTGTAGCTGTACCGGATCGACTTCTATACCACTTTCATTGACTATATACCCTAATAAATTTCTGGATCTTACCCCGAATGTACACGTTTATGGATTCAACTTAAAATGTATATTTGCCAAGTTAGCAAAAGTTTCTTCTATATCTGCCAAATGGTTCTCATCCCTTGCACTCTTGACTAAGATGTCATCGATATACACCTCAACATTTCTCCCAATTTGAGTCTCAAAATCTTTGTTATTAAGATCTTTTAGGTTGCTCCAGCATTCTTTAACCCAAACGGCATGACTCTCTTGATCTTCTGGGTTCATCCGGATCTGATTATACCCAGCATAAGCATCCATGAAAGAGAGTAGCCGATTTCTAGAGGTCGAATCAGCTAACTAATCTATTCTACGTACATGGAAATGATCTTTAGGATAAACTCTGTTTAGATTAGTGAAATCCACACACATTCACCATTTACCATTCTTTTTCTTTACTAGGACCGGATTAGCAGTCCATAAAGGATATCGTGACTCATGTATGTGGCCCACTTTAGTTAAACAATCCACATCCGCTATAATAGCCTCATGTTTTTCTTGAGAAAAAGATCTTCTCTTCTGGATTATCGGACTAACATTACTTCGCACTACTAGCGTATGAAAAATAGCATCCGCTGGGATCCATGTGACATCCTCTATACACCATGCAAACAAATGTAATTCCGTTGATAAAAATTTGATTAAACCTTTTTTTTACCTCAAAAGATAGCTTCGTGTCGATTTTGAGGCTTTTACCCGGAGAAAAGACATGACCCTCAAAGCTGTTGTCTGTGACCAAGAACCCAGGGGCTTCCCTTGGATCATCTACGGGATCAGATTCTGAGGGAACCCCCGCTCACTATTATTCTTTATTTGATTCAACCCCTTTAATCTGTTTAGGGGCAAAAAATGCTCGATAACATTCTCTTGCCATCTTCAGACTACTTCTAACTGTTCCCACATTGTTTCCTATAACATATTTTAAACAATGATGAATGGTTGACGGTACGACCTGCATTTTAGACAACCTGGACCTTCTGAAGATAACATTATAAGATGTAGGGGCATCTACCACAACAAGCAAGACTGTAACTACCTTTTTCAACGATCTCCGACCCAATTTGACTATTCCCTCGAATTCTACGACTACCTCAGCTGTAGCCCCGGTAAATCCGACTATCGTTCGATCCGATCATAGAATCTTCAGTGGGTTTTTTATCTGACTATATGTACTCATAAACATAATGTTGGCCAAAGTGCCAATATCGATAAAATTTTTCTGTATCTCATTCCCAACTATCTCTGCCACGATGACTCCCGCATCCTCATGCGTTCCAGCTACATCTCTCATATCATCATATTCGAAACAAAGTATTGGAGACAGACTTCTATACAAATATGGTGAATCACCTACTTCAAGTTGTATTTCTAAAATAAAGATATATATTTTCCGAGAATAATTTGATATTCGTGCAACAATATCTCATCCAAAAATGGTTAGTGTTTCAAATAAAGCACACAATTTACTAACCTTTCCTCTCAATATTGGTTTTCCATTATATTTATATTGTTTCTACCTGATTTTGGGTCTAAGCACTCGTTGGAAATGTCGAACGAATCAATATATTCTTCATCAATTGTTTCCGATATTATTAAAGCATCTTCTTGCTTTAGAATAACTTTTTGTTTTGGAGCAACTAAAGAATTGTTTTTCACAAATGCAGTTAACTTCCCATTTTTTTATCAAGTATTGTATCTCTTTTTTCAATACCACACAGTCCTTCGTATCGTGCTCGATATCCCCGTGATACTGACTAATATTTATTTATTTATTTTTGTTTTCCCTTGGAGTCTGCATTAGAAATGGTTTACGGAAATGCACATGCATACGTGATTTCTCATAGATAGTCGCCACACAATCAGTTAATTCCGTAAAGTGAACGGGTCAGATCCATTTGTTTGACATGGGCCGAACATATTGATGAGCCTTGATCACTGGTGTATATTCTTTCACTCTTGGAGGTGTCTGACTTATAACTTGAACATGTGCTCGGGGTCGGAACGCACTTGCTGATTGTGACACCTGCTGCCGCATATTTGTTGGTGGTACATTACTTCGTACTATTTTTGGATCTTGATAAAATTGATTCAGATTGAACTGTGACATAGACTCTTATTTCGATGCCTTGGTCTCTTATACCAAAATTTATTTTTCTATATGATCCAGTAATGCTCATAACGTCAGAGCATGTGTTTCCGCAACGTTATCCTTCATCACCCGAGGAAGTAGACCCATTTGGAAGGCAGCCAAAACCACTTTGTCCTCGCGGAATACCATGTCCATTTTAACTTGGATGAAACGCTTTGTATAATATTTGAGACTTTCTTCCACCTTTTGCCTACAATAGATTATAGTATCTCCATTTGCACGGAACATTTTGCTTCCCATACAATATTGGCGAAACATCCTCCATAACGTGTCAAAGTTCTTGATACACCCTTGAGGTAAACGATTATACCATTTTGATGCAGCATTCTTGAAAGTTTGAGAGAAATCCCTACACAGCGGTTTATCATCATCGTCATAAATAATCATGAAATCCTTGAACTGTTCGATGTGGCTATCCGGATCTTGTGTTCCGTCGAATTTTTCTAGTTTAGAAATATCGAACCACTTCAGAAGATGACCATACATAATTTCTGGGAAAAGTGGGGATGATCTCTAATTATGTCCCATTATATATGCATTTTCCGAGGGACCTTCATTCACCGCTGCATACAAACCTTCCTCGGACGAGAACGTAAATTGATTACTTTATACGATAACCGTGATTATGGCTGCGAGACTGAATCTGCCTACAAGGAATTATCTATTCTTGTAGAGTTACTTTATTGGGTTCTTCGGAATACAAATTTTTATTTCCACGATCATGCTTTCCCTTCCTCGAACCCTTTATTCTTCGAGCAGTTCAATGAGAACCTTTGCATCCCCTCAAATTTCTTTATCTGTGACTTGTTTTATGCCGAGTATCTGTGTCCATAGACAAAGATTCATCTAAGCTAATATACGAACACTCACTGGATTCTCATGATTTATAGCATTATCCAGATCTTGCTCTTCTTTTAAAAGAACGATGACTTTTTCTCTGATGCCTCTTCTTGGACTGAGAAAATATTTGCACCGGGTGTGCTATTGTCCGTTCTCGTCAGATTTCAGACTTAATTCTTCGCAAACTAATTATCGCTTCCTTTTGAGCACTTAGCCTCTCAATATCTTCTAGTAATTATTTCGGTCGAGCTACCAAGACAGATTCTTCGAGTAGTTCTTCACCGTATCGATCACGAGATCTCTAGATGAGTCTCCAATCACACAGTTTTTTGGATTAGCCTCTAGCTCTTCACGAACTTTGGTCTCCATTACTCTTACGATGTTTTAAGATTAATATTATGGTTTTGGAATGACGATTCCGGGTACCAATCACGTTCCCAGAGACGACGCCACTGATGAATTCATATCTTTCTTAATTATTAATCATGCCAAAAGTATGTTCATATGAGAGCGTCTATCAAATAAATGTTCGTATGAGGTATTTTTAGAAATAAAAACTGAATTAATAGAGAGAGAAGGATACAAAATAAATGTAGCAATAATTGATTACTCATTGGTTCTTTTCCCCAAAATATGAATGTCCTTTATATAGTTATGAAATTACACATTTACCACTGTTAAATGGATTTTTCACCCATTCCTATACTATTCATGAGAAGGTTTACTAGTTATTACATTTGACCCCCCCCTCAATCCTTAGGTTTGTCTTAGTTTAGTCCTTGGCAATTAATTACACCAATTTCCCCCTTGTATTTATTATACTAAAGCTTATTTACCATAATATTTTCCTTTCCTTATCAAAGTCGATTCAAAAAGTTAACAAGTGCTTCTTTATCTTATCTTGGTGTTAATTCGCTTGAAACATGAACCAGTTTACCAAATTTAAAGGAGCTTGATGCGACTTGAAATTTGATTTAAAAATGGAAGGATGTTGACATTGTTTATGAATAAATACCCGTTTTTGAAGCCCTTAATTTATCTAGTAATTCAATGAACAGGAGATGACTGGTGTTCCACAACTTAGAAATATTCTTATTTTAGTTTAAATAATACTAACATTAGTTGGACCCAGATTGAAACTTTTGAACGCTCATCTCTAGCAATAGATGAGTTACATCTGATGGCAAATAACATTGTTGTAATAAATTATACATCAACTTCAGTTTCTCAAGGATTCAACTCTTTGTGGCTCCTAAATATTGATTATAAAATTTATCAAAGACTAGATTAAAATCTTGAAGCTCTCCTAGTTGAAAAGTTTGAAGCATATTTATCTAAATGACAATAAGTTGTCCCACATCTTTTATCCTAATGATCATTTGATTGACAAACAAGGCTATGGTTTTTTGGTCTGTGAAAAAATAGGATTTAAAGTGTTGGTAACTGGAAAATGGAAACTATTAATATTGTCAGAACAAAAATGAAAACTTTCGAAACCTAAATCCTTCAATGCTTGGCCAATTTTAACAAATTGACAACCAAATCGAAGATATACAACTAACCTAAATAATGAAACTAACTAGAAACCAAACGAGCAACTACAAATATACAAAATTTGGGTTTTTTAAAACTGAAAATTTAAACTCAATTATTTGAAAATGTATAGTTCGAAATTAGAAAAAAATTACATTTTAAATGAATTAATACGTACCTTAACATATTTCTAAAGTCGGATCTCGAAAATATCAAAGATTTAGAATATGTATTTGGAGAGGTTTTAGGGGTTTATATGGGAGAAATAGAAAAAAGAGAGGTTTATGGTAAAAATACTTATTTATATAAGAATGTTCAATTTTAAATATTGGGTCTTGATCTATCAAAACAAGGTTTTGATCTAGCCGAGTTTTGATTCATAAAAATCAGGTCTTGAAATAGCATAGCCTTAAATTTTAATGAATAATTCAAAATTGACAGTCTCATGTTCACGATTATTTATTCTAAACATTAAACCTTCCTTTTGGTTGTTGGTCTTTTTTTTATATTAATTAGGAACCCATCAAAACCCCGAGTTAATCAGTTCACCAACATGGATGACTTTGACGATATGTTGGCTTCATAAATTACCTACCAAATTTAAGACAATCTTAGCCATGTAAATCATGTAGCATATAAATGCTGAATAACTAAACATAATAAATACTCAATTCCAGACATAACATGTGGTCTGGGTCCGAAGTTACTTCTAGCCTGCACCTAAAAGTTCTTCACTAAGTCTTATAGTAACTCCAACATTTGTTAAATCCAATGTTCTACTATTTAGAAACCAACTCGCATACATCACAGACTTGCACAAGTCTCATGAGCTTTGAAATCGACAATACCTTGGTCGAAGCATCTGAATAATTTTTTTCACTAAGAATCTCAGCCACCTTCGCTTACTCCTTCTCCACCACATCTCATATGAAGTGCATCTTGAAATCTATATGTTTAGTTTGCTCAATGAAATTTTGATTCTTCATTGAATAAAGAGCGTTAGTGTTATCACAAAACATAACCATATCTTGATCCACATTAGTGAGTTCACTCAACAATACTTCCAATCAAATAGTTTCCTTTATGTCATTCACAACAACCATATATTCAGCTTACGTAGAGGATAAGGCAACAACCTTCTATATATAATACTTACAACTAACTATACCTCTAAGTACACTAAACAGTTAACCCGAAGTAAACTTCTTTTTATCAAGGCATCATGCATAATCAGAGTCACATACCATCTCATCACTATATCATTTGTACCCTTCTAATTGTAACACGAACCTATATCAACTAAACCCTTCAAGTATCTCATAAGATATAGTTCATGCTAATATGGCTTCCCCAGATTTGAGATGAATCTGCCATAACCCTTAAGGTGTATCGAAACTCATGTCATGTGAAAATTATAACATGCATAATGTTACCAACAACATTAACGTAATTTATCTCCATCATATACTTCTTATTTGCAGCTTTGGTTGGGTGTTCGAGTGGTATTGAGTTTAAATTGGGAACCAATGGGAGTTCTAGCCTTTTTGGCTCCAGACATAGAGAATTATCCTAGGACTTTCTGTATATATTCTTAATAAGATTAGAATAAATACCCCTTCAGCATGTTCCTCATAATATCAAAACCAAGTATTATCCTAGCCTTCATCATATCCTTCACCTCAAACTATCTATTAACTGAGTTTTCATCGTTTCAATTTGCTTTTTATATCTTCCAGTTATTAATATGCAATTATATATAACAGAAATAAGAATTTTCTCTCCATACATGTTTCCGAATTCTAAAAAAACACAGTTGGCATAACAACTACATACATACTCGATGGATCTCATAAGAGAACCAAATATTCTATTCAACTGGCTTGATGACTGTTTTAACCTATAAAGGAGTCTCTTCAATAAAGACATATTAGTTTCATTCCTTTATTCAAACCATTTTGGCTGATATATGTAAATTTTTTCTTCCAACTCACTACGCAGCAGGTCGTAGTAATATCAATTTGATCTAATGCAAAATCAAATCTAGAAGCAATTGATAGAAGAACATCTATGGAGGTTTGTTTCACAACCAACAAAAATATCTCATTGAAATCAACATCTTCCTTTTATGTAAAGCCTTTAGCCACTAGTCTAGCCTTGTATCTGGGTAACTCAACACCAGGAATACATGAATTTTTCTTGAATATATATTTACTTCTAGCAAGCTTATGATCCTTCAACTGCTTCACAAGAACCCTGGTGTTCGTATTCTTGAGAGATTTCAGTTATTCCATCATGACCGTAAGACACTTCTCTATATTATTTCTTTTTATATCACCACAATAACTTTCAGATCCAATAACATTTCCCTGCATTTCAGTAGATAAATCATAACTAATTATATGGGAAAAACCATACATCTGTAACTATTTTCTTGGTCTCTGTACTCTATCATTCGCCAACTGATAACTGCCAATATTATGTTGTTCTCTCATCTGATCATCTGAAGCCCTTGGAACACCGAACCCTTGACCATCTTCAAACTCATACAGTGGTTAAACTTCCTTTGTACGAGCCGAAACTGAAATAGGTTGAAAATCATCTTCAATAGAAACATCAACAACTTCACTCTCTAAATCAAATCTATTATCAACTTCACATCTCTTCTCGGTATTACTAGGTTGTGTCTCCATCTCCTTCTTTAAAGGCATGTCCTCCTAATTATAAACCACTTCCATTCTTATCAAAAACTTCTGACGTCTAGGTTTAAAAGACCATAAGATATAACTTTTTGATATTTTTGTATAACAGATGAATAAATAATTTAATGCTCTCAACCGACGCTTATCTTGCACATTCGAATATTCTTAAATATTCTAGCTTAGGTTTCTCTCTAGTGTAGACCTCTTAAGGATAAAGAAACTTAAGGATCGTAGATAGGATCATATTAATGATATATGTAGCCGTTGTCAAGACTTCTCCTTAAAACCTTCATCTTATTCTAGCTGTTTACAATACACACCTAACCCGTTCTAACAGAGTTAAGTTCATTCTCTCAGCAATCCTGTTTTGTTGGGCAATCCTGTTTTATTGGGCAGTCCCACTTATGGTTCAATTTCCAAAAATTCCAAGCTTTGCAAATATTTAGTGATATATTTATTCACATATTCCAAGTCATTATCAATCTAGAACTTCTTCATTATTTTCCTGGTTTGATTCTATACCAATATCTTCGATTTCACAAAGAAATCAAAAGATTCATACTTCAAAAGTATAACCCAAAATTTCCTGGAACAATCATTTATCAGCGACATAAAGTACCTTGCACTACCTACGGTAATTTCCCATGTCGGTCCCCAAAGACCCTAATAAACATAAGCAAGCACTTCATTAGTTTTCTAGTTGCTGGTTTAGAAACTTCACCCTTTTACTCTTACCCAATACACATATTTCACAAATGCTCAGCTTATGAATCGTGATACCTTCTACATACTATGTTTACTTAGTTCATCAAGTCTTTTCTCACTTAAATGCCTCAATCCATGATGCCTCAACCTGGTAAGATCCATCACCATACAAGACACACCTTGTACCACAATAAATCTCTCAAGAACTAACACACCATTAGTCTCATGGGCTTTTATAACAACAAATGATCCCTGTAAAACCCTAAGTCTGCAATCTCCAACCCTATAAGTAAACTCTTAACCATTTAACATCCCAATTGAAAAAGGTTACATTTAACATTGGGTACATAGCTTAAGTGTTAATCACTCTCTAAAATTATGTAGTAAACTTGAATCGAACAGTTCTAATCTCTTTGACATCACAAGATTCATCATTGTCGAGGATGACCCTTCTATCATCAAGCATTCTCAGGTTTTCAAACCAATGCTTATTGGAAGTTATGTGCAATAATGCACCTGAATTCAACACCCATTTATCTTGGTACATGCAAAAATAAGAAGTTATTAACTCATCAATATACTCACAGTCATCATACACAATTTCAATATTTCCAGCTTTGGTCTTTTGATAGTTATTGCCACTTTATTTCTAAAGTAGTTCCTACTAATGTGTTATTTATTCTTGCAACATATTAATTTAGAACCTATCTCACTCATTTTAGAATTCGAACAAGAGTGTCATATTATCTTACTTAAATCTATCTTTCTTAGCCTGCCCCTCACACTCAGTCCATGCCATTCAGAGTCACTCTTCAGAGCAGTCTTCCTTTGAAGATCTTTGGAGTTCAAGGAACTTTTAGCTTCGGCTATCGTAAAAGAGTATTTTTCAGTAGATCATGGTGTCCAGTGTTCGTACTCATTTAGCATATATCTTTGGAGGATGATTTGTTGGTCATCTTTCTCCACCTTTACACTAAGTTCAAGTCGAGTATGATTGTTGTAAATGTTTAGGTGCCTTTAGATCTTTGTGTTACTATCCATAGAAAATATTTAAAGCTATTTTTAGACACCAAAGACTTCTTTATGTAAATAGCCTCCAACACATTTTATATCCCCAACGTTGTAGGCTATTCAGATACCTCATACAATATTTTATCTTCTAAACTTAGTATGATAACATCATGAGCTTTAAATAGTCCCACGACATCAGCCTATGTAATTTTCTCGTTGATAGAAACACCTAATTCTTTTTGTACTAGACAAGCCTTAACCTTAATTCTCTAGAGGTTAAAATCATTATATCTGTTGAAGTTTTCTAATCTAAGCTTCACGGAACTCATCTTTTGTGACTTTTAGTTTTCAAGTAAGATCTGTTTATCCAGCCTTCAGATCGATGATCGATCTACTTCTTCTACTATGAATCCATTCTTACCTTACTACTTGTTGGGAAATCGATCGTACGAAGATAAAAAAAATCCATGCTCGATGGAAAATAACAAAATATAAGAAAGTGTAAAATAAAATAAAAAATACACAAGAAAATATTTAATGTGGATCGGATTGTGGAAATAATCCTCCATCCACGAGTAACATACACTCTATTTTATTAAACAAAGAGGTTACACAAATAATCTTCAAACACAAATGGCTCAATCATTCTATGGTATCAAACTCTCACAACTTACAAAAATAATATGATTAATATAACTCACTATTAAATGTTTATATCTCACATCACTTCTCTCCTTAAAATATTAGTTTTTTCTCTCACTTAGAAAGAATTCAGACTCGTCTTGAAGTCACTAGTCTCCCCACAAACCATATCTTTACGTTTCTTCTTAATTTTGTAGACTTTTAGGAAACCTTAATTCTTTAACATACGCTTCAGGTTAAATCTCATTAATCAACAACTGTAATAAAAACCTAATCATAAAATAGGAAACCTCATAAGCATGAAATCAAATTAAATATAAATTTGAGTTAAGTAAGAGACCTAATTAAATAAGAAACCTCAATAGAAAATAAGACCACTTCAATCAAGAACTAAAGCCTAACAACATGTAAAACATTGACCAAAGTAAAATTAGGTAGATAGCTTCAAAAAAAAAGGTATCGATAACATGCATTTGATTCCAATATCTACACATTTGCTCAGGTCTTCGATCCAGTACAAAACAAAAACAGCTTGTCTTTGGCTAAAATCTCTCATAAGTTTTAACAAACGTGTTGCACCTAAGTCTGGGTCACACCGCTTCCTATAGAGAATCCAACAGTTCTGACCTATACATGTCGTTGACTAATCCATTTTTAGTCCATGTAGTCTTTTAGTAATACATGTGTTGGCGAGTTATTTCTAGCCTACACCTAACATTTATTTTTTAAATTCAAATAATTTTTTAATAAGATTTTAATTTCAATTCTAAAATTTAAACTAATCTGAAATTGATTTTTTACTTAATTACCATCGCCATGAAAAAATATATTAACAACATATAATATAAAATTAAAATAATGATAGCTAAAAGAATCACCATAACTAATTTTTTAAAACAAATCTTTTAAATAATTTGTTTTTCATATTATTGGACTTTAAATGATTCATAAAAACTACTATGATATTGGACTTTAAATGATTCATAAAAACTACTATGAAACTTTTTTTTTCCATTAGTAATGTTATTTCTTCCATGTTAAAATTTGAACAAAAAATCAACATATTGTTTTAGTATTTAAACCTTTCCCTTGACTTCATTTTTTTGTCATTTTTTTCATTCACTTAACTAAATCTTTATTTCTTGCAGACATATAATTGTCTTCTATTCCACCACAACCAGTGGCGTAGCCAGGATTTGATCCCTGTGGGGTCCTGGTTATCGTAAAAAACGAAATGGTAGACAATATAGATCTTTAAGGTTTTTTTGCACTATGTATGATTTTTTTTGGTTTGTTTGGTTAACTAGTGTTTTTATATTTATGAATACCTTATTTATTGGTTATTTTCTTCAGTATTTTGTCAATCTATAATCATGAGTACACCAAGGTTATCGGACTTGACGATGCTGCCTCACATTTATGTATTTTTATTTTAGTCTTTTTTTACTTATTTTTGTATACTGTGTGTGTACCTTGACATGTCTTTGATTGTGTTGAGATATCTAGTAGTTGAGAGACGACGAATCTATAATCTATGATATAGTCAATGTTCTTGAAAGTGTTGGAGTAAGAATTTTTTTTGTTTGATTAACGAATTTAACTTACTTTAACTTACTCAAATTTAACTTACTTTACTAGTGTTGAAATTAGGTTCTTCTCAAAGGAAAAAAGCTGGAAAGATTTAAAACAACCCTTTGAATTTTCTAAGATTGGTGAAATTTGTAATTCATTTTACGTTATTATCTTTAAACATATATTAAAAGTTTTAATTGAATATAAATTGAAAATCTGTGGGTTCCTACCTCAGGTTTATCCACTGGGGTAAGGAGTATTTTAAATTCTGTGAATGTTTATTAGTAATATATTATAAACTCGTGGGTTCCTTAGCTCCGCCAACTATACTCACAAACTTCAAAAAGTGAAACCAAAAAACCTATAAACTTTAAAAACCTAAATTAAACAATAACAACATAATAAAATATAAGAAAACTTTATATCAACACTAGAAGCCATTAAATCAATGCAAAGAAAACATTGAAAGCTACCAAAAGAAAAAAAAATTATTTAAATTATATAATATAAGTAATTTTTTTACTTCGTATTTGTTTTTAGCTAAATTTAAATTTAAAATATTTGAAAATTATAGTTTCATAGATTTTAAAACAAGGCAAATATGGAATTTTTATACAAAATAAATTAAATTTAAAATTAACATTGAAAAGTTAAATAAATAGTGAATTTAGGATAAAATTAAACATTTAATTTATACAAAATAATGTTTTAATCTAATATACACATTTAAAAAATATATTATTAATTCAACACTAAATGAGCAGTCTATCCTATATTTGGATATAAGGAAACAAAAAAGATATTAAATGTATAACATTATTCTCCCACAGAGTAACTTATAAAACCCATCTTATTAAAAATATTATTTGCTTAAGTTTTTTTATTTTTAAATGGTATTTTAAAAGAATATCCAAAATATTATTAGTTCTTTTGTTATTTTACAACCAATAAAAATAAATTCATAAATATGTTTTAAATAATTGTGGTCTAACATGAGTTCAGCTTTAATTCGCAATTATTAAATACCAAACTAAACAATTGTGAACTGTGAATCAATTATTATGTTTTTTAAAAATGTGGATTGCGAATCAATTATTAAAATATACAATTTTTTAAAAAAAAAACAAAAGAAAAGAAAAACTATAGATGTAAGTATAAACATAAATAAAAATATACGAGTGAGAATACCGGTTGAAAACCGGATATAAAAGAGTAATCAACAAATTTATATGGATATGAAATGTAATAGTTTCATTTCTAAATAATAATTTTTTTTTTGGTTTTAATATTAACATAACCATAAAAAGGTAACATTTACCAAAATGCATTTATAGAAAAATGGTAGGTAAAAGGATTATTATGATATAGGGAATCCTAAGACATCCTTTATAAGTTTATGCAGCCATACCTAAAATTATGAATTAAAACACTCCCCAAAGTTTTTCAAAAAATAAAAAAAATGATGGGTAGAAAAAACATGAGTTTGATAGTATTTGTAGGGCTTGTTTGGGTGGTGATTATGGTGAATAGTGTAGTAGCTTCACAAGACTATGGTGATGCATTAAGCAAGTGTATACTGTTTTTTGAAGGACAGAGGTCTGGAAAACTACCTCCTAACCAAAGACTGACATGGAGAAAGGATTCTGCACTACACGATGGTTCTGATATCTCTGTAAGTTCATATTCATCTGTCTGTTTATTAAAAACATTTTAATACAAAATAAAAATAGTTTTCTTATTTTTATAATCCCTTTCAAATTTATAATATATTTATAGAAAAAGTTATTTCGTCTGTTTTTTTTGATTTTACTCCTATTTCAAAGGTTTTTGTAATTTTGTTATTTGTTTCGTTAAGAAAATTTGAATAATACTTTTATAAATTTTTTTGTTTTTTATGAGAAAAAAGAGTTAAATTTTGAGAACTTTTTTCGGAATTATGTGTTTTTTTTATGAAACAATATCTAAATCTAAAACTATTGTGTAGGACTTAATGTTTTTTAAAACAAAATAACAACTAAATTCAATCGGTGGTCTTAGAATTGGTTTTTTTTTTTTTTTTTTTTTTTTTTAATTTGTAATTTTCTTAACAGTTTTAGAAATTTGGTTTTTAGATTTAATGGATCTAAGACTTAAAGTGAAGATTAATGTTTGAATAACATTTTCGACTTAATATTATTTGATTTAGATTCTATTTTTTTTTTAATTTTTTTAAAGTTTTAATTTTAGAAGTTTATAAATATAGTTTGAGTTGATTTGAAAAAAATTAAGTATTTGTAAAAAATAAAAACGAGAACAAAAAATGTTTGAGTAAATATTATGTTAAATAGGAAGATATTGTGTGTCGGTAGAAAAAAAAGTAAGATAAATAAAAATAAAAAATTTAATATTAAATAAAAGATAAAAAAATAAAAGCCTCGCATCTATTTCTTTTTAAATAAAATAATAATAATAAATATATGAAAAATATAATTTTCCCTTATTTATTACGTATTTAATTGAAAATAAATACCAAAAACTATTGGTTTATTATTAATTTGAAAATTGCCGGTCAAAATCATTTCGCAAAGTGCCATAATAAATATTTCGCAATGTGCCGTACTAAATAAATAAAATTTAAAGATTTCAAAGGTCTTTTAAAAAATAATAATTTTGTATAAAATCGAAATAAATAAATAAATAAAATAATAAAAAATTAAAAATTAACTTTTTTTCAACTAATTAATGATAATTTTATAAATATTAAAAAAAAATAAAAATACCTAATTAGAGAATATTTTTGGCTTCCCTTCATATTATCTCTTATTGTAGTAATTTTATTTTATAATTTTAGATATAGATTAGTATTTCTATAAAATAGAAAACAATAAGAACAATAATATTAGTTTGAGAAAAACACCATGTTATGACTTTAGACTGAAAAAAGAAGTTAACAGCATACAGTAGTGTCGCTTTCGGGTCTTCTTTAAACGGTGCGATCATTCCGAACACTTGACCGTATCATGGTGCTCCGATTTGCAGATGGATTTAACCGGCGGATACTACGACGCCGGAGACAACGTCAAATTCAATTTCCCAATGGCATTCACCACAACGATGCTCGCATGGAGCGTTATAGAGTTCGGTCATTTCATGGGACCTGATCTGCCACACGCACTAGACGCCCTCAAATGGGGCTCTGATTACTTTCTCAAAGCTACAGCCCGACCAGATACAGTGGTTGCCGTCGTGGGTGACCCGAACAGGGACCATGACTGCTGGGAAAGACCCGAAGAGATGGACACGCTTAGAACTACGTATGCGGTTAATAAAACCCACCCGGGATCGGAGGTATCGGCAGAGATAGCGGCGGCTCTGGCATCTTCATCGATGGTGTTTAAGGGTGTCGATGATGTGTACTCTAAAACTTTACTTGATAGGGCGGTTCAGGTAATTATTGATGTTGCACACAAGGTGTTTGGTATTTTGCTTCTGTGAAAAATGTATATATGTTTATCTCTTGAAATGGGGTTGTATTCGAATTTCAGGTTTTTGAGTTTGCAGACAAGTATCAAGGGTCCTATAATTTAAGTGTTGGGGAAGGAGCCTGTCCGTTCTATTGTGACTTTAATGGTTATAAGGTGTGTTGCCTATACATATCAAACAAATTTTACATGAAACTTTGATTATGTATGGTTTCTTCTTTTACTATTAATCATCTGGCGGAATGGGTACTTCAGGATGAATTGGTGTGGGGAGCAGCATGGTTATACAAAGCCACTCGGGCACAGAATTATTTGAAATATGCCATGGATCATGTGGGTGATCTTTACGGTTTAGACTTCGGATGGGACTCTAAGATCGGCGGTATTTACGTCCTTCTTTCGGCTGAAATGGTATGAACTCTTCCACTTTAGTTCTACTTTATTCAATTACTGTATCTAAGCTGTTTTTTCATAGGTATTAGTGATTTTTATTTCGTGCGTAAAGAGCGTGTTAAATGATCAATCTTAGGTTGTCTCATGATGAGAAAGACTATATAAAATTGCTATTGGGTTTTCCAGGTTATATTATTTATCTCTGTATATTTTTATTTCTGGCAGATGGACAATTCTAGTACACCAAATCCCTTTGTTACTGGGGCAGACGCATTGATTTGTTCAGTGTTACCCGAATCACCTTCAAGGATGTATAACTACTCACAAGGTAGTACTAAACATAAACATTAAACCCAACTTATACATTTACACTTGCTAAAGTATCCTCCATCCTTGTATTGGATATTTCATAGTTTGTTTATATCATAGATTCTAATTAGAATGTACATCGTAGGAGGGATGCTAATAAACCCATCTGGTAGCAATTTGGAACAAGCAACAGATTACTCGTTTCTACTCACAACTTATGCTGGCTACATGAAACAAGCTGGTAAACTTGTTCAGTGTGGTAATTTCAGTGTCACTGCCACTGCAGAGAGACTTGTAGAATTGGCAAAAACTCAGGTAATAATTGATATATGATCAAGACCTGAACTACTATTAGAAAACATAATATATAATATTTATGTTTCTTTTTCAGGTGGATTACTTACTAGGAAAAAATCCACTGGGTATGTCATACATGGTTGGATACGGCAACAAATTTCCTGAAAGAATACATCACAGAGGATCTTCTTTACCTTCCATGGACAAACATCCAGAGCCATTCAAATGCCATGAAGGAGGTAGTTATATATATAGTGAAGACCCTAACCCTAACTTGCTGATAGGGGCTATTGTTGGAGGACCAGATAATTACGATCAATACAATGATACTCGTATCATTGTTTCCGAATCGGAGCCAACCACGGCTATCAATGCTCCTTTTGTTGGGGCTCTTGCGTTTTTCAAACAATATTCAAACTGTGCGGACAGTTATTGAACGATTAATTCATGTATTTCATGAAGATTAATTCTCATAAAATTATGGTATAGCTTACGGCCTAGTCTTTATTTTGGAATTCAGGACTCTGGAATAATGCTTGGACCAACTTCAACATATTTTATAATCAAAGCATTCAATTATGGCACGTTATTACTATCATCATATTTCCTATTGTCCACATTTAAAAGGTCAGTTTTTACACGATCCCTGGTATCCCAAACTAAACTAGATATAGCAAATGGATAAAATGTTCACTTACCATTAAATTTCTTAGATTATTTACTATACAGATTGGATTAGTTATTGCGAGATAACTAAAATCGGAACTGTTTTAGTCTTCTGATTATCCTAAAAACTCTTATTATATAGATTTGATTAATCGTAAGATGATAAAAAATTCGGAACTCTTTTAATCTTTCGGTCATCACAAAAACTCTCTTGTTATATGGATTAGATTAATAGAAAGATAATAATTCTTTTGGAACTCTTAGTTTTTGAGTCAGTTTAAAAATTCTTAGTTATCACATAGCTAATATATCTATTCATATGTATTATCTATTCTCTAGTGCAATGCTTATAAATATTCTTTAGTATAAATATTCTTTAAGTTCAATTTTAGTGCAATGCGTATAAGTTTTGAATACGTAAGTAGATTTTATGTTAGTTTCGTTTCCTTATAAAACAATAACAAATAAGATAAATCAAAATAACAAATAAGATAAATCAAAATAACGATGTTGCCAGCTACTATCGATTTCATTGGGTTAACATCAATACAAAATGTCGATATTAATTGATATGGATGTAAACTAATGGGGTCGATATTTAATATGGATGTATAGTGTGGTTTATTTCTATTTGAGGGTAGTTTTGTAAAGTGGTTAGGGTGTTTTGGAGAATTTAATGCTTAGAATTAAAAGTGGTGAGATAATTAATCTCTGTGCTAGTAGTAAATTCTGATTACCCTCATTAATGAAAGTTGTTGATGTATTTATACTTAATTATTGACCCATGGGTCTATTGGGTCAGATATGGAAGTCAGGTCGAGTTTAAAGACCGATTAGTAATTAAGCGTGAAGTGACCAACATCTAACTAAGTCATCATTTATTACGTTTGTCCTGTTCGGTTTTTTATAATATGGTTTATGGTCCGAATTGCCCATCGGATTAAATCAAGACACAACAGCTAAAATATCCGCTATCATCAGTAGCCCCTTTAGGTCTTGCAAAGAACCTTTGGAAGAGCTAACTCTTAAAAATTAATACCAACATTTTCCGATCTGTTGTTGCGTCTCAACTGTAAACTTTTCCTTCAAGAGTGACTTTGTTCGAATTTTGGTGGAACTTATTTTTCAGTTCAGAATTCTAAGAGTCTTTTTTCAATCGTGGGACACGTGTCAGGCTCTGGTTCGACCTCTCAGCTGTTTTTCTCCTAGATTCCCGTACTTACTAGGCTAGAAAGTTTACTTAGGCTTTAACTCCCATACTTTGCAGCTTTTAATCATTACCCAAATCACTTTACCTTCTCTTAGGGAACTACCATTTTCAGTGCTATATATAAATCTAATTACTGTTTCATTGTCTTCAAGAATTACAAACATGTTTAGTGAGAGAAAGCTCAGTATACCTTCAAATTTGTGTTCAAGTCATATATGTTCTCAGTTAGAAACGCTCTAGTAAAAGGAGGTTGGTTAAACTTGTCCAAGTTAGATAGAGCGAAAAAAGTTACAAGAGACGAACGAATTGTTGCTGGTCTCCCTGTTTCTCCTGGTGAAGGAACCAATCAACCACAAACAAATACAGACCAGGGTTCATCTTCCGCAAAGCACCCAAGGTTAGAAAGCTACCCTTTATTTCTAGCCTTTCTCCTCTTCCATCAGGGTCCTCTGTCCAAGAGTCCCAAAAACCTCTCCCCAAGGAGAAAGCTATATCTAACATTAGAAAACCCTCGCCTTTTATCGCAATTGGCTCAGATACAGAGAAGTCTCCAGAGAAATTAACACCACACTGAGTCACCCGTCAATCCAAATCGAAATCCATTTCTACCTCTTCAAAACCCTCCAGTTCGGAGGCAGTAGAACCTGTGCCATAAACCAAACCATCTGGACAGCAGCCCCTGACAGAAGCCAGACCATCCGAACAGTCATCCGAACAACCATCTGAACAACCATCTGAACAATCTTCCACTGTAATGGAAGAAAACATGGAGGACAATTTGGATGAAGACCTTTTGAGGCGTCCGGTCAAACGGAGGACACAACTGCAGATCGAAAGGACAAGACCAAAATAGGTTTGACTCATCCAGATTCCCTTCTGCAGAGTCTGTAGGGTAGAGTGAGGCCAAACTTCAAGAAGGTCAGCGTGAAGTATTTGTTGTCCCTTAAAAATATAGCTTACGTATACACCCATACTGTTGAACTGGGTTGTATTCGTACTAGGTGGGGAATCCCAGAGTCTGTGAAGGTGAGAATCTCAGTCACCCCAGAAAATCCGATGGACTGCAAACCCATTGAGCTGGTGGTCTATACAAAGGTGCTGAACTGGGATTCCGGTTTCCTTTGGATTCAGAGATAGTCAGGTACTTCCACTTGACCAAATTATGTCCCAGCCAGTTGAGCCCCAACGCTTGGTATACCCTACTGGTCTGCATCATGGCATCTAGGCTATCTAAGATTCCGCTACCAATGGAACAGTTTGTTGCTGTAGAAAACTTGTGTAAGAATCGTCACATCCCCTTCTACCACTACAACATCGGGAATGATTACAAGGTAGTAAATGATCTTATGGAGTAAGAAAATCCATGGAGGACGCATTTCTTATTCATCAGTGGGGCCTGGGAGAATGAGAAAAAGATCAAGGATGACTCAAACCCAAGCCAGCTGACCAGTCACCGGAAGAGTATTGGTGAGTTCCTTTTATTTGCTCTTTAATCTTTCAAGTATTAAGTTACTACTCCGAACTAATTTATATATTTTCTCAGTGTTTCCGAAGGAGTTTTCGGATTATATAGAGGCAGGTCAAGATATCTGTGCCAAACTGAACGCTTGGGGCTTGAAGAAATGGGACAACGCTTTCCACAACTGCTTCACATCGGAGAAATTTGTGAGATCTTATCTGTGGAACACCACAGGGAGAAGAGACCTCTCCTGGGAAGAGCTGACCACCCCTCCTCCTGCAGATGTTATCGTGAGGAGGAAAGAAGCTAAAGATGTTAAAATTTACCTACCTTCCAAGGCCAAAGCCCCCAGTCATCTGAACAAGATGAAGAACAAGAGAAAGAAGAAAACCACAACAAAACCACCTCAAACAACCACTGAAAAGACCAGTTCGGAGAACCAAAGAGGCATTAATGCTGCTTTACTGGAAACAGGAGAAGTTATTGTGAAAAAGGCTGGTGAGTTAGACAACCCACCAAATATTTTAAAGAAGGACAAAAAACGTAAGGCCATCAGTGATGGGAAAAACTGTCAAGAATAAGAAAGTTACTTTGGGATCAGAGATAATTCTTCGTCCTTTTGAAATCCTTCGTCCAGCTCCTGCCGATCCTACCTTGCAAGAGGAAATTCCACCCAATATTTATTCTGAACAAGCTATTGGTGATGGTAACGAAGAGGTAAACCTTGACGCTTTTCATAACATTAACATATATATTTTAATGATTTGGAAAAATATGATTTCGCGGGGCCTTATTATCCTCCAAACTCGTCCAATATTGTAACCCACAATGGTGAGACTTACGCAATATCTAGTGAGCAAGATACCTCGAGCCATGCCCTCTTGGATTACATTCGTCCAATGCTTGATCTGGAGAGACAAGTGAGGGATCAAACTGTTACCATCAACTCCCTGACTACAGAAAAAAACTTAACAAACGATCTACTCAGCCCTCAGCAAAACATAGAATTATTGAGGAAGAAAAAAGAGGTTTTAGCTGCCAAACTGCTTGAGTCAGAAAAGAACATCAAAGAGATCCAAACCAAGTACTCCAATCTGGAGACTTCTTCCTCAAATGATATAACAAGTTTGAAGGAGCAACTACAAACTAAAGACAATACTATCCAAACTTTATCCAATGACAAAGTCAAGTTGGAGAATACTGTCTGAGAGAAGACCGAAGAGAAAGCTGCCTTAGAACGCCAACAAACTCAAGAAAGAGCTGCAGGGATAGAGAAGTATGCTAGTGGAGTAGTGGAGACTCTAGAGAAGAGGAATGATGGCATTAAGTCCGATATGGTCTTATTGTTCCATGAGACGTTTCCTAAGAGGACTCTTAGTCTTTTGTGGAAACACGTGGACTATGATGATCTCCTTTTCCATACGATAACTGATGGTGACAAACGCAACTACTCCAGTGGGATAGACTCCAAACACGATGAAGAAGTGGGTGAGAGTCCAAGTGCTGAACTTAAAAGTACAAAAAAAGATGGTGCTTAAGAAAATACCGAAGGAAACAAGCCCTAAGGTTACATAGTGTACTTTTGTTTGAAAGACTAAAGTCCTTGGATGGCCAAGGCATTTTGTTGTATTGTTTGTTTGATATTTATGTTGTAAAACTTCAAAGTCCTTGAATACTCAAAGCATTTTTAATATCAGAGATCGCTTTTAGTCCGATTAGATTTTAATATCATATTCCTCTTTGTTACAATTTTGTTTAACTCTTTGTGGCAAATGCTTAAATAACCTTCAATATTTCAGATGTGTTGAACAAACATATCAAACATCCTCCACCATATACGTTTAATGAATCCGATCACCTCCAAAATACTTGAGAACCGTGGTGTTTAATAAGTATTTAATATCTGAACTGAAACAAAATCACACCAGAATTTTGAAGAATGCATAATATATTATTGAAAAACTTGGACACCTCATTAAAACCTCCCACGCCACCAGGGTAGGAAAGAGTATGCCCCATAATATTTACATTGATATTTAAAAAGTAAATATTTACAAAAAAGTTCTATTCTAAGTATAACTTGAGATGTTCAACATTCCATGAGTGCTTTAGTGCTCTCCATTCTTTATCTTAAAGCCTGTACGTTCCTGGTTTAACCTTCTCATAGACCACATACGAGCCTTCCCAGTTTGGAGTCAGCTTACGGAACTGCTTTTCCTTAGTGTGTAAAAAGAATTTTCTTAAGACTTTGTCCCCAATTTGAAAATCTTTTCTTTTAACTTTGGAGGAAAATCTGCTCCTCATCAAGCCTTGGTAATGCGCTATTCTCAGATACGCTTTAACTCTTTTTTCTTCAATTAAATCCAACTGATTCCTAACTGCTATATTATTAGCATGTTCGGAATAGTTTTGGACTTTGTGGGATGGTGAAGTAGCTTCTATGGGAGTTATTGTATTCATCCCATATATCAGAACAAAATGAGACTCTTGTGTGGCAGCCTGAGGTGTAGTTCGGTAGGCCCACAATACTTCTTGTACATAACTTGGCCACTTTCCTGCAGCGCCTTCCAAATTTTTCTTCAATCAGGACACGATTGTTCTATTTGCTACCTCAACCTGGCAATTTTCTTGAGGGTGGAAAGGTGAAGAAAAATAATATTGAATTCCTCTGGATGTACAAGACGCTTCCATGTCTTTATTATCAAACTGTGGCCCATTGTCTATAGTAATCTTTCGGGGAACCCCAAATCTGCAACATCGACTATGATTGTTCTACATCCACCGGATACCATAGGAAGAGGCCCAACTAGATCCATACCCCATATGGAAAATGGTATTGGTTCAGATATGGATTCCATAGAAACTGCTGACACATGAATTTCATTCCCATACTTTTGACAAGGATCACACTTTTTCACCATCACTTTAGCATCTTCCATTATGGTTGGCCAGTAGTATCCTACTAATAGAACTCTTCTGGTTAAGGCCCTATAGCCACAGTGTGCAGATCCTTCTCCATCATGTAGCTCCGATAATAGAACTTCAGATTCTTCAAATTCTAAGCAACGTAGGAGAGGTTTGCTGAAAGATTTCTTGTAAAGAATTTACCTTAATATCAAGAAACCACGAGCCTTGTACTTGATCTTTTTTGCCATAACTTTATCCGGAGGCAATATCCCATCAGAGATGTACTGGAGAAGAGCATATCTCCAATCTTTAGGTTGAATAACAAATATTCATATTTTATTCACTTTCTTTTTCCTGACCTGTTTGTATGGATGGAAATTCCTGCACAAGAATCCATGGGTAAGATTCAGAATAGGCTATAGTTGCCAAAGAGTCTGCCAGAGTATTTTCCGATCTAGGAATGTGCTCATAGGAGATATTTTTAAAGTTTGCGGTAACTTCTTTCAACATAAACAAGTATTTAATCATCTGTTCTTTCTTTTCTTCAGATTATCCTTGAACATGGTGAATCGGTAATTGGGAATCACTCATTAACCAGACTCTCTTTGCCCCACATAGGAGAGCCAGCTTAAGACCAACTATCGCTGCTTCATATTCAGACTCATTGTTAGAAGCTCTGAAACCAAAACTTATGGCATGGTACATATTGTGACCATATGGAGAAGTTAGACAAACCCCAGCTCCACAGACCATAGTACTTAATCCACCATCAGTTCGAACTACCCATTCTTTCTTAGATCAGTTTTTTGATTCCTGTCTAGAGGATGTATCAGCATGAAATTCTACCAAGAAGTCAGCCATTGACTGGGCTTTAATTGTTGTTCGAGGTGCAAAGTCAATATCGTAATCACCCAGCTCCACTGACCACTTGGTCATTGTGCTTGACACATCAGCTTTCTGAAAAACACCTTTCAAGGGGAAAGATGTTCGAACAAGAATGGAATGAGCTTGGAAGTATGGTCTTATTTTTCTTGCTGCAATTACTAGGGCCAATGCCAATTTTTCCAACTTCAAATATCTTCTTTCAGCATCCAACAGACTCTTACTGATGTAATACACCGGACGAGGGTAATTGTTCATCTCTATTACTAGAACAACACTTATTGCATATTCTGATACAGTTAGATATACATAGAGCTTCTCCCTCCGGACAGGTTTGAAAATAGTTTTAGGTGAGGATACATGCTTCTCGATTTCAATAAAAGCCTGGTCACACTATGAAGACCAATTAAAGTCTTTAGCATTCCTCAAAACTTGGAAGAATGAAGCGCACTTGTCTGACGATCTTGAGATAAACATATTCAACGCGGCCAATCGTCCTGTCAGCCTTTGAACTTCTTTAATATTTCGAGGAAGGTCCATTGATAGTAAGACATTAAGCCGATCCAGATCAGATTGAATTCCCTTCTTATTGATTATGTAACCCAAGAACTTTCTAGATCGGACCCCAAATACACATTTCTCAGGTTTAAATTTTAAATTCACAGCCTTTAAATTGGAGAATATTTCTTGAAGGTGAGATGCATGTGAATCTTCCTCCAAGATTTTAACCGCCATATCATCTATGTAAACCTCCATGTTTCTGCCAATCTGATAAGCAACAGCTCTATTCACTAACCTTTAATAAGTGGCCCCAACATTTTTCAATCCGAACGACATCACCTTATAACAATGAAGACCTATGTTTGTGATGAAAGTAGTGTGATCTTGATCCTTCAGATCTACTTGTATCGGGTTGTAACCTGAGAAAGCATCCATGAAAAACAATAGTTTGTTTCCAGAGGTAGAATCCACCAACCGATCTATCCGAGGAACAAAATACAGATCTTTAGAGCATGCCCTATTAAGGTCAGTAAAATCAGTGTACATGTGCCACTTGCTATTCTTTTTCTTGACCAAAACAGGGTTGGCAGTCCACAAAGAGTATTGATATTATTTAATGTGAACCATCTTGGTTAAACAATCAACTTCTTGAACAATCACATATGCTTTTTCCTTATCAAAAGACCTTCTCTTTTGTACAACTGGCACAATATCACTCCGGATTAACAATTTATGGGCAATTATATCAGCTGACACTCCAGTGATATCACTATTACACCATGCGAAAACATATTGGTTCTTCATCAAAAAAGATACTAACCGATGCTTTAAATTCGGTGCCGGTTTGGAACCAATTTTAACACTCTTTCCCTCTGATAAGGAGTATGTTTCAACCTCCTCATAGGTATTATAACATTGGGAGCCTCCCTGGGATCATTAATTTCAATTTCCTCAGCAGAAGGCTCTAATAGGTGATAATATTTTTTAACTCGGAGTGCCCCCAAAGTCTTAGGGCAATGGCTGTTGCATAGCATTCCCTGGCTATCTTTTGGATGCTTCGGACAACACCTACTTGTCCCTGGATAGCATACTTCAAAAATTGGTGGACCGTAGATGCCACAACATGCATTCTGGAGAGCCAAGCTCTCCCAAATATTGTATTGTAAGATGTTGGGAAATCTACCACAATAGACAGTATTCTTATCATCTTTTTAAAGGATCCTTTGCCCAACAACACTTCCTCTTCGAATTCCCCAATCACATCGCAGAACTTCCTGTGAAGCCTACAATGGTTTCGTTCGAACATGATGTTTGCAGAAATTCCTGTATAAATCAAAATCCGATGTATATCGTTTCCCCCTATTGATGCCCGTATCACCACCACATCTTCATAAGGCCTTGTAATGTCTCTCAGTTAATCCTCATAAAAAATATAAAGGGGGATGAGGATTGACACTGGTGGGTTGACATTCCACCATCTAAATGGGTGGTCAAATTGTGGACATGTCTCTTCCTTGATGAAGTAGAAGGCGCAGTCACATTATCCCCTCCAAAAATAGTTAATGACTCAAAAAAGCTAATCAGACCGGAAACTGTTTTGTTCTTGTTTGTTATCACGCCTACCTGATTTTGACATGGATCTGGATCAAGATACTTAGAGTCTACATCAAATCTTTCAAAAATTACCTTTACACCCTCTTGTGTAGATGTCCCAGAATTGTTCGAAGGACCAGTCCGGGGAGCATTGGTTTGTGCATTATCCGGTCTACTTCCCCCTTGATTTTTGACGTAGGCCCCCAACTTGCCCCTTTCAATGAGGTTATGGACCTCCTGCTTCAAGGCTATACAATTGTAGCCTCCCCCTCCCCGTCTCTTACTCGTCTTTTGAAAGCTGTCATTCTGGAGGCATTCTTTAGCGGAGTGAAAGGAAACGGGGTCTAATTCACCAGTGGCACGGGATCAGATAGATTCTGTACGCGATCAGACATCTGATAGCTTTTGATTCAAAATCGAGGTCCCCCAGTTCCTCGGCAGCACCTCGAGGTGCATTTAGTTGTCTTACATGAGACTCAGGATATTCCTCACCCCATGACACCTTTTGTTCATCCATTCCGCCCCAGATGCGGCGCCATTTTTCATTATCATCTACCGCCCTTTCTTTCCGTAGGCGCTTTGATGCGTATCTACCTCGTGGAACTTTTTTTGCCCACGATCTTTCCTATCATCTTGAGTTTTGGGAGCCCTTCGGGGTCATCCAGTGAAGACTAGGCCTTCGGTCAACCAAGAGGGGTCCAGCCCTTCCTAATCATTCAGAATTCGTTGTATCATGGCCTATGTCACTTTGGTATTGGCAAATCGAGTGTTCCGGTTTTCTTTAGGAGACTGCAATGCTGTTGGCTTTCTAAAATGCACCTCATTCTTAGTCTTGTCATAAATTGTAGCCACACTCTCCCCCAACTCAGCAAACCACTCAGGAGGAACCCAAGGCCCCCTCTTACTTCTGACCTGTTGGCTCTGAGTTTGATTAGACTGATTCTGCCTTGACCAGTTGGACCCATATCCAATCTCTTTTGCCCTGTAACCGGACTGATTAGTAACTGGAGGAGTTGTTGTTGTAGTAGTAGACCTCACTTGGCGATGTACTCTGGTTTTCTTGATCTATTCTACGTTGATTTTATTTGTCACTTGATTCAACAAATCACCCTAGGTCATAGCCTTCTTCTGAGTCACTGAATCGGCTAGATTATATGGATTTAAACCTTGTCTGAGGGAAGCAATTGCGACTTGTTCAAAGAAATCTGCTAACCAATTCTTTGTGTTCACAAAACGATTGATGTACTCCTTCAGGGACTCGTTCGGTTATTGAGTACAATGGATAATGGTGTCCCAATTACCCTTGAGTACCTTACTTCCAACAAATTTCCTCCGGAAGACAACCCAGAATGTATCAAAATTTCTTATATACCCCTGAGGGAGACTGTTGTACCATTTGAGGGCACTTTCCATAAAATTTGGGAGAATTCCCTACACAATAGCTTGTCATCATTATCAAAATTCATCATGAAGTTCTTGAACTGCTCCAGATGGTTGTCCGGATCTTGACTCCCATCATATTTCTCCATCTTGGAGCTATCAAACCTCTTAGGAAGATGTCCGAAGAGTATTTTTGTGGACGAAGGCGATTGCCTCCAATTTTTGATACGGCTAAAAACAATGTCTTCATTAGGAGTTGAAAAATATACCTGGTTCGGAATGAAAAGCAAATGGATCAATCAGTAACTAATCAATATACTTATTGGCTGACCTCTTACCCTTGCCATGGTGCTTCTTAAGCCTGACATGCATATCCCTCTTTCTTGAATGTTTTTTTACTCAACCTCATTTTCTTTTTTGACATTCCCTTATCATTACTTGAAGATAATGATTCTTCAAGTTCTGCCTCATTTGATGAGCTGCTGGAGGACTCAGATGCAGAACTCTCAACATGTTTAGATCGATGTGTCTTCTTGGAACTGAGATGGGTTTTCAAAGATTGTTCGTTTTCTCTAGGATTGTTAGCGTGATGAAGTACTGACGCTCCAGATTTTTTCTTAACTCTTTTTCTGCTTGTTTCATTGCCCTCAACGCCTCTATTTCAGCTCTGAATTGGTCTCGCTTCTCGATAGTATACTCTATGTTTTCCCTTGCAACTTCCACCTCAGGAGGTGGAACATTATGCTCATTCGGATCCATTCGAACAACTTTTCTTGCTGGTTTTGAATTGTGAAATTCAGGCACCGTCGTGCTCCCACCATGGTCGCCAATTTGGTGTGGTTTATTTATGTCTCAGGGTAATTTTGTAAAGTATTTTAGGTCTTTTGGAGAATTTAATGTTTAGAGTAGAAATTGGTGAGATAATTAAGCTGTGTGCTAGTAATAAATTTTGATTACCCTCATTAATGAAAGTGGTTGGGGTATTTATACTTAATTATTGACCTATGGGCCTATTGGGTCGGATAGTGAAGTCGGGTCAAGTTTAAGGGCCCATTAGTAATTAAGCGTGAAATGACCATCATCTAACTTACCCATCATTTATTACGTTTGTCTTGTTCGATTTTTTTTATAATAGTAGTCATGGTCCGAACTTCCCATCGGATTAAGTCAAGACACAGCAGCTAAAATATCTGATCTCATCAATATCAACTCCATGAATTTAACATTAGTTGACATGATATCAACGGATGTCGACTACATGAGTCAATATTAGTATTAGATATCATCGACTCATCCAGTTGACATAAATAACATTATTGATTGAAATGTAGTAATAAATTGCAAATGATTTGTTCATTCTCGTTTGAAACATTTATTTTAGTTTGTTATTTATTTCGTGATTTTGATGGTCATAATTTAAAATAATTTTTTTTTCTGAAAATTAAGAACTTCATTGTTGTGGTAGTCTGAAATAGTCCGAAGAGTTTATTAATTTATCACTATTTTTTCATTTTTATTTCTATATATCTGATGCCGCTAAAACTCCTTCACCATCCCCTGAACCGATCGTTCACCATGAAAGAGAAGGCTTTGATAACGAATTTGGTCACATTCTATCTCCGGTTATAGCAGAGTCCATGCAAGTGTTCAGTTGGACCTATTCAATGCCTTTGATTAGAAGACATAAATTTAAAAAGATATCACGATATTATGAGGTAGTGACCAATAATGCCGTGTCTTTAAAAGGGCGTTTCGACGATCGAGCCGAAGCTTGACCCTTTGCTGCCAGCCGTGGCCGAAGTTGGAACTGGGTATGGTCCACTGAGTGTTCAACTAACTCCTTCATCTTTTGTGTTATTGGATCTCGCACAATCACCTAGTGGTAGAAAGGGAGTTCAGTACAAAAGGAGGTATATAATCATTATTGTTGAAGGATATGATGAAGAAGAGACGGGAGTAATCCATTATATCTAATGTTCGTGTTTGTTTCCTTGGCATGGATGATACATCATTGACTGACTTTGAGGATGACACCATCTTTTTTCCCATCTTGATCATGGGATTTGGCTTCTTCTTGGTCCAGGTCTGGTGCAATTTTTTAGAGGAATTGGTTGTGTCCGAGACTATTGGTGTCAATTTTTTGAAGATTCGTTTATGCAAACATCATTATGACTCATCATGTTCACAGCCGGTTTAGGATGACACACTTCTTTGTGATGAATGTAATCATTGCACGATATAATTCCCCAAATTTGCATATGACTATGAAAACGTGAGAAATATTTAAGGGGCATCTCTAACTGAAGGCTAATAGCCATTTTGTCATTTGATTTAATTATTGTTTACAATAACATTGTATTTACTTATTTATATTTTTTGACCAAATGGAATTTTCAGACTTTGAACTTGACCCATATGTATTGATTTCTTTTTGTAGGGGGCGAACTTTCTCTATCTAAATAATAATTAAAGTAGCTTAATTATCTCTCTATTTTCTACTTTACATTTATCATTTTTTCACTCATTAGCAAAAGACCCTTTGAATCAAGATTATCACTATCGATTTGGCGACAGAGTTGTCGAGTAAGGCACCCGAATAGTAAAATCCAAAATCTGACATACGAGATTTACCTTCGAAGCCTTTTGGAGGACGAAACATGAAATGCAGATAGATCTTCTCCCAGAGAATGAGGGACTCGGGATCGAAAAGGAGCATGTTCACACACCACATGTAAATAACAAAACCAGAGAAAGTCTTCTCATGCAAGAGAAGTGAGATCAGTTGCGAGGAGAAATCGAGGCTTTGAGAGCCCAAAGACAAGCTGAGAAAGATCTTATAAGGAAGATTTCCTCAGAATATCAAAAATCTGATGGGCCATATGATAATCCACAACATAGTCTGAAGAAGTACCAAGGGGGCCAATCTTTTAAAGCCCATCAAGCTTCTATAAAAGAGTATCGAGCCAAAAAATATTCTAGCTCTTCGCAATCTATTGAGAGCTTTACAAAAGAGTCATAAATTTCCTCATCCTCTTCGAGAAATGATCATTATCATAAGAAAAAGAAAGAAAGCAACCTAGGAAAGTTTCGATCTAAAAAATATTCAAATAAACATCATAAATCGAGTAAGCATGATTTTTTAGGAAAGAAGAAGTACAAAAAGGGTAAAGATAAAAAGAAAGAATATAAAAGAAAGATGAAATGATCAGCTGACCATAGCATATACCTCTTATTGAGTGATTAATTCATTATTCAATCCAAGCCACATATATTTTACACCTCTAATGAAGATCACATGTTAAATCATGGACATAATTGGAGGCAATCACATTTATTTGCAAAAATCTTATTCAGATATCTACCTAGGTGCTATGATATTTCAAAAATGGAAAAATATAATGGGAGAAAAGGTCCGGATAACCATCTTGAGTAGTTCAAGAATTTTATGATGATTTTTTATGATGATGACAATTTATTATGTAGAGATTTTTCTTAAACCTTCAAGTAAAGTGCCTTAAAATAGTATAATCGACTACCGCAGGGTTCTGTCAAAAACTTTGATATGTTCTTGATGAATTTCTGAAGAAAATTTGTAGGAAGCAAAGAGCTTCGAGAAAATGGTGACACTATAATTCATTATTGGAAGCATCTGACTGAAGCTACTGTTAGCAATCGTTCGAAGGGTTACATACATTGTTCTCATCGACCCACGTCAAACCAATCTATTCAGGGATAACAATACATGCTAGAGGAAATCAGTGGGTTCAACTTAGTTATTTGACAGAGCTCAGTGAAAATATTGCAACTATTTATGATATATTAAAGAATTACGTTCAATTCCAAATCCCTCACCCATTCAAACTTCATGGGAAAATCGAAATATATAATTCTTCAAGTTTCACAATGATATGGGGCATGATACTAAGGATTGTATTGCTTTGAAGCAGGAAATAAAATTGTTAACTGAGAGAAGAAAGCTAACTACCTTTGTTAAAGCACAAATGGGTAATCGATCACTGCCAAGTACATGTAGAGTACGTAAAGCGTTACCAGATGTTCGAAGACAAGCCATAGAAGCTCTCAAACAAGAAAATAAGATGGTGAGTACTGAATTGTTATATGTAGATTCAGAATATTTAGATCCCAATACGGATGGTGGTCAGGTGAATATGATATGTGAAACAGGAGGAAGGATTTCCAAATTATGTAATTTTTTTGAATTATTAACTATTTTCGGAGGGGATACTGTGACAGCTCCCTTAAGCTACTCTTGAAAGAGGCATATTGTTAGCTTAACCATACAGTTAGAAGGAAAAATGTATGCTCTTTTGTATCAAGATCCATCTTTGTTCATAGTTTTCAATGAGGATGACTTAAGAAATGTTGTTGGACCAAATGGGGATGCTGTGGTGATTAGAGTTGCTATTAAGGGAACAAGATAATAAAACTCTTGGAACTCTTTTAGTCTTCAGGTCGTCGCAAAAAATATTATTGTATAAATTGGATTAATCGCAAAATAATTAGAATCTCGACATCTTTTTAGTCTTCCGGTCATCGCAAAAACTCTTAGTTATCACGTAGCCAATACTTCTACCCATATATTATATATATTATTCAAGTTCAACTTAATGCAATACGTATAAATCGTGAGTATATATGCAAATAATCTTAAAAATAGTAAATCTTTCTCCGTTTCGTTTTCTTATAAATTTAAGAGTAAAACAATTAAGATAAATTAAAATACCGCTCAGATTCAATAACAATAATCCAGACTAGTCATTATCCATCCATACAAAATGTCGACGTTAGTTGATATTGATGTAAACTAACATCAATTTTATGGGGCCAACATCTATATTGATATCACCTGATATCAACGCATTTAAAATGGAGGAGTAGATATCGACTCATCTTGTCGACATCTGCCATACATAGAAACTTTCAATCGCGATATTAAATTTAAATTTAGCTCGAAATGGTTCCAAACTATAACAAAGATGAAATATATACATATATTTCAAATTCTTCGATTGCTTTTAGACTTTAATCTGATTTTAAGTTTTTATTTTTCCATAAAAATATTTGATGATGAAATGGTTGTTAAGATTTGTGTACGATTTTTTTAGCTTTTTTAGTTTTTTGAATTTACGTGTTTGATTTTTAATGTATATAAAAGTAATTTGAATTAGGGGTCTTGGATCACGTATTTATTAGATTTAGTAATATATAATTATAATATTTTTAAACTTGATAATCTCAAATGAAGAAAACTTATATATAAAATAAAACGTGTTTAATATAAATGATGAAAAAAATAAATTTACCACAAGGAAATAACAAAACATTTTTTGATTTTCTATTCATTAGCAAGTGACCAACTTGTGCTAAATATTTTATTAGATGTATTTTTTAGTCTATATATATTAAAACTTTTATAAATTAATAACTTCGATAACATTAATAATTTGTTGTTATTTTGGAACTAGTATATAATCTCAATCGATAAAATAATAAGATAATAAGCTTTTTAAATCTCACGGTATATATATTGGTCTCAAGGAAATTATAAATCAATAATTACTAATAGATTCTAGAGAATTTGATAAATTCAATTAATTTGTATTAAAAAAAATATAGAATAATTTGTGTTTTCTTTTGTTGAACTTCGAATCTATATTAACTTCATCTTTTAATATTTTTATTGTACTTAAGAGTTGAGACATTTTCTTCTCGTATTGTACAAAATATTGTGAAGTGATGAATAAAGAAATAGCAAGGGGATGATTTCTATATTGGTGCCGTTTGTGGGAAGCGAAGATTGTTCTGACAATAATCTCTTTCTGGGAATTATTCCTGCTCCGAGCAGAATCATGGAACAACAAGGGGATGGTTTTGTTAACGACTGTGAAAAGAATCTTGTAGGGAATACTTATCGGAATGACATGGAATACGAGACGCGTGGGGGCCAGCACGGCGGAGAAATTAATGACTCAGATTTGCTGGCTCGAAGGAATGAGTTATTGATGAAGATTGAAAGATTGATGGCAGAAAAGAAACCGTTCAGGAAAATCTTCGCTCTGAGGTAAGGAGGGAGCCTGACAGTGGAAAAGAAGAGCGTGCGACCGACTTTCGTCCTAGAGACAGAGACGATAGATATAGAGGTCATGAGCGACGTTCTTCGAGGAGGAAAGAAAAACGCCACCTGGAATATTCCGATTCAAGCGATTATTCTCGTTAAAGTTTACCAGAGTCGTCTCCTAGGAGGAATCACAGAAAGAAAAGATATGGTCAAAGGCATGGAGAACACCGGATAGGAAGAAGTTCGGAGAGAAAATCTCCAAGAGAAAATACCTATCACGCTCGTGCTAATGAACAGGGCTATAACCAGATGAATTTTCCCTCTGGGAACCACCATGTCGACCAGCGGAATTCGGAATGGCAGCATCAGTACACTTTGCCATCTGAGGAAGGACTCTATTTTCCGAGCGATGAACATTTGAGAACAACTGTTTATAGGACAGGTCATAATTGGAGAGCCTCTCCTTTGTCCTCGGAAATTCTAGCTGGCAACCTTCCAAAACACTTTGATATATCCAAGCTAGAAAAGTTTGATGGGACGCAGGATCCCGATAATCACATCGAGCAGTTCAAGAATTTCATGATTAATATCGATGACGATGATAAATTGCTGTGTAGGGTGTTTTCTCAAACTTTCAAAGGAGTGGCTTCCAAGTGGTATAACCGGCTTCCGCAGGGCTCGATTAAGAGCTTTGACATGTTCTGGAATATATTTAGACAACATTTTATGGGAAGCAAGAAGTTTCGAGCTAATAGAGATACAATAATCTATTGCAGGAAAAACGTGGGGGAGAGCTTAAAGCATTACACCAATAAATTCGTTAAAAAAAGAACATGGAGTATTGTAAAGATTTTGTGGCACTCGCGGCATTCCGGATGGGGCTTCTCCCCGGATTATTAAAGGACACGGTAGCAGAAAGTCAGGCAATGACTTTTGGGGCACTTTTGGATCAAGTTGAGAAGAGGATTTTAGTGGATGAGACTCAGGCATCCGAGAAAGGATCAAGCGATCAGTTGGAGCAGAACCAATTTCAACGGACTGACTCAAATAATTGAGGGCCGCGTACTAGTGTTCCAGCTAAAAGTGCGGGTCAGTATCCGCTGAGGCCGAGAATGAACTATAGTAGCCAGCAAAAATATAACCAAGGCACGAGGCCAATTTCGAACAAATGGATTCGACCGGACTATTTCGCGGAGTTAACGAAAAATATGGCTACGATATTTGATAAGGCAAGATCAACGGTGCAGTTCAGAAAACCTTTTCTGGTTCAAACTACGAGGGAGAGTAGAAGTTCTAACATGTTCTGTAAGTACCATGAGGACATTGGACATGACACTAAAGAATGCATTTCCTTGAAAAAAGAAGTGCAAGCTTTGATTGAGAATGGAATGTTATTAGAGTTTGTGAAAAAACACTCCCAGAAAAACGCTGCATTAAAGGCTGTCCCAAAGATTGCTGATACAGCAATGGTGATTTCCGAAGAGGTTGATGTTTTTGATATTGAACAAGAGTATCTGGATCCCAAGGAAGGGAGAAATAACGTGAACATGGTAGAGGAGATTATTCCAAGGGGAAGGTAAATGACCTGTGTGCTTTTTTCGAGTCGCTGGCTATCTTCGGAGGGGATACCATTGCAGGGAATTCTAATAGTTCGCGGAAAAGACATATGGTAAACTTGACCACACAGATTGAAGCAGGGGTTTTAGCGCAGATGCATCGATTACCATCTCCCATCATATGTTTTGACGATGATGATATGAGGAATATAGCACCCCCCATAAAGATGCAGTGTTCATTGCTGCGGGTATAGCCGGAGACCAAGTTTAGAAGATACTCATTGACACAGGAAGTTCCGCAAATATTTTGTTTATGAATACTTACACGATAATTTTTGACCAACCTGTTATACGACGATCCGACAGAACTATAGTGGGCTTTACAGGAGCAACAACAATAGTCGTCGGAGAGTTTCAGTGTGTGGTAGAGTTAGGACGTGGGCCATTTAAGAAAGAGGTGGAAGTATTGTTCATAGTGGTGGACGCCCCAACGTCGTACAATGCAATTCTGGGTCGCTCTTGGCTGTCCAGAATACATGGTGTATTTCTATGGTACACCTGTGTCTGAAATATGTGATAAGAAATAATATAGGGACGATCAGGAGCAGCCAAAAAATGGCTAGAGAGTGTTATCAGATAGCTCTTTCCTCGAAGGGAGTTCAGGGAGGAGTATCATAAAATGCATAACAATTAAAGGGGACTCCCTCAGAAATCATTCCCTGCGATGATCCGAGGGAAGCCCCCGGGTTTTGAGTTCCGGAGGAGGATCACGAGGAGTATAAGTTTGAAGGGGGAATTTTTTTGAAGATTGGAGTCAAACTTTCTTTTGAGTTCAGAGAACGATTGATTGCGTTTTTGTCAACAAAGAGCTTGGTGTGCACAGGATGTTACGGGAGTATTACCTGAAATAATATGTCATAAACTTGCAGTACGACATGATGTTCGACCCATTGTTCAGAAAAGAAGACTAGTTTCTCAGGAAAAGTCTGCAGCTATTCTCTCGGAAGTGGAACGGTTATTAAGCATAGGCCACATTCGAGAGTCGCAGTACCCTGTATGGGCCTTGAATCCAGTCTTGGTCAGGAAAAAGAATGGAAAGTGGAGGATGTGCGTGGATTTCACGGACCTGAATAGGGCTTGTCCCAAGGATCATTTTCTGGTGCCTCGAATTGATCAGTTGGTAGACTCTACTTCGGGCAATCGATTATTGTCTTTCATAGATGCCTATTCAGGATATAATCAAATCAGGTTAGATGCAAGAGATGAAGAAAGCACATCGTTTATTACCGGGAGTGGATTATATTGTTATAAGGTTATGTCATTTGGCCTAAAAAATGCAGGGGCAACTTATCAGCGCTTGGTCAACAAAACCTTTGAGGGGAAAATTGGCAGAAATGTGGAGGCTTACATCAACGATATGCTGGTAAAAAGTTTGCAGGACGAAAATCATTTCTCTGACTTGGAGGAAACTTTTAACAATCTAAGTAAAGTCAATTTGAAGTTAAATCGAGAAAAATGCATTTTTGGGGTGCGATCGGTGAAGTTCCTTGGTTACATGATAAGGTGAAAGGGGCATAGAAGCTGACCCAGAACAGATAAAGGCTTTGACAACTATGACGCCACCTCGGAATATCAAAGAAGTACAGATTCTGACAGGCAGATTGGCAACATTAAATAGGTTTATTTCTCGTTCGTCGGATAAGTGTGCGCCCTTCTTTAAGGTATTACAAAACGCGAGACAGTTTAGTTGGACCGAGGAATGCTCAACCAATTTTCGCCAGATTCAAGAATATTTGGTGTCCCCGGAGATACTTTGGTGGGAGAGAAGTTGATCGTTTATGTGTCGGTATCAGATTATGCAGTTAGTGCCGTTTTACTCCGGGAAGAGGTCGATATGTTGAAACCAATTTATTATGTCAGCAAAAGTTTGTTGAACAACATTCCCCTTAAAAAGTTTGTTACAACGACCAGATATATCTGGAAGGATGACAAAATGGTCAGTTGAACTGGGAGATTTCGACATCACATTCGAGCCAAGGACCACAATAAAAGTTCAGGTTTTGGCTGATTTTTTGTTGAATTCCACTCAGAAAGGGACGACATGGAGATTGTTGAGCACTCAGACAAGACGGAATGGTTGGTTCGAACATATGGGGGGTCGAATAATTCTGGAAGTGGTGCAGGCGTCCAACTAATTTCTCCGGAGGGGATAACCATGTTTCAGGCTATTCGATTCGGTTTCAAGGCAACCAATAATGAGGCAGAGTATGAGGCAGCATTGGTGGGTTTACGATTGGCTCGAATATGTGGTACAGAAAGGTTAAATTGGTCAGTGATTCATAGTTGGTGATAAATCAAGCTTTGGGAGAGTCAGAGGCACGAAAAAATAAACTGGTCCAATATTCACAAGTGTTAAAAGATTTGGTTGCTGAATTGGACGGGGTCCAATACGAGCATGTTCGAAGGGAGGCAAATGCCGTCCCTGATTCTTTGGCTGCTGCTTCACAATCTGAAGGTTATCCATGGGTCTTAATTTAGGAACATTCTTCGGTTATGGCTGGTATAGAGCATTCAATGAACATTAAGGAAGTAAGCAATATGATCACGAGTGATTGGAGGTCAGAAATCGTAGACTTCTTGGAAAAAGATAGTTTACCCACAGAAAGGTCTGAGGCTAGGAGGGTCAGGTTTAAGTCTCACGGTTATATCCTGTTAGGAGGAATCTTATATAAGAAATCCTTGAGCAGACCGTTACTTAGGTGTTTGGCTAAGGACGAGTCGTAGTTTGTCCTGTCAGAATTGCACGATGGGGAAGGTTCGACCCATTGTGGGTATAAAGCGTTAATTCGACGAGTGTTTTTGACTGGTTATTATTGGCCGACCATCTCTTCTGATGTGAAAGATTTGGTAAAGCGGTGTGATACGTGTCAGCGCTATGCAAACATAATACACAAGCCTCGGGTGTTCTTGGAAAGTATTTCAGAAGAAGTCCTATTTGATAGGTGGGGCATTGACCTAGTTGGGCCCCTACCAATGGCGTCTCGTGGAAGGCAGACTATAATCGTAGCAGTAGATTATTTTTCTAAGTGGGTGGAAGCGGAACCTCTAGCAGGAACAAAAGCAAAAGATGTTATCAAGTTCGTTGTCTCGAATATTTCCTGTCGTTTTGGGGTACCGATAAAAATCACAACGGATAATGGGCCTCAATTCGATAACAAGGAGTTTAAAAGCTTTTGCCTTTCCAGAGGCATACGACAACGCTTTTCCGCCCCATTCCATCCCTAGGCTAACAATTTGGTGGAAGTGACCAATCGAACAATTTTGGATGGGTTGAAAAAGAATTTGGAAGGAAAGGCTGGAAAATGGCCCGATTATTTACAAGAAGTATTGTGGGCTTATAGGACAACGCCTCGAACCGCAACTGCTACATCTCCATTTTCTTTAGTGTACGGTATGGATGCAGTTGTCCCTTCAGAGACTGTTTTCCTATCATATCATGTGCCGGCTTATACAAAAAATTTGAACGATCAAAGCAGAGCCTTGGAATTGGATTTGGTTGAAGAGAAAAGACGACGCCCACAGTTGAAGTCCTTGCCTTATCAAACGTTAATGAGGAGTAGGTATGCTTCTAAAGTAAAGCAAAGAGATTTCAAGGTGGGGGATAAAGTATTACGAAAAGTTTTTATGTACACAAAAGAGAAGATTCTTGGAAAGTTGGGGCCAAATTGGGAGGGCCCTTATGAAGTAACAGAGAAAGTAAAGTAGGAAACGTATAGATTAAAAGACAAGGAAGGGCGATATCTTAGGCATTCATGAAATATCGAACACTTAAAATTGTATCTGGAATGAGGAAGAATTTAGCATGTAATGTTTGTTTTTTGTGTATTTTCAGGTTTACAAAAACAGCAAGGGCATACTCTTTCCTACCATGTTAGGCACATGAAGGTTTTAACGAGGTGCCACTATGAGCTGATTAATACAATTGCATTTTTTGCCTCGAACCATTCTTTCTGAGACAATATTTTGTGCCTCGAACTATTCTTTCTGAGACAATATTTTGTGCCTCGAACTATTCTTTTTGGAACGATTTTTTTGCCTCACACTATTCTTTTTGAGACAAACTTATTCGGTGCCTCGAATTATTTTTTCTAAGCTAGCCTTAGCGCAGCATATAATGAATATTACGATGCAAATCAGCATAAAGCAACCATTCAACGCAAGTTGGCACACACTTATTCTTTCATATGAAAAATGTGAAGATTAACAAGTTATAAGATTGTCATTTCAAGAAGTGGCATACACAAAAATTCGAGAAGGGTGCTCCTCGGAGCAAATCAGATGGGTTACAAAATTACCTTACAAGGACTTGTACACAAAAATTGCCAAACATGCTAACATTTTTTAACTTGTCAGAATTTTCCGAGGAGTCGCTCTCCTCAGAATCCGATGCCTCACTATCACTCACCACAATGTTAGGAGGGGGAAGGTTGGGGGAGACAAGCTTCCAAAAACTGCCTAAGTCATACTCGGGGTGTTCTGCATGAATTTGGGTGATCAACCCTGCTCAGATTGTAGCATCTCGAGCGTTGAGGTTGTCCGCACACTTGGCTGCATAAGCATTCACAGCTTTTTCTTTCTCCTCCTCGACTTGTTTAGGAAAATCTTCAATTCTCTTCACTAACTTTTTTCTCTCCTCCATAACCTTCTCATAATCGGTAAAACAACCGTTAAATCCTTTGCATGCAAGTTAGTGGGTTTTCTGGAGTTCGGTCAAAAGTTTCTCCTGAGCCCCCATCTTCTTTTGATAGAGGTCTCTTTCCTCTTGGCAGCATATTTCGAGCATAATGACATAATTTTCAGAGGCAGACAATTTTTCATAAAGTGCATCTGCTTGACTATCTACAATGGCGTGTTGTTTCTTGGCCTCTTCAAGTTGAGAGGAAGCAAGAGAAGCTTTGAACTTATAGTGGTTTTTTTGGTTTTTTAGATGCTGCATTCTTCTTCCCATGTTGACAGAAGTGTGAAGAAGGCTACGAAGACTTAGTAAAAAGTGATCATGCATAGGAATTTCGAAGGAGCTGGAAGGCGAGTCAATTGCTGTGGGGTCAAAATCCGAAGACTCACCAGTTAAAATATTGAGATCCACATGTTGAGGAGGATCGATTCGGGGAACTGGGAGCGGTGCTAATGTAGGAGAATTTTCTACTGGAGAGGGACTTGAAGCTTGGGTAAGAGGAGAATTGGGTGTTTGACTTGAATTTTCTCTAGCTTCCTTTTCAGGCTCACTTGACACATCTTGGGTCTCAGTGCCTTGAGAAATTTCCTGGACATCATCCTGTGTTTTAGCGTCCTCAGATAATTCTTAGATGGGTTCCAATACAACCATTTTCTTGCCTTCTTTTTCCTTGGTATCTTTTTTCTTGCTAGGGTGGACAGATTTCTTTGGAGGGGAAATCGATATGGGTGAAACAATATTTGTTGGAGAGGATGGCTCCTGACTAGCAGCTAACCCTTCAGAGTCTGACTAAAGGTCTTTTGTGGACACCTCCTCCTCGGATTCACCAAGGTGACTTTTAGCACGAGAATGCTTCAGAAGATAGATGACTATATCTTTCTTGGTTATTCGATCCAGAATTTCTTGTTGAGAGGGAGGGGTCATCAATTCTTTCATGGTCAACCGGTCAATGGGGTTTTAATCTCTAGAGTCGACTTTTGGCCAAATTGTTATTCATGAAGCACAGTTGGAATTTGTTGTCCCAATTTTCGCTGGCCCACTCGCTAAGTTTGGTGAAGACGGTGGTAGCACTCTCTACGTAATATGCGCATGGTTTTGAAACTCCAGTTATAGCTACAAAGAATTTAGTTAGTACATTATTATCCGAGGATGAAGGATAAAACAAAGAAATTAAAGGACTTACATTTGTAGGTCCACAAAAGAGACAACTTGTGGGGATTCGAAGGAGTCGAATCCGATCCTGTCTCCCAATGGCCAGAGAAGTAGATAAATTGTTGCCTCCATTTCTTATCAGCTTCTACCAAGTCCTTTAAAACTTTTTGTCTTCGGCCAAAAGTTAATGAATAAAATGGGAAAAACGGATTCCTTGCTAAGCCAGATAATCCGACAAGCTCTTCTAAGTAAAATTCGTTGCCCGAAATCCTCGAAGCCATGATACATGCCATAAGTGTAAACCACATATTTGGACCATCTTGTGAAGAGCAGATGTCAATCTTGGCAAAGTATTCAATAAAAAATGGGTCTAACGGAAATCTTAACCCCAGTTCATAATTTCAGTATAAACAACTAACTCATTATCCCTCATTGATAAAGGAGTCTCACCTTCCGAGGGGAACCTAATGTCAATGTTTGAGGGAATGCACCACCGGGTCCTCAGCATGGGCTCCTCCGAGGGCAAAAAGTACTTATAAGGTATGTTGTGCAACGCAACCATATGCTTGTTTTCGATTCCTCAAATGTTGTTGCCTGCGATGACATCAAGTTCTAAGCGAAGAGTGATGTATCCTTTAGACTTATGGGCAATCCGACGAGCTTGTTCTTCGGACATTGTTGGGAGAGCGGTAATCATTTGACTAGAAGACTCTGAGGAAAGGTCAATGGCTTTACTCTGCTCTGCAGTAGAAATCGGTTGAGTTGCTGGCTCAGGAATGTCAGAGGCAATTGCTTCCCTTTAGTAGCCAAGGCTTTGTTTCGCATTGCTCGAAGCTCGTCTTCGGTAATGTTGTTTCTTCCTGGAGAAAATTGAGGGCTCCCGGTTACCGTTATTGAAGGGGTGGCTGGAAGTCTCGATCCAGAGGTGTCGGTCTTTAGAGGAGGATTTTCAACTACTACAGCCAAAGAGGGCTCTGGGTTTCCGACGGAGTTCCTTTGGTTATTATTGGCCGACCATCGCTTCTGATGTGAAAGATTTGGTAAAGCGGTGTGATACGTGTCAGCGCTATGCAAACATAATACACAAGCTTGGGGTGTTCTTAGAGAGTATTTCAGAAGAAGTCCCATTTGATAGGTGGGGCATTGAACTAGTTGGGCCCCTACCACTGACGTCTCGTGGAAGGCAGACTATAATCGTAGCAGTAGATTATTTTTCTAAGTGGGTGGAAGCGGAACCTCTAGCAGGAACAAAAGCAAAAGATGTTATCAAGTTCGTTGTCTCGAATATTTGCTCTCGTATTGGAGTACCGATAAAAATCACAACGGATAATAGGCCTCAATTCGATAACAAGGAGTTTAAAAGCTTTTGCCTTTCCAGGGGCATACGACAATGCTTTTCCGCCCATTCCATCCCCAGGCTAACGGTTTGGTGGAAGTGACCAATCGAACAATTTTGGATGGGTTGAAAAAGAATTTGGAAGGAAAGGCTGGAAAATGGCCCGATTATTTACAAGAAGTATTGTGGGCTTATAGGACGACGCCTCGAACCGCAACTGCTACATCTCCATTTGCTTTAGTGTACGGTATGGATGCAATTGTCCCTTCAGAGATTGTCTTCCCATCATATCGTGTGGTAGCTTATAAAAAAAATTGAACGATCAAAGTAGAGCCTTGGAATTGGATTTGGTTGAAGAGAAAAGACGACGCCCATAGTTGAAGTCCTTGCATTATCAAACGTTAATGAGGAGTAGGTATGCTTCTAAATTAAAGCAAAGATATTTCAAGGTGGGGGACAAAGTATTACGAATTTTTTTTATGTACACTAAAGAGAAGATTCTTGGAAAGTTGGGGCCAAATTGGGAGGGCCCTTATGAAGTAACGGAGAAAGTAAAGTAGGAAACGTATAGATTAAAAGACAAGGAAGGGCGATATCTTAGGCATCCATGAAATATCGAACACTTAAAATTGTATCTGGAATGAGGAAGAATTTAGCATGTAATGTTTGTTTTTTGTGTATTTTCAGGTTTACAAAAACAGCGAGGGCATACTCTTTCCTACCATGTTAGGCACATGAAGGTTTTAACGAGGTGCCACTATGAGCTGATTAATACAATTGCATTTTTTGCCTCGAACCATTATTTCTGAGACAATATTTTGTGCCTCAAACTATTCTTTCTGAGACAATATTTTGTGCCTCGAACTATTCTTTTTGGAACGATATTTTTTGCCTCACACTATTCTTTTTGAGACAAACTTTTTTGGTGCCTCGAATTAGTTTTTCTAAGCTAGCCTTAGCGCAGTATATAATGAATATTACGATGCAAATCAGCATAAAGCAACCATTCAACCCAAGTTGGCACACACTTATTCTTTCATATGAAAAATGTGAAGATTAACAAGTTATAAGATTGTCATTTCAAGAAGTGGCATACACAAAAATTCGAGGAGGGTGCTCATCGGAGCAAATCAGATGGGTTAGAAAAATTTCCTTACAAGGACTTGTACACAAAAATTGCCAAACATGCTAACATTTTTTAACTAGTCAGAATTTTCCGAGGAGTCGCTCTCCTCAGAATCCTATGCCTCACTATCACTCACCACAATGTTAGGAGGGCGAAGGTCGGGGGAGACAAGCTTCAGAAAACTGCCTAAGTCATACTCGGGGTGTTCTGCATGAATTTAGGTGATCAGCCCTGCTCGGATTGTAGCATCTTGAGCGTTGAGGTTGTCCGCACACTTGGCTGCATAAGCATTCGCAACTTTTTCTTTCTCCTCCTCGACTTGTTTAAGAAAATCTTCAATTCTCTTCACTAACGTTTTTCTCTCCTCCATAACCTTCTCATAATCGGCAAAACAACCGTTAAATCCTTTGCATGCAAGTTGGTGGGTTTTCTGGAGTTCGGTCGAAAGTTTCTCCTGAGCCTCCGTCTTCTTTTGATAAAGGTCTCTTTCCTCTTGGCAGCATCTTTCGAGCATAATGACATAATTTTCAGAGGCAGATAATTTTTTATAAAGTGCATCTGCTTGACTATCTACAATGGCGTGTTGTTTCTTGGCCTCTTCAAGTTGAGAGGAAGCAAGAGAAGCTTTGAACTTATAGTGGTTTTTTTTTGTTTTTTAGATGTTGTATTCTTCTTCCCATGTTGACAGAAGTGTGAAGAAGGCTACGAAGACTTAGTGAAAATTCATCATGCATAGGAATTTCGAAGGAGCTGGAAGGCGAGCCAATTGTTGTGGTCAAAATCCGAAGACTAACCAGTTAGAATATTGAGATCCACATGTTGAGGAGGATCGCTTCGGGGAACTGGGAGTGGTGCTAATGTAGGAGAATTTTCTACTGGAGAGGGACTTGAAGCTTGGGTAAGAGGAGAATTGGGTGTTTGACTTGAATTTTCTCTAGCTTCCTTTTTAGGCTCACTTGACACATCTTGGGTCTCAGTGCCTTGAGCAATTTCCTGGACATCATCCTGTGTTTTAACGTCCTCAGATAATTCTTAGATGGGTTCCAATACAACATTTTTCTTGCCTTTTTTTTCCTTGGTATCTTTTTTCTTGCTAGGGTGGACAGATTTCTTTGGAGGGGAAATCGATATGGGTGAAACAATATTTGTTGGAGAGGATGGCTCCTGACTAGCAGCTAACCCTTCAGAGTCTGACTGAAGGTCTTTTGTGGACACCTCCTCCTCGGATTCACCAAGGTGACTTTTAGCACGAGAACGCTTCGGAAGATAGATGACTATATATTTCTTGGTTACTCGATCCAGAATTTCTTGTTAAGAGGGAGGGGTCATCAATTCTTTCATGGTCAACCGGTCAATGGGGTTTTAATCTCTAGAGTCGACTTTTGGACAAATTGTTATTCATGAAGTACAGCTGGAATCTGTTGTCCCAATTTTCTTTGGCCCACTCACTAAGTTTGGTGAAGACGGTAGTAGCACTCTCTACGTAATCTGCGCATGGTTTTGAAACTCCAGTCATAGCTACAAAGAATTTAGTTAGTACATTATTATCCGAGGATGAAGGATAAAACGAAGAAATTAAAGGACTTACATTTGTTGGTCCACAAGAGAGACAACTTGTGGGGATTCGAAGGAGTCGAATCCGATCCTGTCTCCCAATGGCTAGAGAAGTAGATAAATTGTTGCCTCTATTTCTTATCAGCTTCTAGCAAGTCCTTTAAAACGTTTTGTCTTCGGCCAAAAGTTAATGAATAAAATGGGAAAAACGGATTCCTTGCTAAGCCAGATAATCCGACAAGCTCTTCTAAGGAAAATTCGTTTCCCGAAATCCTCGAAGCCATGATACATGCCATAAGTGTGAACCACATATTTGGACTGGCTTTTGAAGAGCAGAGGTCAATCTTGGCAAAGTATTCAATAAAAAATGGGTCTAAGGGAAACCTTAACCCCAGTTTATAATTTCAGTATAAACAACTAACTCATTATCCCTCACTGATAAAGGAGTCTCACCTTCCGAGGGGAACCTAATGTCAATGTTTGAGGGAATGCACCACCGGGTCCTCATGGGCTCCTCCGAGGGCAAAAAGTACTTATAAGGTATGTTGTGCAGCGCAACCATATGCTTGTTTTCGATTCCTCGAATGTTGTTGCCTGCGATGGCATCAAGTTCTAAGCGAAGAGTGATGTATCCTTTAGACTTATGGGCAATCCGACGAGCTTGTTCTTCGGACATTGTTGGGAGAGCTGTAATCATTTGACTAGAAGACTCTGAGGAAAGGTCAATGGCTTTACTCTGCTCTGGAGTAGAAATCGGTTGAGTTGTTGGCTCAGGAATGTCAGCGGCAATTGCTTCCCTTTAGCAGCCAAGGCTTTGTTTCGCATTGCTCGAAGCTCGTCTTCGGTAATGCTATTTCTTCCTGGAGAAAATCGAGGGCTCCCGGTTGCCGTTATTGAAGGGGTGGCTGGAAGGCTCGATCCAGAGGTGTCGGTCTTTAGAGGAGGATTTTCAACTACTACAGCCAAAGGGGGCTCTGGGTTTCCGAGGGAGTTCCTTTTGCGCGCTTGCGCTCCTGAGAGTTCTTCTTATCCTTATGGTGCCTTTTCCTCTTCCCAGAAGAATGTTTGTGATGTCTATCTTTACCCATGGGTTCGAGGGTGTTGAGATCGGAAACTTGTTTTTGTTGCAAAATTTCGAGGGGTATGATAGCAGCAGAGTTTTCCGATTTAGGTCAAGAACCGTAGAACATAGTGACAGAAGGTTGGGGTTGAGGCTCAACGTATTCACCAGCAACAACTCTCTCTTGAAATTTATTACTAATTAGAAGCCACTCTAGAATCCGGCGAGGTTTATAAGCCAACTTTCTCTCTCTAGAAATTTCAAAACGAAAAGTTTGGAATGGAAATGAAGGAGATCAGTATTTATAGAGGAAGATGGGCTTTTAGGGCAAGCTAGGCCTGGGGACATTTTCCTTTGTTTGCCTAGGGGTATTACGGGTAAAATAGGTACAATTTTATTGTTTCGAAAAACGCAGGAGAAGATGAAGAGGCTATCAAATGATGAAAAGTGTTGGGAACCGGGATAAGATCTTTGAAGAGATTTGGTGACAGAGAATTACGACTAATGACGTTATGAAAAAGGTGGCAGTTTGTTGTCCCAATTTTGCAAGCTCGCACTGCTAGTTCCGCTGAGTCCAATCCTTGCATTTCGTTAGCCAAGTATGGGAGGCTATATAATGACGAGCCAATTAATACCGATGAATAAAGTTGATCAGAAACATGGTTCAAACTTTGCTAAGACATTGCAATGATTGGGAGGGCTAATCGGTATTGCATGAGAGGCATTTTTCGAGGAAGTACATTTTCGAGGATAATTGGAACAAACATTCGAGGACATATGAAGAGTAAAAGATATTCGAGGAAGTGCATTTTCGAGGAGAATTGAAACAAACATTCGAGGACATATAAAGAGTAAAAGATATTCGAGGAAGTGCATTTTCGAGGAGAATTGAAACAAACAAGATGAGATTCGAAGGTGTATTCGCAGTCCCATTAAAAACACTTTTACTAGGATTGGGGGGCTACTGATGAGGGAGAATCAAGATGTATAGGAAAATTGTAAGGAAGCATTTTTATTGGGGAAGTATGGTTAAAAGTATAACAGAGATAGTTATTATGGATAAGTGAGAAAATATAGGGACTGAATGAGTAATATGTAGGAATTAAAGTGTGTGAGGCCCATTATTGTACTATAAAAGGACCACACACGAGTTGTTAATATGGTGGATTATTATAAAATTACTTTATATCTCTACTTAGTCTTACTCTCACTTTCTCTCTCTAAAAAGGTACTTTCACGAAGGATTTGGTTTTCATTGTTTAGTCCCCCAAATAATTGCCTAACACAAAATCACCATTGAGCTATTTCTTAATTCATCATGAAAAGTTATGGTCACTTGCATTTCTCTTTCCGACTGACCGATTCCAAAGCTATTGAATCATCCTCAATTTCGTCGTCATTGAGATTTTGAATGGCATCCGCCATAATTTCTTCAATGCTTTGAACTTCGTAATATTCATTATTTTCACCTGGATAATCTAGCAAGTGATTCACATCCATTTCGTGTTGATAATACATACCCGTAACCAAGTTCTCAAGCTCACAAATGTCTTCTCCAGACTTTACATCGTTCGAATCACTTAAGTCAGTTGGATTCGTTGGACGGATTTTAACGTGTCAAAAGTAATTTATCGGGGCCTCTTGTTGCACATTTATCCAAGCTAAGGAGGCCAAATTAATATCACCTAAAACATTAATATCTTAGAGAGAAGAAATTTCCAACTCATAACCTTCCAAAATTTTGCGGGAAAACATTTTACAGTAATATATTTTAAAAACTCTAATTGTCCTAACACCACATGGTTGAATTTTTAAAGTCATGTTTGGTGGTGGAAAAAACAAATCAGTGTTTTGCAACCCTTGGATATTATTTAATTGGGTTGGACAATTATCCATTACCAAGATAACTTTTTGACCATGAATTTGTTCATTTAACCAACAAACATATTCTTCAAAAAGAAACCCAATCATCAATGCTCTTTTGTTGGCACAAACAATCTAGGAAATTCATGTTAATATTCTTAAAACAGTGTGTCTTTTCATACTTACCAATGATCCATAGATGAATTTTTTCCGAGTCATCATCTTTGCAACAAATAACATTGTAAGTCTTTCGTTGTCTAGTTCCCTACCTTCAAGTTCTTTTGTTACAAGTGAATAGTCAGCTTATAACATATCAAACAACCCAGTTTCATCCATATTAAAAACATTTTTTGTTGGAAATTAATCAATTTATTTCCCTTATACACTCTAATTTTGTCTCCATGTCATATGTGTCGACTGAGCCACTTTCTACGAAAAGGTAGTATGATTTGATATAATGCCTTAACTTGAATTTATCAAGCCTGTCTTTTGAAAGTTTATGCTCTGAAAAATTATGTGGATACAAAAGCTCAAGTGCATCAACCACATTCTTTATGATTAGCTCTCATGTGATATTCACACGCTTTTGATGTTGGAGAAACTATTCATAAACAACTTTCTCCATGTCCGGGTACCTGGCTTGTTTGTGACGCTTGGAAGATCCATATTTGTCAAAGTACACTGATAGAAACTCTGGTGATCGCTTGAGAGTGTTTGATATTGTTCATTAATTAAATTTCAAATTGAAAGCTTTGTCAACCCAGTGCACAAAATCTTGTTGAGTGCGTCCTTAATGATCTCTCTTATACTCGCATAACAATTTTTGTTGTTAATTGATCATGGTTGATTTTTTTATCACCTTTTAGTTTAGGAGTCATAGTTGATATGTTTTTAAAAATATTTAATGGATATTTTATAGTGATAAATTTTCAAACAGGTTTAATGTATTGGGTTGGTTCTATGGACCAACATTTTGGTATCATGAATTAACTCTTTTACTTATTAAATTCAATGAACTTGACAAATTCAACTAATTTGTGAATTTACATTCAGTAATGTGCCTTAAAACTTGTTATGTATTTTATTTTTCATCTTTAACGAATATATATTGTAACTAGTACACTAGACTTAGAAATTTAGAAGTCATACGTAACACTCCTTTAAATTAATAAATTATTAATTTATGTATAAATTAATTGAATATCTTGATCCTAACATTATTAATTTATAAAGATTTTATACTTATAAATATCAACAAAATATCGTATCCATGTAAAAGTACAGTCATATAATATAATTAAATAAAGTACAAAAACAAATTGTATTTACCTAGATGAACCAATTATATATTTTTATATTATAATACTCTAAATAAACAAAACCTCTTTTACGTTACAATTAAAATTATTAACCTTATTTTATTTTTAAATTTATTTTTTGGTGTAAAAATCTTATAAAATATATATGAAAAAATATATATAGGTTCAGAGGGCGCGGATCCTATTACAGGTTGAAACTATCCTATAAGTACTTCGCTTACAAAATTACCAAGTTGAGAGATATATTACATTATCCAGTAAATGGGATTTTGGTTCCTTTGAAGCGGTAGCGGAGGTCAGATAGAACATGGTGAGAGATACTTGTGAAGGATGTCTGCTTGTTGTTGAATATTCTGTTATTCCTTTCGCTCCAAATGTAGTAGATTGTGGCACAAAAAACAGTTTACCATAAAGGTTTTCGGCTGTCAATTGAGGGGGTCCAGGTGCTAGCAGCTTCAAGCCATTGCTACCAAGAGGGAGGAGGGGGGGGGGGAGGAAGAGCTTTTGGGATAAGAGCTCCCAGATGGCAGAGGAGTATGGGCAGAGAGTTAGGAGGTGATCAATGGATTCTGGTCAGTTATTGCACATGACGCAAGAAGCAGGGGCGTCCTGTCCCCAAGATATAAGTTTATCCCTGGTAGTAATCTTTTTGTGGATGGCTAACCAGGTTATAAAGGAGTGTCTGGGGATGGAATAATTATGCGAGATTATGCGGGACCAGTAAAACTTCCCGCTATGGGGTTTTAGAGCAGCATAGGTGCTGCTAATGGAAAAAAATGGTTTGGATTTGTTAGGGATCCAGAGGAAAGTGTCAGGTGAGGAGGTTGTGGAAGGGAGATCACAGAGAGCTAAGATTGACAAAGGATGTAGGGAAGAGCCAGGGATCGTTCTAGATGGAGGTATTTTCTTCATTCCCTACAATGACTCGATATAGGTTTGAAACTTGGTTCCTGAGTTTCAGGATCTTTCTCCAACTCCAACTTCCCGAGGAAGGGGTTGGCAGAGTCCAAAAGCATTTGGATTTTATTTTTTCCATGAGAGTATATTGGTTCCATAAGGAGTTCTTATTTTTTGTAAGAATTGACCATAGAAGTTTAAGGGTGGCCGCCTGATTCCAGATTTTTAGGTCTGGGATCCCAAGGCTGCCCTCCTCTTTGGACATGATGAGCTTGTTTCATGCGAGCTTGGCTCCTGTTATTTTCATTTCACATCTTGGCCAAAGGAAGCGACGGAGGATTTGAGAGAGTTCTTTGAGCACCCGGACAATGAGGATAAAAATAGATGACCAGTAGACTTAGCTTGCAAAGAGCACTGAGTTGATGAGCTGGAGGCGCCTGACATAAGAAAGATGCTTGGGGGTCCAATAGTTGATTCTATAGGTGATCTTGAGGAAGAGAGGTCGACAATCATTGTAGGAGAGACGATAGGTGATGAGGGGAACTCCGAGGTATCTGACTGAGAGGGAACCCTCTTGGAAGTTAAGGCGATTGAGGATTTCGAGCTTAGTACTGGCGGAGGTACCTGAGACGAAGATGCTGCTTTTTGAAGGGTTCATATACAGCCCAAAAATAGCCGCAAACTTCATCAGGCCTTCGTGAATCAAGTTGATCGATTGAATGTTGGCTCTACACAATATCATGAGGTCGTCCGCAAAGCAGAGGTTGATGGTCTTGAGTTTGTGACATTTCCAGTGGAATCCAAATGATGGGTTCTGGATTTTTTCTTGGAGAATTCTGGAGAGGACCTGCATTACAATAACATTAATATATGGGGAGAGAGGGTATCCCTGCCTAAGGCCCTTCCTCTCAGGAAAAATAGTTCATCGGCTTATCATTGATGCAAACCGAGTAGGAAGGAGAGGTGATGCATTGGATAATCCAATTTATCATGGCCAAAAGGAAGTTCATGGCTAAGAGGATATCGAGTACCACTTCCCATTTTATGTTGTCGAAAGCCTTTATTAGGTCGATCTTGAGAGCGCATCTGGGGCCTTTTCGGTTGGTTTGGTAGCCTTGAAAGAGATTTAGGGTGAGGAGGATGTTGTCCACAATTGATCGGCCCGAAACAAAAGAAGATTGAGAGGGGTCTATCAGAGCCGGGAGAGCCGGCTTGATTCTAGAAGTGATGATTTTGGAGACGATTTTGTAGATAAGATTGCAGCAACCAATCAGAAGATATTCCGAGGGGAGGGAGGGGATGTTAACCTTAGGAATAAGCGCGATTAGGGTTTTGTTCAAATCAGGGTTCATTTTTCCTTTCAGGATAAAATGCTTGACCCCCGCACAGATGTCGCTGCTAATGGAGGTCCAACAAGATTTAAAAAACCCAGCACTGAAGCCATCCGGGTCTGGGGCTTTATCACTGTCAATGTAAAAAAGAACAGCCTTAATTTCGGAGTCAGAGATGGGTTTCACCATCTCGGTTCTGAGGTCAGGAGGAACACTAGTATTGATTAAAGTTTTGATTCTGTCAGGGCTGGGGTAGTTGTTTTTGCTGGGGGAACCAAGCTGATGGAGGAAAACATTATGGAAGGTGGATGAAATAGTATGAGGGTTGGAGCTCGTGGATCCTTCCGGGGTGGTGATCGAAAGGATCTTGTTACGGGCCCGATGCGCCCTAATACTATTGTGGAAAAATAGTTTTTATCCTCGAGCTTGAGCCATGTTTCCCTGGACTTTTGCTTGAGGAAAGACTCTTCCGCATGACTGTAGAAAATATAAGATTCTGACGCCTCCTTCTCAATGGAGATGATAGCCTTGGTATAAGGGTCAGAGAAAAGGTTTTCTTGGGCAAGGTCGAGGGTGGACCTGGCCTCCTCGACTCTATGGCTAATATCTCTAAATTCCCTCTTGTTGAGCGAAGTTGACGCTGGAACAAGTCTGGAAAGCTTAAAGAGAATGGCTTTCATGGGGCTTTGATTACAGGGGAGAGCCCAGTTATAAGAGATCGGTCTAGGAAGCTCGGGTGTAACTTCCACATATTAAAGAACTTAAAAGGTTTGGCAATTGAAAGGAAGGGAGTGGAGAGATGAAGGATTATTGGAGTGTGATCGGAGGTTCTGGGAAGGTCATAATGGGCAAAAGAATTTGGGAAGAAGTTGTCCCAGACCTTGTTCACAAGGGCTCTATCAATCCTAGAGGAAATGAGGTTGTCTTCTTGGCGATTAAACCACAAAAATTGGAAACCCGAAGAACGAAGGTCGTCAAGGCAGCAAATCCGACAGCAATCGTTAAACATATCAATAGAACTGTTCCAGCGGGGATCATCGCTGTATCGTTCATAGGGGCTTCAGATGGCGTTAAAATCCCCAAGAACAATGCACGGGAGGGAAGGATTGCTTTGAGCATAAGAGCAGAGAGTGCTCCAAAGAGGGAGGCAGTCTGATGGCTCATTGTAGCCATAAATAGCGGTGAGGCAAAGAGCGGTGTTTCTAGCAGTCCAAATTAGCTCACACTGAAGGGTTTGGGCAGTTATATCTTTGAAGGTGATACTATGGACGCTTGGATTCCAAGTAATCCAACTAGTGGCAAGTATGGTTTGTGTGATAATTCCAGAAGGGTAACATGGTTTTCATGATATGTAATATGTTATCTATTTTGACCCTGGTTTCTAGCAGGCATATAACATTAATACTATTAGAGAAAACAAAGTCTTTAACGTCTTTTTGACGGACAGGGTCATTCAACCATCTAACGTTCCAACATGCAATTTTCATTAACAGACAATATGATATAAGACAAAGGGTAAGAGAGTACTAATACAACATTAGGGTATCCCCATACATACTTGATACAACCGTATTACTTGCGGTTTTGGGTCTTGGAGAGGTAATTTCAGTAGACGATGGATCACCTTCTTCCTAGTCTATCTGGGCATCCGCTAGGCTGTTGCTAGGGATGATAAAGCTTTTGGTCCAATTGTTTTGAGTGGTCATTCGACAGAGAGTTTTTGAAGATGCAGATTCACTACTTGAGTCCGAGAGAGCGATGTGAGTAGGATTTGGGTCTGTCATTGGTTATTTTCCTGGTCGACAGCTTGGAGCGGCTGAGGTAGGAGGGTCTGCGGGTAGATGGCAAGCAGCAGCTACATGACCAAAGGATAGACAGCGCTTGCAAATAGTTAGGAGTCTTTGAAATTCTACTTGCATTATGTGATCTTTCCCTAGGCAGCGGATGGTGATGGATGATGGAAAAACGACATAAGTTTGCATGATTATGCAAATTATAGCGTAGTTGAGTCTGGATCTGTCAGTAGTTTGGCTATCCACATAGATTGGAGTCCATATATAACTTCCTAGGATTTCAAGTCTTTTCTCCGACCAAAGTTTGTGGGGCATACCATGGAACTTGACCCAGAGAGGGATGGCCTTTAAAGCTTCCTTTTTCAGGGTTTCCATGGGTTCTCACCTCTTTAGGAAAACAGGATGACTACTGAAGAACCATGGAGATTTTTCAAGTAGCGCTTTCTGCCGACGAACATTTGAAGTAATAGTGCCCGAAGGGGTTCGGCTTGCATTCTTGCAACTCAATCCAAACTTGGTTGGGTATGGCTTGAACATGGGATACCTCTCGTTTTTTGGAGAGGAAGTAGCCGGATAGACATTTCGCCCACTCTTCCTTGTCTCTAGTCAATGCATCGTCGAGGAAGACAAGAACCCTGATTTCGACTTCAATTGCTTCGGTCTTTTCGATTATCATTGGGGATTTTGAGTCAGGTTGTGATACAACATGAGCCCACGACCGAGGTTGCATCTGAGGCTTTAGGATCGGGACCGGTTGGGGAAAGTTAACAATGGAAGCAGATTATACGGTGAGAAGGGAAAAGATGAAGTTGTTGATGTTTCTAAAATTTCTGAACGCATTGTTGGTTTTCAGGGAGGAGGGAAGATCAAGTCGTATGCCAAGGGGTCTGTGAGCTTTGGAAGGACAAGAGAAGGCATGACCTATGATGATCCTTCCAGGATAGGATTCTGAGAACAGAGACGCAAACGGAATCAGGTTGAGCTGAAGGACTTGGACCGATAGGTGGCTTGAGGAATGGATTACCATTGAGTAGTGATGTTGGTCGCTCGAGAGTGAGGAGTTACTTGCCTGGATGGCCTGCTGTATGGTCAAAACTGCGGTGGAGAGAATGCTCGAGTTGGGGAGGGTAACGGGGAGACTCGAAGGGTAGGTGTTGCTAAAAAGGTACCGACTATAGACAGATGTATACATAAGGTTAGGGTTAGTGGGTGATAGGGTTTGGAGGGTTGGGGTATACTGCATGTTGTTAGGGTTTGAAAGTGCATGCATGGCAGAAGAGACATGAATATCTGCATGCTTGCACGCGATAGAATTTGGGCCTAGGGAGGTCTGGGTAAGGGAGGGCGCTGATAAAGGATCACTAGGGTGGGAGAGGGGAGGAATAGTTACCATGGGGATCATAGGAGTGTCAGAGCTTGTCAAAGCATCAAGATTTAGGACAAGAATGGGGGCTGTATCGCTGCCGTGGAGGGACGACTTGGTATCGGAATTAAGAGATGGCAAGGGCACTCGCGGTAGGTCTTCCAGAGAGGTGATGGCTCGGAGCAGCTTTCCGTTGGCGTCGAGGATGAACTGAAGTTTCTTTTCGCTGGATGTAGGAGGATTTATTTCGATTTCGAATGGGTCTTCTTCATCGGAGAGCCCTTGCATGTTGCTTCTGGACCCTGGAGGTGAGAGAGAAAGAGCGACGAGGTCTCTCTTTCACTTCTGGTCGAGTTGAGAGACTACAAGTGAGTGGGTCTTTGGAGTTAATGCACTGTAGGCGGTGGCGAGCCGTGGACTGAAAAAGGTAGCCCCAACATACCAGATGACTTGGGAGACGAGAACGATGAGGGAGAGGAGGATCCGGTTTCGAGAGACAGCGTGGTACTGGGCTTGAAGGCCTGGGATTCGAAACGGCAGGAGTGGATGCGTTCTTTTCGTTGAAACGAGAGGTTATCTTCCGGTTGGATCGGCGAGAAGAAGAACTCCGATGGGTTTCAACCATGCTGCTCGTCGAAGAAGCGAGGAAAAGAAGGTAATAGGGGGTTAGGAGAGAGGAGACTAGAAAGTCTGTTTGGAGAGAGGGACGATTGAGATGAAGGGTGTATTCAGAGTCAGTTAACTGGGTGTGGGTGGTTTGATTTGGGAGAGGGTAGTTATAGAAGGGTTTGTAGTAGAGAGGTGAAGGGGGTAGATGGAGGCGATTTGGTTAAAAAGGGAGAGTGTGGTAGTCTAAAAGACCTGGAGAAGGTAAATGGAGCAGGAAAGTCGACAAAAAGATTGCATGGGGAAGTAGTTTGGGTAACTTGCACGACTAGAGGATGCATTAATGAGGAGAGAGGTCTCATTAATGCACACACACCTTCACACAGGCGATTATTGGTCCATTTTAAAAAAAATAACAGGCTACAAAGGGAATTTACTCTTTGGCCAATAGAAGAGGGAGAGTACCTGGACAAGGGCGGCTTGAGGTGTCGCAGGTGGTGAGAGAGAAGGTGGGTAGGCGAGAGAGCTCCAAACTCAGGGCCAGTAGGCTGACAAGCAGAAAGCATTTGCCTTAATTGCTTCTGGGTTATTTACTTGGTTCAAGGGAAAAGGGATAGAGAAGAGATGATGTGAGAGAGAAGATGACGACGGCGTGATTGTCTTCTCTGAAAGGGTAAGGAAGGAGATAAAAACCTCCATTTATGGCGCCAAAATGAGCTCGGGAGCCATTAAAGACCAAATCACCATTAATGGTGAATTTACCTGTGAAGCAAACGATTGGTGAGTTTGTAAACTCAGGGACTTGAATAAAAGCATTTGGATCTCCTCATCAACAAACTTTGGAGCTTGTGATGAGGGATTAGGGGAGGTAAAATGGCGAACCAGAGCTAGCGAAATAGAAGAGAATTTGATTATAGAAGAGGTTCTAAAGAGAGTTTCTCTCTCTAGAAAAACAGCCATTTTTTACTATGATACTTTTTTATACCTTATTTTCTTTTTTTGTCTTTTAAACCCTAAATCTAGTATTCTTATGAGTCATATTTTACTCGGCACATATTCTCCAATCCTATATAGTGCAAAATATGACATCCCTGGATTTCACCATTTTACTTTATTTATGTACTCTCACATATTCATCATTTACCGACTTCTCAAATTCGTATGCAGTAGTGTATTCTCAAATTCGGAATACAACCATGTATCTTTTAATCTTTTCGCTTAATTAAATAATTTAAAAATTGCGGAGAGATAATTACAGTTTTACTTGCGATCAAATGATGAAGATTGTATCACAATATCAATCATTCTCGCCTGGACGCTTTTGGTATTGAACACATGTTGCACATTCTTCTTTCGAGATTTTATGTTTATATTTTTTCTTCATCCAACAATATATTTTTATTTATATATCTTTCTAAATTATATAATAATTTTTACTAGTAATATATGGAAAATTGATAGTTTTGTCATCGTTTCCAAATTAAAGGATTGTAAGTAAGGGAGGCGGAAGAGAAAGTCCTATGATTATATATATTTTAGTTGATATAATTCGGAGACCGTTGCTTTTTCCTCTTCAAGAGAGGTCTTTTGATTATTGTTTCTTCTTTTTAAGAGATGTAATATTTTCTCTATGGGATCTCACTTCTCTTTCTAGCTCGACAACAGGCTTCACAAAACTCAGCACTGAATACCCAGTGTGTCATTCTCCTTCGAGAATTCAAAAGGCATACCAACAAACACCATATTTGTGGCATTATTTATGGAATCAAGAAAGTCATTCTCAAACGTTTTGAAGTCAAACCCTCTGATAACCCCTTCAGATTGTCATATCCATATGTTTTCCTCTCAAGTGTGGGGTGCAACCAAATGTAGGGAAAATGTCCATAAAATAAAACAGCAATGCAAATAACCGTTAAAGACATAACCATTATATATAAACACGTGTTTATATCAGTTATTATGTTACTTATTTAGATTAGATCAAAATGTTTGTTTGTATCTTCTATATAAAAAACAAAACTGTGTACATTGATCTTTGAAATGACAGTTACATCATTTCCACACTTACTGTTTATCTAAGTGTTTATATATAAAGGTTATGTCTGTAAAGGTACCAGTGGAGGATCAACGGTGGGGATTGTAGGAGGGATAGTATCCGAACGGACGACAATATCCGAACGAGTTGAGGTTTTTTTTCTCTTCACGTCTTTGTTACTGCCATGTTTGCTAATCTTGTGGGCCTTCTTATTCTTAGACACATGAAGCTTTGTGGTTGCGTCACCCTCTTTGACACTGGCAGCAACAACAGCTAACGGATATTATCATCTAGCTGCTCGTCGGTTCCATCTTCGATGATAACCTTGGTTGTGCATTGCTTGTTTTTCTTATCTTTTTTGTTTCGATGGCTTGGGCTCTGGTCCTGGTTGGAAGAAATACCTTATCATCTGCAGCTTCAACTTTTTTTAAAATAGCAGAAGGTCGGGGAGGAGTTAGTCCTCCAGAGATGAGTCTAAACCAAGTTAGTGGGAGTGAAACATTACTGGAAGCCATTAGACTATTTTTCCTTGACCCACTGGTTTAACTTCTTGAAAGTGACCTTTGCATCTTCCAGATGATGCATATAAGGCTTCGATATAGCTGTAAGAATAAAAATATTAGAAAAAGAGTTACTTGTATTTTTCTAAAATCTGGTGAGCCTACTCGGATTACCTTGAGAGTTAATTTTCTTACCATTCTCCTACCAGCTACTGATGAAGAGAAATTACATCTTCCACAATTTATCAGCCTCTAACAAGTCATCTACCACCTTGTATTTGTTCCCCATGTTAAAGAAGTGAAAGAGAATTTTGGAATTGCGAGACAACCTCGTGATAGCAGCGAATTTCTCTATTGACATTGGGATCTTTGATATCATAGATACCATAATACATGAAATCAAGGTAAATTATGCATTCAGGCTAGCCTGACTTGGGCACAACCCAGCCAAGTTGAGTTAATTCATAATTTTAGGGTCCAAAGGAAGTCGAAAGCCCCAGTTTAGCACATCCGGATAAATAAATAGCTCCAAAGGGCCACAACTTATAAGCGTATCTCCTGATGTGGGCAATGCCACTTTAAATTCATCAAGTAATCCCCACTTTGCATGAATAACCCATAATTCGTTTTCATAAAAATAAACATAAGAGATTTTGTCAAGAGCTAAAAGGTATTTGTCAATGACCTTTGTAAAGTTTTTCCCTACGCATCCCACCAAAGATAGTATGAGCACTTCTGATTCTGTTTCAGGGGCCTTGCATTTTCCTTTGGCACATTTACTGCTTTTATTTTTCGAAGTTCTTTTCTTAGCTGGCTTTGAAGTCTCCCAGGTTTGACTAGATGTCTCCATGTGGGAGTCCTCACTAATATCCTCCATATTTTCTTTCATCACCTTCAGACTAAATCCTAAAGGTTCAATATACTAGGAACTTGTCTTCTCCTCTTTATTTGGTTGTTGAGGGAGAGCCTGATTAGATTCAGAGGGCTCAACTAGTTGGGGTGAAATATTTCCTTCCTTACGCGGATTCTGTGAGGAGGGATTATTAGAAATTTGTGTTTGTTGGGCTGCCCCTAACTCCCCGGAGGGATTAGTGCTACCTTTGGATTGTCTAGTTAATTTACGAGGAGAATTCTCTTCTGAGTCAGAGACCATCTCTTTGAAAGTTGAAGGACGCTTGCGGCTAGTGGCTCTTTGAGATTGTGATGACCTCGATGAACGACTCTGTGAAGCAAACAATTGGCAGTCAAAAAGTGTTCCGATGGAATATTACGTTTGTTATATGAAAAAACCTCAGTAATAGATTGATTGAGTAACTGTAATTGTTCCCTCAGAAGTAGGTAACCCAACAACAACCCTAACTCTCTTTTTCTCTTCGTCTAATTTAAACAAATTCAGCCAACTGTTCTTGGTTAAAGCATTTTGGGCGGTGAACATGAAAACAACAAAATGTCACCGGAGATAGAATTTGTGGTGGTTAAAGTGACAGAGGAGAAGAAAATATGATCAGTGATTAACTTGATATGGATGATAAGGAACAACTTATCTCTCTTGAAAATGAAGTTTCTATCTCTAAAATTCACAAAGGTGTAAAAATGAGAGAAAACTTATAAAAGAACTATAGAAGACCGTTGAGTTCCCTTCTAGGAAAGTGAAAACGCTACCAATAGCTAAAATCCCTAGAGGAGTGGAAACGTTTTCAACTGTTGGTATGCTTTACATATGGTAGAGCAAGTTCATGGCTCTAATAAAACAATGACACGTGTTACGAAGTACAATTGGTTAAAACCCACGAATTTGGACAATAACCATACCCGAATAATGCCATCAAATAGAGTTCGAATACATTCCTTATTATATTTGAAGAACAATTAAAAGTCATGTTCGAAGAGATATAACAAACTCGATTCAGATAATATTTCAATTATCCCTCCCAAAAAGTATTTGAGAGGACTAAGGGGGGCTATATGATGAGGTAAGAAATCTTCGGGGGCATATATATGAAGAGGTAAAAATTTTATCTCTTACCAAAGGCTAATACCTTTTTTGTCATTTGATTTAATTATTGTTTACAATAATTTCGTATTTTATTTATTTATTTTGGGGCCAAATGGGCTTTTCAGGCTTCGGGCTTGGCTTATATGTATGGCTCAGCCCATTAGGCTAATAAGGCTTAAGTTAGTCTATAAATAATTTTTGAGAATGCATTTTATAGGGGGAACTTTCTCTCTTTAAAGAATAATTGAAGTAGCTTAATTATCTCTCTCCTTTGTAAATTACATTTATTACTCTTTCATATATTCCCAAAAGATCCTTCAAATCAAATTTATCACTATCATGATAAATTCAATTTTATGACTGATATTTCAAATTATAACAATATATGAAAATATCATTTTATGTATGTATTAGAGTCGTGGGATACTGGCTTGAAATGAGAGAAACAATGATGTTCTCGTATTTGGTGGTCATATGGTAAATGTTACTTTGTTTCATTGTATTGTTTTCGGAATCATATAAATTTGGCTCATCGTTGTTTTCATATTGTCAGGTCGCTTTACCGTTAGTCAAACTCCTGAAGCGAGGGAGCATTACGTAAGGTGTATATTCGTGATGTATCTTCGAGACTTTATCAAAAAGCAATCATAGGAAAAATAATTGCAATGTCCTAGCTGGGACGGAATGTAAAATAGATTTTATTATGGAAAAGAAAAGGAAAATATTGGAAGGTGATGGAAGGTGATGAAACCTCTAACCCTAAGAAGCTGATGGTAAAGGTCATGAGAGTGTTGAGGTTGTAGGCATACGTCGTGATGTGGTTGTAGTCGAGGCTTCATTTGTTGCTGAGATTGTGACTGTTCTCTCAATAGATGGTGTAGATGTTGCTCCTTTTGGTGAGGCAGTCGCGACCTCCATGTTTGCTCTAGAGCATATTCTACAACTTGTTAGCGGGTATGTTGTTGAAGCAGATAAGAAAGATCATCCGACTCACTTGACACCTACCGAATTAGCGAGAAGAAAACTGAATTTGCGATCGAGTTAAAATCCTTTTTATAAATAGTCTGGCTACTAACCTACCGCTTATTTCAATGATTTTCTAACGTCATCTAAACCCATAATGTTGATGACCTCTACTTGAATTTTTATTTGTGGATGGAATGGTGAGGTAAAGTTGTGTTTGATCCCTCGTGCCGTATAAAATATTGTCATATTCCATTATCGGTAGTGTTGAGTTGTGGTACCTCATGTCTATAATATATCTTAAAGTTGATGAAGTTCATACCTCATTGACCATAATATTTTCCAATGGTTACGTTTCCACCCATTTATGTTTTTCCTTTTATTTCTAGTGAGAGCGGTCACATAATATGGACGTTTGATCTATCAAAATATACTGCTTTGGATATGGTTTCTAGCAGTACCGCTGGGATAATGGTCAAATTAGAAACAGTTTAGCATTTATCGTACTGTTTTATCTTATTCTTTTTATTTTAAACTATTATAGGCCAACTATCCTCCTTGTAACAAGATTCTCATTTGTAATGATGTGTGTCCATAATTTGCATTTTCCTCTACTATGTGGAGTTGTTCTAGTATGACATTTGCTTCCTAATGGATGAGGTATTGAAGTATGATTCGTATAAATATTTGATGGTATAGTGTTTCGGAGATCCAAGTTCATATTGCCGATGGGCCTTAACTTTCCATGTTTTTTATTTTCCTTCCGTGAACATTCTATGTGAGATGTGGTAGATTATGAGTGTTTTCCAATCGTCTATATGATCATCACCTTCAATTACCAGTGTTTCATTCGTCTAGACATTAAAGAGGAACTTATTTGGTAAGTTGGTTGAATATTTTTTTAAATGACAATATATAGTTCTTGTTGTACATATGTCGAGGATGCCATATCGTTGTTGATGTCATTCTCAAGTCTGAGGATTTCTTAAAATGTTACGCTAATGGTATAGTCTGAGACTGCGAGGTATAAGAATAATACTTCCCTCATTAGGGATTTGTTAGCATTTATTAAGAGGCAAGTCGTTTCTTGATGTTAGTAAACAATTTCTCACACATTAGAGTTCATATAAACTTCCATGCTACTCTGAGTTTGAAAGAAAGGTTGGAACATGTCCGAAAAAAAATATGAATTAGTTTAATGCGGTTAGCTTGCCTGTTAAGGTTTGAACTTTCTTAATGTTGCCAGAATATTCAACAGCCGCCAGGTTGGAAATGTGAGTTAGGTCTACTTTGATATCTCTCTCACTAACATGAATCCTAAATATTTATCGGACTTCACGATAATAGTGCATTTTTTGGGGTTTAGCTTTATGTCTACACGTCGTAAGTTAAAAAATTCTCTGACATATCAGCTAGATGGTTCTTATCTTGTTCACTAGTAACCAACATGTTGTTGATGTATGTCTTGAGATTGCGTCCGAGTTGTATGCAAAATTATTTCTTGATAGTACGGTGCCCCGACTTTCTTCAAACCGAAGGGCATGAACTTATAATAATATAATCCTCTCTCTATAATCAATGTTATGTGCTCCTAATCGTCAACATGCATTTGTATATGGTTGTACCCGTAAAAAGTGGCTATGAATTATAGCAGCTTGTTCCCGAATATTATATCGATGAGTTGGTCTATGTGAGGTAGAGGAAATGGATCATTCAGATAAGATTAACTGAGCTCGATAACATCAATGCACACCTTCTATTTATCGTTCTTCTTCTTTATGAGAACCAAGTTTGTTTTGTATAGCGGGTAACATGACTTTTGTATATAGTCGATTGTTGTAATTTTTTCTTCTTCTGCAATGATGGCTTATGTCTTTTACTGGAAGTATGATCTTCTATTTTGCTTGATTGGTCGATAGTTTGTGTTTATGGTTAATATGTGGCATGCTAATTCAGTTGGTTCTCCGGTTACACCTTTGGAGCTCAAGTAGAACATGTCGAGATTGTATCGTATGAAGGTGAGAAGTTCGAACCGTAATGCGGACCTGATGCTTCATCCCAATCTTAGAGTCTTTATACCCTTAATAATGGTATCTTCGACGTTCTCTTCTGGCTGAATAATGTGTGTGTGTGTTGGGATGGGGTGGGGGCTTGTGAATCATCCATAATATTTATGATGACCGGATCCTTGGGTAATTGCTATATCTTTAAAGACAAAGATGCGATATGTAATTCTTGAGGTGTTTTTTGTTTATTCGGATTACCATAACTTTTATTTTGATCTAGATAACGTAAGAACTAGTGCACAATAGAAACGACAACGTGCATATGGTCCAACTATGATCGGCCTTCGACGATGGTGTAGGAAGATGGGCATCGACTATCATAAATAAGCATTGCATTTTTTTTATGTACTCTCATATGCCAACGACAATGCGGAAAACTTTAAGATCAATTGTAATTGTTTCTTTTGTAAATTGTGAGTGCTTTGCAACCAGCGATGAATGGTTGAGTGTTAGTGTTTGAGAGAGTCTTTTGTAACATATTATATATATATATATATATATATATATATGTTAGTTTTAGACGCGTATAGGACTTCTTCACGAACCGAACCATGTTAAATCATTTGTTGGGTATTTGATTTATTTTCAACTCATTCTTATTAATTTTTTTTAAATGATAAAAAACTGAAACTATGAACCAAACCATGTTAAATCACTTGTTTAATGTTTGATTTATTTTTCGTCCATTCTTCTTAACTTTGTGTTTAAAATTGTTATGTTTAAAATTGTAAAAGTTTTTTTTTTTAATCAAACATTCATTTTATTTCTAAAATGAGAGAATTACACATAGTAGGACTAAATTGGAGAAAATATACAAAATAAGGGAGAGGTAAAAAATAAAACTTTACCAACTCTAACCTAACCCTAAATTCACAAATTAAGGTAAATTTGCAAATTAATATCCTACACCGGCAGGTCTTCTTCTACATTGCGAGGGTCCTTTTCCTAAATTGATTCCTCAAGCCAAGATTTGTACAGGGTAAGGAGAAAGCTTCATCTCTCACAAAGAATCCAAAGGGAACTCCTAATCTCTCTTCGATCAACTTCATCTCTCACATTCTACAGTTTTCGACAACAATCTGGAGGAGACTAAGGTTCTTGCTTGAGATAGACGCGACGAGAGTTAACTATCTAGAACTCAACAATGGTGGCGACACCTACTGGCACAGCTCTGAAAGATGCCAATTTGCTAAGTGAGATCGACACTTAGCTTTTTTTTTCCAGCTAACTATCCTCCTTGTAACAAGATTCTCATTTGTAATGATGTGTGTCCATAATTTGCATTTTCCTCTACTATGTGGAGTTGTTCTAGTATGACATTTGCTTCCTAATGGATGAGGTATTGAAGTATGATTCGTATAAATATTTGATGGTATAGTGTTTCGGAGATCCAAGTTCATATTGCCGATGGGCCTTAACTTTCCATGTTTTTTATTTTCCTTCTGTGAACATTCTATGTGAGATGTGGTAGATTATGAGTGTTTTCCAATCGTCTATATGATCATCACCTTCAATTACCAGTGTTTCATTCGTCTAGACATTAAAGAGGAACTTATTTGGTAAGTTGGTTGAATATTTTTTTAAATGACAATATATAGTTCTTGTTGTACATATGTCGAGGATGCCATATCGTTGTTGATGTCATTCTCAAGTCTGAGGATTTCTTAAAATGTTACGCTAATGGTATAGTCTGAGACTGCGAGGTATAAGAATAATACTTCCCTCATTAGGGATTTGTTAGCATTTATTAAGAGGCAAGTCGTTTCTTGATGTTAGTAAACAATTTCTCACACATTAGAGTTCATATAAACTTCCATGCTACTCTGAGTTTGAAAGAAAGGTTGGAACATGTCCGAAAAAAATATGAATTAGTTTAATGCGGTTAGCTTGCCTGTTAAGGTTTGAACTTTCTTAATGTTGCCAGAATATTCAACAGCCGCCAGGTTGGAAATGTGAGTTAGGTCTACTTTGATATCTCTCTCACTAACATGAATCCTAAATATTTATCGGACTTCACGATAATAGTGCATTTTTTGGGGTTTAGCTTTATGTCTACACGTCGTAAGTTAAAAAATTCTCTGACATATCAGCTAGATGGTTCTTATCTTGTTCACTAGTAACCAACATGTTGTTGATGTATGTCTTGAGATTGCGTCCGAGTTGTATGCAAAATTATTTCTTGATAGTACGGTGCCCCGACTTTCTTCAAACCGAAGGGCATGAACTTATAATAATATAATCCTCTCTCTATAATCAATGTTATGTGCTCCTAATCGTCAACATGCATTTGTATATGGTTGTACCCGTAAAAAGTGGCTATGAATTATAGCAGCTTGTTCCCGAATATTATATCGATGAGTTGGTCTATGTGAGGTAGAAGAAATGGATCATTCAGATAAGATTAACTGAGCTCGATAACATCAATGCACACCTTCTATTTATCGTTCTTCTTCTTTATGAGAACCAAGTTTGTTTTGTATAGCGGGTAACATGACTTTTGTATATAGTCGATTGTTGTAATTTTTTCTTCTTCTGCAATGATGGCTTATGTCTTTTACTGGAAGTATGATCTTCTATTTTGCTTGATTGGTCGATAGTTTGTGTTTATGGTTAATATGTGGCATGCTAATTCAGTTGGTTCTCCGGTTACACCTTTGGAGCTCAAGTAGAACATGTCGAGATTGTATCGTATGAAGGTGAGAAGTTCGAACCGTAATGCGGACCTGATGCTTCATCCCAATCTTAGAGTCTTTATACCCTTAATAATGGTATCTTCGACGTTCTCTTCTGGCTGAATAATGTGTGTGTGTGTTGGGATGGGGTGGGGGCTTGTGAATCATCCATAATATTTATGATGACCGGATCCTTGGGTAATTGCTATATCTTTAAAGACAAAGATGCGATATGTAATTCTTGAGGTGTTTTTTGTTTATTCGGATTACCATAACTTTTATTTTGATCTAGATAACGTAAGAACTAGTGCACAATAGAAACGACAACGTGCATATGGTCCAACTATGATCGGCCTTCGACGATGGTGTAGGAAGATGGGCATCGACTATCATAAATAAGCATTGCATTTTTTTTATGTACTCTCATATGCCAACGACAATGTGGAAAACTTTAAGATCAATTGTAATTGTTTCTTTTGTAAATTGTGAGTGCTTTGCAACCAGCGATGAATGGTTGAGTGTTAGTGTTTGAGAGAGTCTTTTGTAACATATTATATATATATATATATATATGTTAGTTTTAGACGCGTATAGGACTTCTTCACGAACCGAACCATGTTAAATCATTTGTTGGGTATTTGATTTATTTTCAACTCATTCTTATTAATTTTTTAAATGATAAAAAACTGAAACTATGAACCAAACCATGTTAAATCACTTGTTTAATGTTTGATTTATTTTTCGTCCATTCTTCTTAACTTTGTGTTTAAAATTGTTATGTTTAAAATTGTAAAAGTTTTTTTTTTAATCAAACATTCATTTTATTTCTAAAATGAGAGAATTACACATAGTAGGACTAAATTGGAGAAAATATACAAAATAAGGGAGAGGTAAAAAATAAAACTTTACCAACTCTAACCTAACCCTAAATTCACGAATTAAGGTAAATTTGCAAATTAATATCCTACACCGGCAGGTCTTCTTCTACATTGCGAGGGTCCTTTTCCTAAATTGATTCCTCAAGCCAAGATTTGTACAGGGTAAGGAGAAAGCTTCATCTCTCACAAAGAATCCAAAGGGAACTCCTAATCTCTCTTCGATCAACTTCATCTCTCACATTCTACAGTTTTCGACAACAATCTGGAGGAGACTAAGGTTCTTGCTTGAGATAGACGCGACGAGAGTTAACTATCTAGAACTCAACAATGGTGGCGACACCTACTTCAGAGGCAGTGATATCGAAGAAGCAACCAAGCAAACCAGCAAGGCGAAAACCAACGATAGACCTTCCACAGACGAGCAAACCTGGTGGCACAGCTCTGAAAGATGCCAATTTGCTAAGTGAGATCGACACTTAGCTTTTTTTTTTCCAGCTAACTATCTTTATCATTATCTGATAAAGATTTGTTATGTATTCTCTCTCTAGTAAGCAGAGAGTTGATTGAAAGCTTTTTTACACTTTTGCTTCGAGAGTTGATTGAAAGCCTTTTTACACTTTTGCTTCGATTTGCTGATTTGATTTTCTTACTGATAATTGTGTTGAAATTGTTAGCAGGGGAAGTAGCATGTGGAGAAACGTTGCAGCTTCCTATATTATCACGATTTGGTGATAGAGCAGTGTCTTCAATATGATTCTCAAGACTCATTTGATAATCTTGTTCTATCCTTCGGAGAGCACCTATAAGCTCAGGCTCACTTTTTTGAAGAAGCATCCATGCCTTGAAGATCATTCCTGCCACAGGTATCTAATTCATCAGAAGCTTTATCTCTATTTGTTATAATCGATTTCAGTTTTCGTCTGTAAACTTTGTTGAATGTCTGTATTTTTGTCGTTTTAGGAACTTGAGTGCTTGTAAAACTTTCTTGATTGGATACTATGGGATCTTGATTATTAATAATATTCTCCTTTGTTTTTCCTTCAATTGTTTCATTTTCCTTGGCTTTCATGTCATTCTTTCTACATTCAATTGAGCTATGACCCAAGTGATAGCAGTTATAGCAATAAGAAGGCACATTTCTGTAACTGACACCAACCCAGCTTCCATCGTTTTCACCGAACCCCACGCATAACTTCATTTTAAGATTAGTATTGATATCTAATTCAACATGAGCATAGAAGGCATTCTTGTTGGCCCGAAACTTATCTGGAACAATTATTTTGTAGGCAGTACCTAAAGAAGATGCAAGATCCGTGATAACAGAGGAGTTATACAAGTATTCAGGAAGGTTTTCAAGTCTGACCCAAACCAAAACTCTTGAGCTTTCGATGTTCTTGTTGAAGTCAGGAGTCCATCTATTTAGTCGCATGATTTTATCGCCTACGTTCCAAACATTTTTTGTCCAGAGACTACTAACGTCCTCTTTGAGGCAGAATTCCAGTAATATATGTCGAGAATCTAAGGTTGAGTACGTATAAGAGCCCTTGAATTTGAATCCTTGAAGGAATAACTCTAATGACGACTTCTTAGGAATTCCATTACTGAACTTACCTATTATGGTAGTTCTTGAATTTTTTGTAAGAAGATCCTTACTTTCCTTAGAGTATTGTATGATATTATGATCCTCTGTTATTCGAACGAACTCCGGGATGGTTTTTTTTTGCTCCGATTTGGGTTTTACGATATCTACATAGGATTTCTTTGGCAGATCTTGTTTGTTTTTATCAGCGTTGGGAAGCAGAGGAGGGAACTGGTCATTTAGAGTTTCGGTCATCTCCTATCAGTCAGTTTGGTTTACCGTAACTAGAGAACAAAGAGTCAATAAACAGAGTGAGATTGCAAGCTGCAATCGATAGTCTCTTAAGGGTTTGGTACCCACCGGAAGCCAGCAAGGGCATGCAAAACCAAACAGGCGCCTAAATGGATTAGAACAATCACCGGAATTCGTGGCGTTATCATCGGAGAAGACCATAGACTGGTTAGATCTTGGAGAAGAACCTCCTCTCTCTCATTCAGTACCAATTCGTGGCCTTTTCAGAGAATCCGCATTCGCTTTTGTAAACTTCTGCTACTACTTCCAAGAAAGTACCTCCATTTTTTGGAGCGTTTTTGTAAACTCTATTGTTCAATTCCAATATTAAAATTGTAAAAGTTCGAAGCTATGATTATCTCTTATAATCTCTTGCGCATGTATTCACTGCTCCACCGTAAATTAAGTTATTGTCAGTTAAATTTCGATTAGGACAAAACATGTCAAGGATGAATTTGTCTGAATATCATTGATTTTCCTTAACAGATTGTATTTTTTTTTATAGAAATTGTTCTAAGTTAGATTTTCAAATTTGATATATTAAATGAAATCGTTAAGGTTAAATTCAGATAGCATCTCACACTTAAATTTTGTCATATTATTTTAATAATAATTTTTTTTTGTCATATTATTCTAATAATAAAAAGAAACGAATATATTTATAATCTTACTAAATACATGGAGGAGTACTCTAGGAGGATTAGTGGGATGATTCTGATCGAAAAAGGGTGGTCGTTTGTTCTTTTATAAGATTGTTTCTAAAGTTGTTAAGGAATCTCCCTTAATTTTATAGGATTGTTTTGTATGGAAGAAGAAGATTGGTTTGCTTGTGACACTCGTTTGTGTGCGCATTTGTGGTTTGAGCCTTTTTATATACCATTTGAGTTCGTTAGATTGTGTTTGATGTAAAGTTTTTATGAAATTTTTTTAGTTCGTTAGATTGTGAGACTCTGTCTGATGTAAAGTGGATAAGTCTTATGAAAATTTCCATAAAACCCATCGCGGTCGAATAAGTCTTATGAAAATTTCCATACAACCCGTCGCGGCTATTCGACGATACCAGACAGGTTGAAAGCGTAGCGTTTGTAGAGAGATTAAGAAAACCTAGCGTTTGTAAAGAGATTCGAATGACCTTTAGTTATGGTTCAAATCAAGAAAACGCAGCGTAGCGTTTGTAGAGAGATTAAAAAAACCTAGCGTTTGTAAAGAGATTCGAATGACCTTTAGTTATGGTTCAAATCAAGAAAACGCAGCGTTTAGCAGCATTTATAGAGCGATTCGAATTATCTTTAGTTACGAGCATGCCTTACTGGAGAAACTTGGTACTGGGTAAAATTTCCATAATCTTAGTATTATTAAGTCTGGATAATGTACATAATATATTTACTTTTTTAAATTTAAGCTTTCACTATAAAAATTAAATTACTATATAGGAGCATTATAGAAAACAAAGCTATGAATTCATTCTATCTATATACAAATTGAAAGGGCCACAATGGCCCTAATAACACTGGCCCTAATAACACTGAATATCTAACCTCACCCACCCTGTGAACAAACCAGTACCATGTAATTGCAACTCATAAAGTATGAATTTTTTATTTCTCGTGGAAGACTAAATTCACAATCTATAACATTATTAATAATCTTGAAAATTTTATAGTAGTATACAATCTATAGACTATAATCATGAACATGAACATGAACATTAAGTAATAAACATACCCAGTATAGTGTATCCAATTCCTTCACCATTTGTACCAATTCGCGTGATCTTTGGTTCTTTTAAACACACCATCTAGAGCAATATCGAATGCATCTTTTATAGTTTCTAATCCACTATGAGGTCTAGCATAAACCAATTTCGGTATCGATTCGATCACTTTCTCTCTCATTTTCTTCACTTCGTCTCTGCTGTACTTCTCCAATACGCTTTTGATGGAGGTCCCGTTTTTCACAAGGTTCCTGTCTATGTATACAGAGTAACTCTCCGGCTTCTCTGGTAAAAACCACTTGTATTGCGTGTAAGCCGATCGGTGCCAGAAAAATACAGGGATCGAACCGGCGATCATGCAGTCGAATATTGAACGCCGCGTAAAACTGTCTCCCCTGGGTTGTAGACAGAAATCAGACTCCAGAAACGTTTCGAGGATCGCAGCTGTGCCGTTGGCGCATTTAGCTCCGGCACAGTTGACAACTCGGCATGAACTTGACTCGTTTTTACATTGGTTGAGGAGCAGTCCTCTGAAATCGTTTTTAATGCCGGCGCGAGGGGCGCCGGCGAAGCAGAAGAGCGTTTTACGGCGACGATGACGGACGTGGTCCTGCCATTGAATTACTTCGGAGTCGGACCCCGGGTGGAATCCGGTTGGGTAAGGTACACCAACGTCGAAATAGTCCCATGGGTTTCGCTCGATCAGGAGGCGCGTGATATTACGCATAGCCGGCATGTAAATACACTTTGAACCCCAGTCTTGGTCTTTTGAACGGCGGAAATCCCAAGTGATCCTCCCCATGGTAAGGAAATGATCCCAACCGTTCGATCGTTTGAAGTACGGTTGATCTTGGATCCACGTCAGTACCATTTCACAGTAGCGGTCACGATCGACGGCCGAGTAATTTGACCATAAGTATTTACCCACCGCCAGTCCCGCGTAAAATGGAATGTAGTACGCCGCAGCTGATTCCGGCTCCATCGTCCGACACTTGTGGTTCAATATCCGATTATGGAAAATAATCTCCGATACAAATTGATCGGTCCAATACCAAGCCGGAACCAAATTCTCCGGCACAACTTCTTTCAAAGAAGTAGCTTTAGGACCAAATCCGTCATTGGCTAAGGAATTGCACCGAGAGCTCCACGGATTGAGATTATCACACTGTTTAACAATCTCGGTATTGAAAAATTCTGGTATATTGTAGACGAATACCCGACCCGACTCACATGGGTTATCCTGAGTGGTGTTGCGGATTAGAAGAGAAACGTTGTCGTTTTGGACTGTAGTCACCGGTGGGAGCGGCGAGACAAAGGAAGAGGAAGGAAAACCGGTACGGCGGAGGAGAGTCAAGAGGAGGAGTACTTGGATGGAGAGGATAGAGAGTAGTAGCCATGTCCGTGGATGAGTAAGAACCGAGTTGAGCGAGTTAAGCGAGTTGAATGAGCTTTTTCGGTCCAATAACTCAGGGGTTTTAACTTTTCTATGCGTGTTATCTTGAGATAATGGTTTGGAGACTGTAATCATTGGAGACGTTGGCTACAAGCGGAGGTTTAATTGAGCCGGCTACTTATTTTCCGGCGATGGCGGAGGGCGGTGGTGGTTTAGAGAGAGAGAGAGAGAGTAAAGAGGGAAATGAGAGCGCGTGGAAGATGGAGGATTGAAGGGGTGGTCTTGTCTCGGTGTGTTAAAAAGCTTGATAGAATTTGTTGTTGACGATGTTCTAAAAGGACACGTGTCGTGCTAGTTACCGTCTGCGAATCGCTAACCGACACACACTTGGCGGTTACTATTGGAAAGGGCATAAAATTAGCCTGAAGCTATTCATATTGATTGTGTTGCCTAAATACTAAATCATACAATAACATAGGATTAAGATTCTTAATGTTCAAGAGATCTGTTTAAAATTGAAGATTTTTATTGAGGTAAAATCATTTTTTAGCAAAACGACTATTTTATTAATACTGACCAAATAAACAATTCACGAACAAAGCAAATAGCCCAAAAATACAAAGGCTAAAAGAACAAGAAGAGACCCAAAAATACAAAGGCCTTAAAAACGGGTCAAGAAGCCCAAATTAATTCCAACCCTAAATCGAGTTAGACTCCTCTTCCACCTCAAGTCTGATGCAAACATAACCTTAGAAACCATTCTTCACAATTTTTCAGAGCCACCATCCAGCCACCCTGAAGCTTCATCACAAACCAGCCAGAACCCAAACTCGAAAAACCTTTAATCCCTCATTAATCCAACTAACCGAAAAACTCTAAATCATCATCTACAGCTTCTTCCAACATCCATCGAATCCAAAACTAGCAAACAGCTCAGCCTGGGTCGATATAACCCACTCCCAGACTTTCGAGAGTGGCAATGGCCAACAGAGGAGAAGGCGCATCAGAGTTAGCAAAAAATCGGTTAGTTTTCTCAATCAAAACCCACTTCGCAATCCAGTCCGCGGCGGAATTTTGGGTGCGAGATACATGACAGAGCCTCATTGATGGATGAAGGAGGTTGCGACAAACAGAGAGCAACGGGTTATTAAAAGCAATACCAGAGGCTATACTCTGCACAAGAGTAAGGCAATCGGAATCTATATCCACCTCGAGCCATCCACGACTTCTGCAAATGAGAAGAGCTTCAAGAAGAATCCTGGACTCAGCCAGTAAAGGGCTCAATTTGCCAAATACAAAACCGGCCCCAGCAATAATGTTCCCCTGAGAGCATCGCACGATCAGACCACCTGTAGCCTCCCTAGTCAAGCTGCAAGCACCGTCGATGTTTACTTTGAGTCTACCAGCAACTGGAGGACTCCATTTAAGGTACTTCACTCTTCTAACTCCAATAGATAGGCAGCCCATAGCAGCCCCTACATCAGTAACACCAAACCAATGTTTAGACTTTAGTTTATTACTCGAGTCAATACCAAGAATGACTCTATTAATACGATTCACCGCAGAACTGAAACTGTCCTTAGAATTAGAAAACTTAGCCTTGTTTCTATTAGACCAGATAACCCAGATGATAATTTGAGGAACCAAATGGGAAATGTGAAACTTTCCAGTAGTAGACCTAAACCAACAAAACATAATGTGTCTGAAGGACATAAACCTTCTCACAGGAATCCTGAACATGTTACCATAATAGTTCCATAAAGCCCAGACAAAACTGCAACTTATAAAGAGGTGGTTCTTATCCTTACTGTTGCAGCAAAATTGACATTTAGAAACCAGAACAAAATGCCTTTTTATGAGGATACCATCAATATGAGCGAAGTTTTTAAGTAGTTTCCAACTTAGAAAAGAGAATTTAGCAGGAATAAAAGAGTGCCAAATCTTTTTAAAAATATCTTGCTTAGGATGAGTAGTTCTGATACTGTCCCAGGTTTTCTTAGTGTTAAAATCTTTGTTGTTCGAAAGTTTCCAATTAATAGTATCCTCAATATCACTGTTAATAATGAGCTTAATGATACTGGACTTAAAATCTTGCGAAAGAAAAGAAGAGATGGAAGAAATATCCCACTGAGCCCTTTTCCAATAGGAAGAGACCTTCACAGGAATAAAGAACCTGCTAGAACCATGATCATTAGCTATAGGGCCCCTATCAAGCCAGGAATCCAGCCAAAAATCTATGTCACCCTTTCTCAAACTCCAATAGATCCACTGATCAACCATGGACTTAATAGAACAAAGCCTCTTCCACGTAGTGGAATAAGAAACCTTGCACACAGAATTGACAGGGTGAGTAAACTTAGAGTAGGTAGAGTACATAAGATCAGCCCATAATGAACATCTTTTCCTAAAGAGAAACCAGAGCTTAATGGAGAAGGTGAGTTGAATGTCAGACAATAGCTTTACATTTAACCCACCCTCAACATAAGGCTTACACAGACTTTGCCAAGTAGACCAATGAATGGCACTTTCAGAGAAGTTAGATCTCCAAAGAAAACGGTTAAAACAGGACTCAATCTTATTTATAATACCAGTAGGGAGATAACTATTTTGCAACCAAAAGTACACAATAGGATGGAGGACATTTTTAATGAGTGAAAGCCTGCCTCCAAAAGAAAGATTTTTCAAATCCCATTCATAGATTTTATTATAAATTTTTGAAAGAAGAGGAAGATAATTCTTCCCTTTATTATTTGCAGATATAGTTATTCCCAAATAAGTAAATGGAGCACACTCAGTGTTGAAACCAGTGGAGGTCTTGATCCTACCTGCATTGGCACAAACAGAGGAGGTAATGACCTTGGTCTTTAACTTGTTTATCAATTGCCCTGATTCATCCTGATATTTACTCAACATGTTACTCACACAATCAATGGAGGAAGGAGAGCTGTTAGAAAAGATAATAATGTCGTCAGCGAATGCCAAGCAAGGTAAAACAAAACCCGATTTTAAGTAGTATCTTAAGTTTATATTAGTTTTGCAGAGATTTTCCAAGCCTCTAAGCAATGCCTCCTCAGCAAGAATGAAGAGGCTATGGGACAAAAGGTCCCCCTGCCTCAAACCATTCTTCTGAGGGAAATAACCCTCACTGCCACCATTGACCAAAACAGACACCATCACCTTAGAAATCAGGCTATTGATAAGAGATAGAATATTATTAGAAAAGCCAAACCCTTGAAGAGTTTTAATGACAAAGGCATGAGACATTATGTCAAATGCCTTTGTCATATCAAGCTGAATAATAATATTGCCTTTAGAAGGCCTTCTTTTGATGTCCTTGAGCATTTCTTTAATAATAAGCACATTGTCATGGATTAACCTGCCTTTAACAAAGGCACTTTGGCCCCTAGATATAATATTAGGGAGAAGATAGGAGATTCTCAGTTTAATAAGGCCAGAAATGAGCTTATTAAAAATGGTACACAAACTGATTGGCCTATAGTTAGACCAGTTGATAGGGTTAGGACCCTTGGGAATTAAACAAATCCCAGTGGCAAAAATACCACTGGGAATACTATGGCCCTGCAGATAAGAGTTCAAAGCACAACAAACATCACCACTTATGATACCCCAACAAGACTTAAGGAAAAAACAGTTGAACCCATCTATGCCAGGAGCACTGTCTTTTTTCATGCCCTCGATAACAGTCCAAACTTCTTCTTTACTGGTAGGCTTTAAGATAGCATCATTATCACTGCCAGAAATGAGCTTAGGAATGTTGCTAATTATAGAATCCTGAGAACTCAAAGAACTGTTACCACAAGAATTAGTAGACAAAACCTGGCTAAAATAAGAAACAACAGACTTAGAAATATCTTTAGGATCAGAAAGCCAACAATCCCCATCCTTAATACCATAAATAGTATTTTTCAACCTTTTCTTATTCACATAGCTATGGTAAAGACTAGTATTACCATCACTGTTGTTTAACCACGTATTATAACATTTTTGGCGCCAGTAACATTCTTCATTATTTAAAGCCACGATATACAAACTATTAGCCTTAGAGAGACAAGCCTTAGAAGCACTGTTATTATTTACTAGATGATTAGCTTCACAAGACTCAACATCCTTCAATGCATCAGAAACTTTAGTGAATATATTACCAAAAGTAGTGTGGTTCCATACTCTAAGACAGTTTTTCAACCTCTTAAGTTTGAACCAAAAAATTTCATTAGGGCCACCATTACAGTGTTTATCCCAACTACTTTTAACACAGTTAAGAAAATCTGGGTGATTGACCCAGGCATTAATGAACCTAAAGGAACCTTTTTTATTACTAGCAGACCTATCATGAATATCAGAAAAGACAATGAGAAGGGGAGAATGGTCAGAACATGTTCTGACCATCTGGCTAACCTGTAAATGCCAAAGAGATAACATATTACGGTTAACCAAAACCCTGTCTAACCTCTTCCACACTTTATTGTTACTCCAGGTAAATCTTGAGCCGCTGAACCCAGGATCCACCAGATCACAGAGCCTAATACAATCATTAAACTCCTCAGCACTGCCAACATCATAGGAAGCACAACAAAGCTGGTCATCAGGGCAAGAAACAGCGTTAAAATCTCCAGCAACAGTCCAAGGCAGATCCTCTCCAGCAAGCAAGCAAAGCTTGCTCCAAAACAATCTTCTCTGGAATTTCTGGTTCTTAGCATAAACACAGGTAAACAAACATGTTAAAGTAGAGTAGCTTATTTTCAAGTGAAGAAACTGATCGTGATTTTCAATAACAGAAACATCAACATCATCAGCCCAAAGAACCCAAACTTTATTAGAAATGTTATTAGTATAATTAGAAAAACCCAACCTTCTAGCCACAATACTAATTTTGTCCACTCTGGCCATAGGCTCCCGGAGAGCAACAACTTTAACTTTGTCATTATTGATTATATAGTTAAGCCTAGACAAAGTAGAGTTGTTGTTGACTCCACGAGCATTCCAACACAAAATCTAAATCATTCAGACAAAGAGTTGTAGAATGATTTCCCTCTTTACACAGAGGGTTAATGGTCAATTTTCTAACATTATTGTTTTTACTTGCAGACCTGATCTTCTTACAGATAATGTCTTTGAAATCCTGATCTGAAGAGCAAGAAACAGGAGAAGAGTTGCAGCTACCAGCATTACCACCTTTTGGAGATTCCTTACAAGATTTCAAGTTTTGAGAAATAATTTCCAGATCCTGAAGGGCACCTATTACTTCAGGATTATTATGAGGATCAACACTGCATTTTGAAGAATTTCCTGGGTTTGCAGAGTCGCCTAGGTTTGTAGAGTCAGAGCCCTTGTCTTTGGCTGCAACTATAGACTTCAGTCTTCTTTTGTAAACCTTAATGAATTGGTCATTAGAAACATTAGGCCTTTCAACTTGTAAAGGAACAGAATGAGTATCATCCATTTTATTAACAGATTCAGTGATACTTTTTGAAGACTTATCAATATCTTGAACATCTTTAACAGATCTTTCCACTTCTCTTGTCTCAAATTTTTTACAATCAACATCCTTGTGCCCCAAATGATAGCATTGAAAACAATACGCTGGGACATTCCTGTAACTTACACCAACCCAACAACCTAAGTTGTCACCGAAACCAATCCACAGTTTTCGTTTAAGAGCAGTCGAAACATCAACCTCCACTTGGGCATAAGCGGCATTGGCGTTAGCTCTGTTAAGTTGTGGCACAAACGTGCGATGAACCTTTCCCAATGAAGAAGCCATAACATCAACAACAGCCTCATTATACAAGAACTCAGGCATGTGATCAAATCGAACCCACAACAGAACAATAGGACTCTCCCTATTCTTTTGCACATCAGGGTTCCATTTAAGAATTCGTAATACCTTCCCATCGACCATCCATATAGGCTTGGACCAGAATTTAGTAACATCCTCTAGGAGATTAAACTCAACCAATATCTGACGAGAACCAGCCGTTATATACGAAAAACCTCCTTTGAAATTAAACGAGTTCAAGAAAGACTGGAAAGATGCCCTCTTCGGAATGCCCTGACTAAACTTGGCAATCATAGTTGATTTTGATTGCTTCTGAAGAGTATCATATGTATCTAATCCGAATTGAATCGAGTTATGATCATTTGAAAGTTTTACAGACTCTGGCTTCACCACTGACCGAACCGAATGAGCCACTACAGGATTTAACGCTTCAGCATAAGACTTAGTGACATTTCCACAATCTTTATTCAATTCATGACGGAGAGGAGGAAACTGTTCGACGTTACGAACATCTAACGACGTAATCAGAAAAAGATTCCGGCAAAAACAATGATACTTTGTTTTTGAGAAAAAAACAGAGGAGAAACAAATCACACCGGAATGCAGCAAAGAGGAGAAGCCTAGATCTCAGAAGAGAAAAGAAACGAGAAAAAGAAGAGAACAAAGCCGGAGATCGGAAAGAAACCGATCAGGTTAGAAACCGATCAGGTTAGAAACAATTTGAAATTAGGAAACCATATTTATTGAGGTAAAATCATTTATTTATTCATATTTGAGGCGTTTTTATTTGAGTTAGTTGAGCTTTTACAGCTTTTCTTGGGTTAAATCGTGCAAAAAATAAATATATTGAGTTATATTTTTCAGGTTTTTGTTATTTTTCTACACAATTTTTTAATTTGATTTCATCATTTTGTCCATGGTTAATGGATCTATTTATATACTATTGGATAGTTCAAATTTTACAAATCCAAAACTTTCAAAATATCGAAGTTTTCAACCGTCTAAAATATAGTTTTAAAAAATCCTAGATATTCTACAATATTCTACAATTCACATCCAGAAACAAAAAGTATCGCATCTATTTTAAATATATTAAAAGATTATTTTAAAAAAATTGATTAATTTAATTTTAAATATATTTTTTTCGACCACAAAACTTTTATCTTTTTCAAATAAAATAAATAAATTTTTATTCAAATTATGACATTTGTTTTTATTCGATAAAAGGATTCAAACATAAATGTTCATATGTAATTTTAGGTTATTAAAATATATTGTTACGAGTTCAATTAAATAATTAAAATAATTAATATTACAATATTGTATTTATTATTATTATTATTATTATTATTATTATTATTATTATTATGGTCGAATAAATAAATAGAATGTAAATATTGGAGTCTACGAAACTAATAAATTTTATGATCATTATAAGGGATGAATCCATCAATTTTTTGTATGAACGGAGTTAGAAGTAGTTTAAAAAAGCATAAAATGCATAAAGTTGACTAATCAAGAGAGAATAAATTAAAGATTATTTTGTAATTAAGATAATTACATTCTCTTATATAAATTGTTCAATCTATTTTTTTTTTGTTTATTAAGTGTAGTTCTTATCGTTTTTAGATTTCTTCCTCTCTTTGTGTTTTTTCTTGTAGATCATTAGAAAACCATTTATTGTACTCATTTAATAATCAATTCTCATGTGCCACTCAAAAACTGCTTGAAAAATCATCACCTATATTCAGTATTCTTCGAACCCTAACCCTTTAAGAACTCTTTTCAGACCTTCCAAAAGCAAAAATGATTATGACTAATAATATATATATTGTATTCTCTTTCTCTTTTGTTATTTATAGACATGACGGGATTATCACTTTTGTAAGTGTTGACCTACACATACAATAATCATTCCTTAAGTTGTATAACCAGGTCAAGGGCTTCATAATTCAAAATTGATGGGGGTTTACCACGATCAGGGGTATGATAATCGTGACAAATTCACCATGAAAAAGTGCATATTTTGTCGTGATCACCCCTGTGTGATCGCGGCGAACACGAACAATAGAGCATTTTGTTGTTGTCTGACTCCAAAATGCAATAACTTGGCGGTCGATTGTCCAAATCAGGTATTATTTTATTCCACATAATCTACATGATCATTCAGTTATATTTCCGACTAACCAAATAGTCCAGCCCCATAAATTCAATATATGTAATGTGTTTGATTTCTTTGCATATGGTAGTTGCCTAATACCTCTTTATGTGTTGCAACTAACCAATTTAGGATTTTTTGTATGTTATATATATATATATATATATATATATATATATAAGTTTGTGTGTTTATAACATAGTCAATTCAATTATGTATGTATGATGAAAAAGCATGTGTGTCTTGCAATTATATAACATGTTTAAATCAAGCACGTTTAAGTTAGTTGATTCAGTTGTATGTGCATGCCATTTTTAGGTATTGTGCTATTTGTTTAGGAGTTTACAGTTATGTAACCCTATTATGAGCGCATTTAGAAGCATCTAATGATGAAAATGTATGGTCACAAGATGTGATGTAATTATCTATTGTTGTTGGAACTTGGATTCTAAGATGTATGTGGTAAAGTTATGCATGCCCATGGAATGATTGTTGTATGTGTAAGTCGGCACTTACGAATTATGAAAGAAAATCAGTTTGGGTTCTTACAACTTAAGGAATGATTATTGTATGTGTAGGTCAGCACTTACAAAAGACTATCACACATATTTCTTAATGGTGAACAGTTATTGTATGATACAGTTGTTGCGTTTATATGCACCCTACTCATGCATAACTGATTGTTTGTGTTAAAATGTTTGTCCAGTTACCATGAATCAGACATGTGCGACCCTTATTGAAGGCTTAGTTGATTTCATATACGGCCTAGATACTACACCGTCTAACCTTAAAGTATCGACTATAGAGGTAATTTATAGCGCGTTGGCGCCTACCGTCTCAGCTAATGATTATGACGAGTGCGGTGCATATGAATACTTTGTTAGACCTTCCGATCTCATAAAATTCAACCTTTTTTATATTATTTATATGATGATTAAGTTTAAATGTTATGAGTATCCAGTGTATTTATACATTAGATATCATATTCCTAAGTATTCATATAAAAATGAAAGCATGATATATTTAGTCTGTAAGAACATCTGGATATCTATTAAGCTATGCTCTTTATTAAAGAGGTTATGAATCCAGACATTTATAGTGATGATAATATATGGAAAATTCATTAAAACATATCATTGAATATTTTCTATATTGTTGTAAATTTTATTTGTAAAATTCAGAAATTGCAATCCTTCAATTCTTCAGTTTTTTGAATAGTTGGATCTAGAATTGATTTAAAACAAGAATTCATTTTATGATAAGGGAAATGATAAAATTTATAGTATTTTTTTAAAATTCAAATTACAGGGTTAAGTTTCTGGCTTGAAATTCAAAAAATTAATCTTCGTTCAAAATAAAAGTGAGATTTTTTTTATTTTCGGTGTCCACAACGAGTGTGAAAACTAACTTGACTAACTGAATTTCAAAGGCCGTATCTTGGCTCTCGTTTTCCAATTTAAGTGATTCTTATTTTGATCTCACCTAAAATTCAGAGATATATATGATAATTTAGTAAATTTTTTGAATAACTGAATAATTTGATCTAAAAAATGCAGAGTTAATCATTAAAGAAACTTACAAATATAAATTATTGAAAGGAATTATAAATATAATAAAGATATTTTATGTTGCACCAAGTTTCAGATCTTAAATATCTTAAGTAAGTCTAGTGTATATTTCATTTTATCTCGAGCTCTTTGAGATCTTTAATCTTCATTTAGTAGATATATTAAATCACCAAAAATTAAGTGATTGTTGGTGAGGATAATAACCGCCTGAGGGTAGGCTAGTAATTTCAAGTGGAGTTTTAGAGTGGTGTATGGGTGTTTAACGGTGGTGTGTGGGTGTTTAACGGTGGTGTGTGGGTGTTTAACGGTTAGAGTATAGAGTAGAGAGTAGAGAGATGATTAAGCAGCTTGGTAGCAGTTAATTCTCATTACCCATAGTTAATGCTAGTGGTTGGGTATTTATAGTATGATGTTTGGGCCCTTATGGGCTTTCGGGTCATGTTTAATGGACCCGGGTCATGATTAAAGACCCATGAGCTCTAAGCAGGAGAGCAAGTAGCTTAGTTAGGAAGTGTTTAGGTTTTTTAGTACTTTAGTCATAGTTCGAACAGTCTTAAGTTTATAGTGTCCAAAGTAATCTGTCCGGAAGTGATCTGTTCGATTTATGTCCTTGTAGCCTGTCCGGTTTTCGGAGAGACTTAGACTGATTTACCCTTCCGGGGAGCATGCTGAATTCGGACTCATCAGAAGCCCCTTTTTTAGGTGTTTGAGCAAGTGTTCTTGTCAAAGAACTGAAAAACAGTCCGATGTATGAAGTGGTTCTCAATTCGGACAGAACTGTGGGTATACCCGGACAGGTTAAGCTTTACGAATTCCAAACGGTTTTTGCCAGAGTTAGTGGGACACGTGTCGCTCTCTGATTGGCCACTCCAGCCGTTTTTTCACCTTGAATTTCGCACCACCTTCTTCAACAAGTAACCTCTTTAATTACCAATAGTGACATCAGCGCCGTCTTTTAATCATTGCCCAACTTTTCGGATTCTCCTAGGAATCAACTCCTTTTTTCAAATCTACTATAAATTCACATTCATTTTCCACTGTTTTACCATCTCTTTCAAATTTTACACTGCAAATTTACTAAGAGCTTTCTCTCTCTAAAACAAAAAATTTCCTTGTCTCTTTATGTTTACAGCAAGAACAGCATTGATCAAAGGTGGTTGGCTCAACCTTTCGGAGTTGGAGAAAGCGCAAAAGGTCGAGAAGGAAAGGCGAATAGCAGCAGGGCTTCCATCATCACCTGTTGAGAGACCAGTTGCCTCTGTTACAGAGTCGGATCGAGGCTCATCCTCCTCCAAAGGTACTAAGCCCAAAAAACTCTTTCAATCCACTCTCTCACCCATAGTCTCTGGTTCCTCAGTCCAGGAGTCAATACCTGCTGTTGAGCCAGGAGTTACAGCTACAAGCGTCAGGAAACCCTCTCATTTCATAGCTATGGGATCTGATTCTGATCATTCTCCAGAGAAACTAGTTATTAAGAGGCCAAGCCGGCTAGTTAAGGGACTAACCTCGAAGAATACTCCCTCAAAATCGGGGGCAAAAAATAGTGATTCTGGGTCTGGAGTGCCCATTAGAGCTCCCCGGGAGAGGCCAACCGGTCCGGAGGCCAGCAGCCCGGTTCCTCCAAGAGAGACTTCTGCCTCCGAGCCCCAATCTGAGGTGAGAAGTCAAAAGAATACAGACAGTCAACAGTCCGGAGGCCAGGCTGTGCCAAGCATCAACCCTCCCCGGATCACTACCACAGAAGCTCCCCCAACGGTTATGGAGGAGAGAATGGAGGACTCTGCTGAAGAGGTCCCTTTCGAGTCTGAGTCCTCCGGACAGGCTGATACTACTGCTGTTGCTGCCAAGAAAGGCAAGGAGAATCTGTACTTGAGGCATCCGGACCTGCTGGAGTGCCTTGAGGGGAGAGTGGGGCCGTGCTTTCACAAAGTTGAGCTCAAGTACCTCTTAGCCTTGCAGAAGACCAAGTATGCATTCATCCATACTTCAGACCTTGGTCGAATGCGCACAAAATGAGGGATCCCCGAAAATGTAAAGATAAGGATCCCCATTGATCTGGAAACCCCTATGGACTGTAAACGAAATGAAATAGTCTTCTTTACAGAGCTATTCAATTGGGGACTCAGGTTCCCACTAGACACGGAGATCGTACGGTACTTCCACCTGGTCAAGCTATGCCCAACTCAGCTGAGTCCCAATGGCTGGTTCACTTTGATGTCATGTATCATGGCATCTAGGTTGTCTGGGATCCCTCTTCCTATGGAAGAGTTCGCAGCAGTGGCCAACCTTTGCAAGCACCACCAATTCCCCTTCTATCATTTCAATATGGGGAATGATCTCAAGGCTGTTGACGACCTCTTGGAGTCAGAGAGCAAATTGACGAGCCAATTTCTGTTTGTCAGTGGCGCTTGGGAAAACGGCAAGAAAATCAAAGCCGGAGAGAACCCAAGCCTCCTCAGGAGTAGGTGGATGAGTGATCGTAAGTTTCTCACTTTAAATTTCTGTCAGTTTTTCTTTTTAAAATTAGTTTAAGTTAACCGGTTTCTCTTTTGTTCTAACAGAGCTGCCAAAGGAGTTCGGGGATCATTTGAAGGCCGGACAGACTACCTGTGGCAAAATCAATGCTTGGGCCGCAGAGAACTGGGAGAATCGATTCCACAAGGCCTTCACCCCTGGAAATCTAGCAAAGTCTCACCTGTGGAACACCACAGGCCGGAGAGACCTAACTTGGGAGGAGCTCACCACCCAGCCTGATGAAGACACTGTGCTTAGAAGGTCCCACGAACTAGATGGGACACTCTACCTGCCTGCCCGGGCTAAAGCCCCAAGCAAAATGAAAGGCAGGAGAAAAGGCAAAAAGGTGGCGAGCGATGCTGAGAAGGATACCCCAACAGACCCGGAGGGGCCGGCCCAAGTTCAAATTGATGCAGCCCTCTTGCAGGTGGTGGAGCAGGAGACCGAAAGGCAGGAAGTTGACCTTCCAAAACCTCCAAGGGCTCCCAAGAGGACTCGCAAGCAAGCAGGTGAAGGAGCTGACCGGGAAGCCAAGAAGAAAAAGACTTCCCAAGGAGATGAGCTCGCTCTCCGGGATCCGGAGCCTTGCTTCCCCACTGACCCCTCCGACCCAACTCTGGCCGAAGAGATTCCAAGAGACTTTCATACTGATGAGGTAGAAGGGGGAGATCTCAACCTTGATGGAATGGACATTACAGGTCTAGCTGGGCTTGGTGAGTATTTCCTTGGCCTCCCCAGAGATGAATTCGTAGGGCCCTATGTTCCTCCAAGTAGTTCCAATACAGTTAATTTCAATGGTAAGACCTTCATGGTTTCTAGTGAAAAGGACATCATAGCCCATTCCTTGCTTAGTAACGTGCAGCCAGTTCTTACATTGGAGAGGCAAGTTCGGAGTCAGGCGGACACCATCAAAGACCTCAAGTCTGAGAAGGAAAAGCTGTCCGGAGACCTCCGCACTGCTACTACCAACGCTGATTTGCTCAAGGAAGCAAACGAGGAGCTGAAGAGGAATCAGGATGAGAGCAACACAAAAGTTGCCACCCTAGAAAAAACCATAAAAGATCTCCAGGAGAAGCTGTCCAATATGGAGAAGGATCTTACGGCCTCAAGGGGAGAAACTATTGCAAAGGAGAAGATCATCACCAACTTGACCACTGACAAGATTTCTCTAGAAAATGCAGTGACCCAGGCTGCTGAGGAGAAAAAAGCTTTGTTAAAGGATCAAGAGGCCACAATCAAGGCCAAGATTAACGCCTATGCCATGGAGATGATAAAAAGCGAAGAGTTAATGGTTCAAAAGGTGAAGTCTGATATGGTTCTCCTTTTTCATGAAAAATTTCCGAAGAAGACCCTGGGGGACTTATGGCTCTACGTGGACGATGATGACCTTCCATATTACACAATGGTCGACGAAGGATTTTCCGGTGAGTCCTCATCTGATAATGAAGAGAAGACCGGAGAGAGCCCAGGCGAAGAGGAGAATGATCCCAAGGGCAAGAAGGTAATCGAAGGGGGGAGTGACATCAAGGGTAAGAAAGCAGATGAGGATGAGCCATCTTCAAAGGCTCAACCTTAATTTATGGTTTACTTTGTTTATCTTTCATTCAAACTAAAGTCCTTGGAAGGCCAAGGCACTCTTTTTGTAATGGTGTCCGTATTTGTTCGGACAGGTTTTTTTTGTGCTGTACCCTGACTTATCCACAAGTCCTTGGAAGGCCAAGGCAATTTTAAGTTTTCCAATGAATATTTTTATTTTGCACAACCATCATCTTCCTTTATTGTTTGCTTTAGTTTAGATAGCTAGAGTTTAAGTAGCTTTTAGTTGTTGCATTGTGAGAGTGTTTAAATTCTCTGGCTAGAGTTTAAATAGCCCTTAAATATTTCAGTCCGGGTAGTATAAGAACTTTGAAAATACTTAGAAAATTTTGAAGAAGGCATCGAATTTTATTGAACCATCCGGACACCTCATTAAAACCTCCCCGTGCCACCAGGGAGGAAAGAGTATGCCCCCAAATATTTACATGGAAGTTCAAACAAGTAAATATTTACACAAATGTTATTCCAATTACATTTGAAGGTGCTCAATATTCCAAGGGTGAGTTAAAACCCTGCCATCTTTGTCTTCCAACCAATAAGTCCCAGGCTGGATTCTTTCAACTACAGTATACGGACCCTCCCAGGTTGGGGCCAGCTTTCCGAAGAGCTTTTCCTTAGTATGCAAGAAGACCTTCCTTAATACTTTGTCCCCTGGTTGGAAATCTCTTCTTTTGACTTTAAAAGCAAATCTGCTTCTCATCAAGCCCTGATAGTGTGCAACTCTAAGATGAGCTTTAACCCGTCTTTCTTCTATCAAATCAAGTTGATTTCTGATCGCCATTTCATTAGCGTGTCCGGAGAAGTTGTGAACACGAAAGGAAGGGAGTGTTTTTTCTATGGGGGCTACTGCATCCATCCCATAGACTAAGGCAAAGGGAGACTCTTGTGTTGCAGCCCCAGGTGTTGTCCGGTAGGCCCACAAGACTTCTTGTAGATAACTAGGCCACTTTCCAGCAGCCCCTTCCAGATTCTTTTTTAAACTGGAGAGTATAGTTCTATTAGCCACTTCAACTTGCCCATTGGCTTGTGGGTGAAAAGGTGAAGAGAAACAATGCTGTATACCCCTTGAGGCACATAAGCTTTCCATTTTTCTGTTGTCAAACTGTGGCCCATTGTCTGTTGTTATCTTCTGTGGGACACCAAATCTGCAACATATGTTGGACAAAATGAATTTTATGACAGCTTTCGATGTTGTCCCTGCCAGGGGAGCTGCTTCCATCCACTTTGAGAAGTAGTCAATGGCCACAATTATAGTTTTACGCCCTCCGGACGCCACAAGGAGAGGCCCAACCAAGTCCAACCCCCATCGAGCAAAAAGGATGGGCTCAGAAATTGATTCCAAAGGAATGGCTGGTACATGAATTTCATTGTTGTACCTCTGGCATGGGTCACACCTTCTCACCAGCTCCTTAGCATCTTTCATGATTGATGGCCAATAGTATCCGGAGAGTAATACTCTTCTTGTTAAAGCTCTAAATCCACAATGGGCTGATCCCTCACCATCATATAACTCGGAGAGGACTACTTGTGATTCATCATTCCCCAAACAACGCAGGAGAGGTTTACTGTAGGACTTTTTATACAACACTTCTCTCAACATAATGAAACCATGAGCCTTATGTTTCAATGTTCTGGCTTGTGATTTATCTGAAGGCACAATACCATCAGACAGATATTGTATGAGAGGAGATCTCCAGTCTTGAGGTTGTTTCACTTGTATTTCAAAAATTTCCTCTTCTTTACCCTTACCAAGTTGAATAGAAGGGCTCTCAAGCACATGGATCCATGGATATGACTCTGTATATGCTATAGTTGCCAATGAGTCTGCTAGCTCATTTTCTGCCCGGGGAATGTGCTCATAGACAACAACTTTAAACTTTAGCACTTCATTTTTGAGAAGGAGTAAATACTTGACCAACTGCTCCTTTCTAGCCTCAGATTGGCCTAAGGCATGGTTGACAAGAAACTGGGAGTCACTTAGTAGCTTGACCCTTTTAGCCCCACAGATGTGGGCCAACTTTAACCCAGCTATAGCTGCTTCGTATTCGGACTCGTTATTAGATGCCCTGAAAGCAAAACAAATAGCTTGGTACATGTTGTCCCCATATGGGGAAGTTAGACATATTCCTGCACCACATCCCATGGTACTAGACCCTCCGTCTGTTCGGACAATCCATATTTTCTTGTCTCTTATATCAATAGCTTGCTCTGAATCCCTATCGGAGTGGAATTCAACTAGAAAATCAGCCACAGCTTGGGCTTTTACTGCTGTCCGGGGAGCAAAGTCTATGTCGAAGTCCCCCAACTCTACTGACCACTTAGTCATTCTGCTTGAAATGTCTGCTTTTTGAAGGACATTCTTTAAAGGGAAAGATGTCCGGACGATGATAGGATGAGCCTGGAAATAAGGCCTCATCTTTCTTGTAGCTATCACCAAAGCTAATGCCAGTTTTTCGAGTTTCAAGTAACGCCTCTCAGCATCAATCAAGCTTTTGCTGATATAGTACACTGGGTGGGGATGCCCATCGACCTCTCTTACCAACACAGCACTGATGGCATAACTTGAAACGGCCAAATACACAAAGAGAGTCTCCCCATCAACTGGTTTGAACAAAGTTTTGGGAGAGGAGAGATGTTTCTTGATTTCATTGAATGCCTCATCACACTGTGGGGGCCATTCGAACCCCTTTGCACCCTTCAAAGTTTGAAAGAGTGGAGCACACCTGTCCGAAGACATGGAGATGAATCTGTTCAAGGCAGCTAATCTCCCAGTTAATCGCTGTACTTCTTTAATGTTTCGAGGAGGCTCCATCTGGAATAGGGCATTGAGCTGGTCCGGGTCGGGCTGTATTCCATGCTCACTTATGATATACCCTAAGAATTTCCCGGACTGCACTCCGAACACACACTTTTCAGGGTTTAGTTTCAAATTTACTTTTGCCAAGTTGGCAAAAGTTTCTTGGAGATCGGACAAGTGCAACTGCTCATCCACGCTTTTCACCATCATATCGTCAATGTATACCTCCATATTTCTTCCAATTTGATCAGCAAATGACTTGTTGACTAGCCTTTGATAAGTAGCCCCAGCATTTTTTAAACCAAATGGCATCACTTTGTAACAATGTAGACCCCTATCAGTGACAAACGTGGTATGCTCTTGATCTTTTGGATCTACTTGAATTTGATTGTACCCGGAGAAGGCATCCATAAAGGAGAGCAGCTTGTTCCCAGAAGTAGAGTCTACTAACTGATCTATCCGGGGGACCGGATACAAATCTTTTGGGCAAGCTCTATTAAGATCTGTGAAGTCAATGCACATGCGCCATTTGCCATTTTTCTTTTTTACCAGGACAGGATTGGCAGTCCACAAAGGGTATTGAGATTCTTTAATGTGCCCCATCTTTGTGAGTCTGTCAACCTCTTGTACTATGACATCAGCCTTTTCTTTTGAGAAAGCTCTTCTCTTTTGAACCACTGGTACCACATCTCTCCGGACAGATAGGTGATGGGATATCACCTCTGATGGAACTCCAGTAACATTAGCATTGCACCAAGCAAAAACGTGCTGATGGTCCGTTCAAAAATTTCAACATCTCTTCTTTCAACATTGGTGGCATCTTGGACCCTATCTTGACACTCTTGCCTTCTTCCAAACAATGTGTTTCAACCTCTTCAATTGGAATTAACACTCCAGGGGTCTCTCTGGGGTCATCAATTTCACCCTCACCCCCAGAAAGGCCCTCAAACTGCTATTGATCATTTATTCGGACCGCCCCCAGCGTTCGAGGAGCCAATGCAGTGGCATAGCATTCTCTTGCAATCTTTTGGCTGCTCCGGACAACCCCAACCTGTCCCTGAACAGCATACTTTAAGCACTGATGGACTGTTGAAGCCACTGCATGCATCCTAGAGAGCCAAGATCTCCCCAGAATAGCATTATAGCAAGTGGGACAATCCACCACGATAAAGAGTATTCTAACCATTTTCTTGAAAGGGCCCCTGCCCAATAACACTTCTTCTTTAAATTCTCCGATCACATCGGCTGAGCTGCCTGTGAAGCCCACGATTGACTTGTCCGACTTTTGAATCACTACTGGATTTTTCATTTTCTTGTAAGTGGTTAGGAAAAGGATATTGGCTGAGCTTCCAGTATCCACCAGAATTCGCCTTATTTTATTGCCCCCTATAGATGCTCCTATGACAACAGTATCCTCATGAGGGCCAGCAATGTCTCTCAAATCATCCTCATCAAAGACTATGAATGGGAATGAGTTTGGTGACTGATAAGATGGCATGCCTCCTTCTAGCTGGGAGGCTAAATTATGAACATGCCTCTTTCTCGAAGAAGCAGTAGGAGCTGTCATAGTGTCGCCTCCGAAAATTGTAAGTGACTCAAAGAATTTAATGAGCCCGGAGACCGACCTAGAACATTCCTCTATAGCACCCACCCTGTTTTGTGTTGGATCAGGATCCAAGTATTCAGATTCCACATCAAACCTTTCAACTATAACCATGGCCCCCTCCGGGGCAGCATTACTTGGACCAACCCGGTGAGTGTTGTCAGGCATGTTGCCTCCTCTTCTCTTAACGTATGCTCCCAACTTCCCCCTTTCAATCAGGTTTTGAACTTCTTGCTTCAACGCTATGCAATCATCAGTGGTATGGCCAATATCATTGTGATATTGGCAAAAGGAGTTGTTACGATGCTCTCTGGGAGACTGCAAGGTCGTTGGTCTCCGGTAATGCACCTCATCTTTTGTTTTATCGAAAATGGTGGCCACACTTTCTTTGAGCTCTGCGAACCACTCCGGTTGGACCCATGGCCCTCTTTTGTTTCTGGATTGTTGACTTTGAGCAGGAGCAGCTGGCTGAGACTGAGCTTTTGCCCTACCATGCCCCTGTCCGGTTTCTCTTGCTTTGTTCCCAGACTGGTTTTGATTTGGAGTTGGTGCCACCGGGGTGGATCTCACCTGTCTGTGCACCCTGGTTTTCTTTGTTTCATCAACGTTTATTTGCTTGCCAACTTGATTTAGCAATCCTCCCCAGGTCATAGCCTTCTTTCTGGTCACCGAATCAGCCAGATTGCCTGGGTTCAAACCTTGCGTTAGGGATGCTATTGCCACCTATTCGAAGCAATCAGCCAACCCATTCTTTGTGTTCACAAAACGACTTATGTACTCTTTCAAGGACTCATTTGGCTCATGGGCACAATGGAATATTGTGTCTCCATTGCCCTTTAGCTCCTTACTCCCTACAAACTTCCTTCGAAAGGCCACCCAAAACGTATCAAAATCTTTAATACAACCCCGAGGCAGGCTGTTGTACCATTTTAGAGCAAAGCTGGTGGCACTTCTGGATTGTCCGGATTCATTCGGACAGAGTTTTTTAGCTGGTTTTGAATGCTTGATTCAGGCACCGTCGCCTCCCACTGTGGTCGCCAATTTGGTGAGGATAATAACCGCCTGAGGGTAGGCTAGTAATTTCAAGTGGAGTTTTAGAATGGTGTATGGGTGTTTAACGGTGGTGTGTGGGTGTTTAACGGTGGTGTGTGGGTGTTTAACGGTTAGAGTAGAGAGTAAAGAGTAGAGAGATGATTAAGCAGCTTGGTAGCAGTTAATTCTCATTACCCATAGTTAATACTGGTGGTTGGGTATTTATAGTATGATGTTTGGGCCCTTATGGGCTTTCGGGTCATGTTTAATGGACCCGGGTCATGATTAAAGACCCATGAGCTCTAAGCAGGAGAGCAAGTAGCTTAGTCAGGAAGTGTTTAGGTTTTTTAGTACTTTAGTCATAGTTCGAACAGTCTTAAGTTTATAGTGTCCAAAGTAATCTGTCCGGAAGTGATCTGTTCGATTTATGTCCTTGTAGCGTGTCTGGTTTTCGGAGAGACTTAGACTGATTTACCCTTCCGGGGAGCATGCTGAATTCGGACTCATCAATTGTAAAACAACTTTGTATATAGTATTTATTTATTATTGTCTTGTAATTCTTATAGATCTTTAACATTAATTTTATATATATATATATATATATATATATATATATATATATATATATATTAAATTTCCAAAATTAATTGATAGTAGAAATTATTTTACAGATAATGGTGATTAATGGGCTAAAAATAATCATTAGTCTTCCATGTTTCGTGTTAGTACTAACTAGTCAAATATGGTCACTTTTAACTCCCATTGTTTCCTATATTTTATAAATTTTCATTATTAGTGCTCTGCACATGTGAGTACTGAGAAGCTGACATGTGGCAACCCAAATATCAATATTTTATCTCACTATTGATCCTTTAAAAATCCAAAACCGTAATTCGAGAAACACATAGTTTTCCTCATGAATCCCTAATTCTAGAACCACATGCTTCAGATTTTTGGGGGACCAATAGTGAGATAAAATATTGATGTTTGGGTTGCCACATGTGAACTTCCTAACAGTCACATATGTAGGGGGCTAATAATACAAATTTCTAAAACATAAAGGATCAATGGGAGATAAAAATGAGCATATAGGACTAGTTTGATACAAACGCGAAACATTGATGAGTAATGGTGATTTGATTAATGTATAGATGAGTTGTAAAATAAATTAATCGTATAATGCATTGACGTTCAGCGTCTCTGCTAAAAATTACAGTTAATAAAAATTGCACTGATGTCATCCATATTTATGTATTATAGAACAAAATAAATTGAAATACAGTAAAAGTTGGCTAAAAATCATGGTTAGCCACCGAAGTTGGTCACTTGTTTCAAAACAACAAATTATTTGATTATTATTAAAAAAAAATCACTTTTTTCACCAGTGGTCACCATTGGTGATATTGTTTTTGCATTTTTAGTCATCGCTAGTGACCATAAATGTAAAAAAAACCGAACAAAATTAGAAATTTTGAGACAAATATAACTTGAATGAAAGTTTTAAAATAAGTGCCTAACTCCGGTGACCAACGAAGGTTCTTAACCTTAAAACTTCTATAAATTAATAATGTTAGGATCATCATATTTTATCAATTTAACGAGATATTACTATATTAATAAATTAATAATTTATTAATTTAAAGAGGTGTTATGTATGACCTTTAAATTTATAAGTCCAGTGTACTAGTTACAATGTATATTAGTTAGAGATGAAAAATAAATTACAAAAACAAGTTCCAAGGCATGAGCTTGAGAATTTGATTACAGGTATGCACTATAGGCATAAAATGGATGTGAATCACTTGCTAGATTATCCTGACGAAAATATTAAAGGTTCAAAACATTGAAGAAATTATGGCGGATACCATTTAAAATCTAGTCGATGATGAAGTTGAGGACGATTTAATATATTTGGAACCGGTCACTCAGAAAGAAGAATTGCAAGTGGTAACAACTCTTCATAGATTTTTATTACAATATGAGAAGACAATGCCCCAACTTTTAAGTTCAATTAGAAGATGTAAAGATGAAGTCAATTTAGATTAGAAATTCAACAAAAAAACAAGTGAGTATAGAGTCAGTTTTTATTACAAGTTAATTGTGATGAGGTTTGATTTTGCTTTAGTAAATTGCTAAGGAAGAATTCTAGAGAGAGAAAATTCTAGAGAGTTTTTAGAGAGAGAAAATACAAGTACAAATGAGTTTCAAAGTAAAAGTGTTCAACCCCTTTATTAGAGTAGTCTGGTCTTTTATATAGAGGAGCCAAGACTTAGTCTCAAACTGAATTTGTTACAAAAATGGACTAATTACCGTTTAGTCCTTATAAACTATACAAAGTCACAAATATCCTCTAAAACTTACACCAGTTACAAATTAAGGACAAAACTTACTTTAATTACGATTAAATCCCTAAATTTACATTATTTACAAATTAATTCTTAAAAATCTATTTCCATATCAGAAGCCCCCTAGTTCTCATTTCAATAAATGAATGAGAACTAAAAAGTCTTCATATCCGTTTTATCTTCGAATCTTTAACTTGTCAAAAATCAAAACACAACTATTCGAAGCCATTAGCTTAAACTATTATTCGAAGCATGTATACAATATAAAAGCTTAAAAACATATTCGAACCAAAAGATAATATTCAATTGGTTAGCTAGCTTCGAATAACCTTCGAATAACCAAAAGATAAATATGGGCCAATAAATTTGTAATCACTTCGTAATCACTTCGAATCAATGTAATTACTTTTTATGAAAATTTACCTCAAAGTATTATGTAAATAGATCATCCTCGAATATAACCGTTATATATGTAACCGTTACATTCATTATGACCCTAGTAATCTAGCCTGACAGATGTCGAACATCTAATCCACCCAACGAATCATATTCCAACCTATCACCATATGGGTCTCTCTATCTTCACACATCTTCACTTACTTTAGTATAAATACAACAGATCTCTCATTCTAACTCTTCTCACACAAAAACCGATTTAGAGAGAAGTTAGAGTTTTTGGCTACCTTAATATGCTCCTCCCATATTCCCAGGATTCTCACCGCAAAATTCGAATTTTCCGATCAATCTTCATCTTTTCCGATCAACCCATACTTCGTTTATGAGAAAGAAACCAAGAACCAAAAATTCGAAGGCCATTCTTCCCAAAACACCAGAATCCTCTGATATTGACAGTAACCTAGTGTTCGGATCTTACGATTATTTTTGTATTACGCAAAGAGCTGAAGAATACCGAAGAGCAGGGTTAATTCGAGATGGTCCAATCAGAACTACAACTGAGATATTTTATTACGGTAATTTCGATCCTACCAAATTCTCAAAGCTTTCACCTTCTCCCAGAATCGAAGAACAAACGTCATCTAGAATCTCAGGTCCTAAAACACTTCGAGCTTCCTCATCTCAAAGCAGAGTTTCTCCTCTGAAATTGAAAACAAATAACCCTTCCTCGAAAATATCTTCATTAACCAAACCAAGAAAGACCTTCATCGCATGAGAGATGAAGTAGAAATCATTCGAACTCCCTCTCCTCCAAATCCCACTACTAACGATCCTCCCCAAAGAGAAGTGATGGAGGAGGCGCCTCGAACTGCTAACCCTGTTACAGAAACAATTATTCCAACTTCTCAAGACCTTCGAGAAGAAACTTCAAAAGCCAACGAAGCTGACTCGGAGGCTACGAAAACTGATCTTGAGGTTGACTCTCAAGAAGAGGCCGGCATTTGCTCCATATTTGAAGAAAGAGCAAAAATTGGGAGGAATTTAAGAAAGCTCGAAAGCAAGTATATTATCAACTTGAAGAAGGTTCGTTACATATACTACAAATAAAGTCAAGCCTCGGCCTTTAAGAAGCAATGGGGAATTGGAGAAAACATAACCCTTCGTCTGCCAAAAGAAGGAGAAACTCCCCTCAACTGCAAAGATGATGAACTAGTGGTATACCCATAAATAATTAACCGGGGTCTTCGATTTCCACTTGATCTGATGATCGTGGAGTACTTCGAAGTCCTCAGTTTATGGCGTACTCAGGTGACACTGAATAAATGGTTCACCCTCATGTAAGTAATCATGGAATCCCGTCTTTCCAAAATTCCTATCAGCATTAAAGACTTCATCTCACTAACTCAACTTTCAAAAGGTCCGAAGCTTCCATTCTATTACCTCACATTGATGGATGACCTCAAGATCATCGACGATCTTCTGGAGGCTGATAAATTCTGGAAACAAAAATTTGTTTTCATATATGGAGCTTGGGAAAATGGCAATGCAATTTCTGAAGCCGACCCTTCGAAATTAACTCTAGTTTGGAGAAACAATCGTAAGTTCTTCGAATTTTTACATTTTAATACAAAAAATTTATTTTATTATTTTTTTAACATTTTATTTTGTTAACTTATACTAGAAATTTCGAAGCGCTACTCAACAAGTCGAGAAGCTACTAAGGATGTTTTCCAAAAACTCGTCGTCTGGGCTGAAAAGGAATGGAATAATGCATTTCATACTGCCTTTCAGCCCATCAATTTCCTCCATAGCCACATGTTTTCGATCAAAGAAGGTGGGCTGCCTCCTCAAGATTTATTTTCCGATCCAGATCCAAAACTCGTGTGTCAACAAATACCCCAGCCTGACTGCAAAGTCTTTTTTCCTATTCGTAACAGATCAGATAGCCATCTACCAAAAAAAAGAAAGAAAAAATCACCAAAGAAAAGAAAGTTAAAAAGGCAGTTAGAACATCTGGTGCTAACCCTTCCACGCCCTCGAAACCAAAGCGTAAAAAACGTAAACTTGCAGAACAACCTCTTTTGCCCATCGAAGAGGGAAAAGTTCAAGAACCATCATCAAAGAAAAAGAAAATTTCTTCTGATTCATTCAGAAAAAAAAACAGAAGAAAATCACTTCGTACAATTTGGTTGATGAAGATGAAGATGCTGCTGCTGGAAACCAACAACACCCCCAAACCCTTCAATCAAAGAACTTCCTAACAAAGACACGCCTGTGATTCTTATTGATGACAATTCCCCCAGTGTTTATCATGCTCCTACAAGCTTCGACCCAAATATGTTCATCAATTTCGAGAACACAGAAGCTCTTGCTGGCGAAGAAGATCCTGTTATCCAAGTCATCCAAAATCACATACTTGATTTTGCGAGGCCTACACCAGACAAAGTTCTTCCAGAAGTTACTCGTTCTTTCGAATCTGTCACATTTCTGGATATGATTGACAAGCCTTGTACATCGGAATTTCGTAGCCCTCCTCCAAATCCTGCAATTGCCATCGCTCTTCAACCATTTTCCGGTCTTGATGCTGTCGCAAAAACTCTTGCCTCTCAAATCGAAGCTTCTCAAGACCATCTCAAACAGTTGGCCAAAGATATGGTTTACTATAAGGAATCTTATAAAGCTGAAAAGAAGTTTAGAGAGACTTTGCACAACAATGTAGTCGAATAGTTTTATGGTTATAAGATAGCTAGATCCGAACTAATAAAAGGCGCTATTTGCATAAAGGATCATCTTCGAATTAAGCATATGGTTGATATAGAGCTGCTGACAAAGTATCATGAAGAAAATATGAAGAAACTAAAAGTCGAGCATGTTGCTGAATTGAATATCGAAAAATCCAACTCCACCACACTTCAAAATTCACTAACTCTTTGTGAAGCAAAAAAAAGGAGTTGACCGATGAAATTGAGAAACTGAAAAGGAATTTCGAAGCCAAAAAGCTGCTGCTGCAACTGCTGCCGAAGCTGAGCTTTCAAAGGATATGTAAACAACTATTCTCGTCTAAAAAGAAGACGCAACCATCCTTCTTCTTCGAGAACTTCATGCTGCTTATCCAAAAATCAATCTTACAAATTTTTAGAACGATATTCCTGAAGAAACACGTCCAAGCGAAGCTTTCGACCCTGTTCCTAGTTCATCATCTTCGGAAGACGAGTCATCCGAAGAAGAAGAATCTTCTGACTAACTATATTTTCAGTCCTTTTCTTTTTTGTATCTTTGTCTAATTTAAATATATTTTTTTGTACTATAACAACTTGATCTAAATGACAAAGAGTTTTTCCATGTTTCCATTCTCTTGCATATTATTCGATGCTAAATACTTAATAAACAAAATGATTGCACAATCTTAATAATATAAGCTTACCACCTCAAATACCTTAATAAAAATTGATATGTATCATAATTCTTCGAAAAAATTGTACTTCTTCGAAAAGAGATAAATATGTTGTTAAGCTTGATTAGCTCATCAAAATTCTTAGTGCGCTTTTAAGAATTCACTTTGAAATATCAAATATAATGTGTTTATAAAACATGGTTATCTCTTCGAAAAGTATGATAAACACTTCGGAATACTCTACCCTTAACTAATCTTAAAGGTGATCAATCTTTGATGATTTGTTAAGATAGTATCCAAATAAATGTAAACAACCATTGGCCAAAAAACGAACTTTATTGATAGAGTTGAATATGTACATGTACATGACGCCTCGTTAAAACCTTCCTGGGCCAACAGGGTAGGAAAGAGTGCGCCATTCAAAACAAAAATTCCATAATACAAAAACATGTCTACTCCCAATAAAGCTTCAAGTTCTGAATATTCCATGGATGTTATAGCATCCTCCCCTCGAAATCACAAAGATGATAAGACCCCAACTTAATTCTTTCAACAACTGTATAAGGCCCTTCCCAATTTAGAGCCATTTTTCCGAGGCTCTTTTCCTTTGTGTGCAGGAAAACCTTTGGCAGCACTTTATCACCTTTTTTAAATTTTCTTCTTTTCAGCTTCGAATCATATCTACTTGTCATAAGAGTTTGATAATGGATTGCATTCAAATGAGCTCGAACCCTTTTTTCCTCAATCAAATCCAAATTTGCCCTTTGAATTTCATCATTAAATCTTTCAGAATATTGAGATATTCTAAAAGATGACATCGTAGATTCAATAGGGCTAACTGCATCCATACCATATGCCAAAGCAAAAGGAGTCTCTTTTGTAGCCTCTCTTGGAGTTGTTCGATAAGCCCAAAGCACCTCTTACAAATAATTTGGCCATTTTCCTGCTGCCCCCGATAGATTCTTCTTCAAGCCATCTAAAATCGTTATATTTGTCACTTCCACTTGTCCATTAGCTTGAGGATGAAATGGCGTAAAAAACATTGCTGAATTCTTTTAGAAGTACATAATGCAGTCATTTCCCTATTGTTAAATTAAGGGCCATTATCTGTTGTAATTCTCCGAGGCACCCCAAAACGACAACAAATATTATTCACAACAAATTTGACGACATCCTTTGCTTTTGTGCCTGATAGTAGTTCTGCTTCTGCCCACTTCGTAAAATAATCCACCGCCACAATTATCATCTTCCTTCCCCCAGAGACCATCGACAAAGGTCCCACCAAATCAATTCCCCATCTATCAAATGGTATCGCCTCAGATATAGACATAAGCGGTACCGCTGGTCTGTGAATAGAATTAGCAAATCTCTGACAAGTATCACAACCTCAGACTAAATTCTTAGCATCGTTCATGATTGTAGGACTGTAAAACCCTGCAAGTAAAACTCTAAGCGACAAAGCTTTAAACCCACAATGAGCTGACCCTTCACCATCATGCAATTCTGATAATACTTCTTATGATTCTTGCTTGCTTAAACCTCGTAGTAATGGTATGCTTAATGCCTTTTTATATAAAATTCCATCCATAACTATTTATTCGAAGGCTTTACCCCTTAACTTTTTAGCCAATTGAGAATCATCTGGCAATAATACTTGGGTAAAAAAATTAAGAATATCTGATCGCCAATCACGTCGGCTTTCATCAGTGTCAAAAAATTCTTCTATAATTTCACATTGGCTAGATTGAGTAACAATTGAAGGATTTTCTTATAGCAAAATCCAATGATATTTTTCCTTGTAGGCAACATTTTCTAAATAATCAGCCACCATGTTACTTCCTCGCCCGATATATTCCACAACCACATTGTCAAACAGAAGTATTAAATTCAGAAGCTCCCGAAGATATAAAATCATACAATCTTTTCTTGCTTCGGAAAATCTGGATACCTGATTTGCTAATAACTGAAAATCCGTTTCCAAACGTACTGAAATAGCCCCACAAAATTTTGCCAATCTCAAACCTGCCAAAGCAGCTTCATACTCAGCTTAATTGTTTAAAGCATGAAAACCAAATTTAATTGATTGGACCATTGTTTCCCCCGTCGGAGCTATCAATTGAACCCCAGCACTGCACCCTGAAATACTGGATCCTCCATCCATTCGAACAATCCACCTCGAATCTATAGGCAAAGCCTTTTACTTTCTTCCTCATTCGGTCGACTTGAGTGGAACTCAACAAAAAAAATCAGCCAGTGTTTGTGCCTTGGTTGTTGTTCGAGGTGTAAATAAAATATCGTAGTCCCCTAACTCCACTGACCATTTGGTCATCCTCCCTGAAATATCAGGTCGTTGTAATACATTTTTTAAGGGGAATGAAGTTCGGACTTCTACAGTATGAGCTTGAAATATGAACGCATCTTCCTAGCAGCAATCACCAATGCTAAAGCCAGCTTCTCCAACTTCATATATTTGTTTTCTACTGCCACCAAACTTTTACTAACATAATACACCGGCTTCGGAATTCCTGAATGTTCACTAATTAACACTGTGTTGAGTGCAAAATTCGATACCGCGATGTACAAAAATAACTTCTCCCCATTTCGAGGCTTTGTTAAAATTTCTAGTGATGACAGCATGTTTTTAATGTTTGTGAACGCTGCTTCGCATTCCGACGTCCATTCGAACCTGTTGGGTCCTCGTAACTCTTGAAAGAAAAGAAAGCATTTGTAAAAAAAATATTGAAATAAATCGATTAAGTGCTGCTAACCTTCCTGTCAAAATTTGCACTTCTTTGATTGATCGAGGTGAATTCATTGTTATCAAATCTTTTAACTGTTCTGGGTCGGCTTCTATTCTTCTTTCACTGATAATAGAACCCAAAAACTTCCTCGATCGAACTCCGAAGGTACACTTTTCAGGATTTAATTTCAACCTGATCGCTCTTAGATTCAAAAAAGCTTTCTCTAGATCATTAAGATGCACTTCGTCCCTTGAACTTTTCACTGCCATATCATCTATATATACTTCCACATTTTTTCTGATCTTCTTAGCAAAATCTTTATTCATCAATCTCTTATAAGTGGCTCCAGCATTCTTCAATCCGAAGGGCATCACTCTATAACAATGCAGGCGCCTACCAGTTATAAAAGTCGTGCACTCTTGATCCTTTGGATCTGATTATACCCTGCGAAAGCATCCATAAAAGTCAAAATTTTATTTCCTGAAGTGGAATTAATCAACTAATCTATTCGAGGAACAAGAAATGGATCTTTAGGGCAAGCTCTATTGAAATCTGTAAAATCCACACACATCCTCCATTTTCCATTCTTATTTTTAACCACCACCGGATTCGCCGTCCACAAATGATATCGTGATTCCCTTATGTATCCGAACTTAGATAACCGATCCACTTCTGCAACAATTGCTTCTACGTTTTCCGAGGAAAACGCTCTTCTTTTTTGAATCACCGGCTTGCCCTTCGGATTTATGGCCAAGCTGTGTCGAATTACCTCAATAGGTACTCTTGTTGCATCTTCTGTCTTCCAAGCGAAGACATCCAAATTCTGAGATAAAAAATCAAGCTGTTGTTGACGTAAAAAAAAGGGTCAATAAAGTTCTAATATGAAGCACTTTTCCTTCCAAAAAAGCAAACTCCTCTATTTCTCCATTCACTGTTAAACACGCCGAGGTTTCCCTCGGATTGTCAACCCTTTCTTCCGAATTTGAGGGTACCCTCTCTAACTGCTATTCTCGTATCAAATCTCCACTGATGGATCCTCGGACCCGAAGCGCAGTGGCATAACATTCTCTGGAAACATTTTGATCGCCTCAAACCACTCCAACTCTGTCTCCAACCACGTACTTAAAGCATTGATGAACTGTTGAAACCACCCCGTACATTCTTGAAAGCCATGATCTTCCAAAAATAGAATTATAACTTGTGGGACAGTCCACCACCACAAAGAGTACTTGGACCTTTTTCTTGAATGGTCATTTTCCCAAACTAACTTCACCCTCGAATTCTCCAACAACACGAACTGTTACACCCGTGAATCCGATAATTGTACGATCTGATTGAGTAATCCGAGGTGGGTTTATCATCCTATCATAAGTGGACTTAAAAAGGATATTAGCAGAACTGCCAGTGTCAATCAGTACACGTCGAATTTCAACGCCAGCCACCTCAGCTCCAATCACCACAACATCCTCGTGTGGTCCTGCAGTCCCTCTCAAATCATCTTCATCAAACAAAATGAAGGGAATATCTTTCTTTTCATACAAATGTATTGACATCCTCCCTTCAATTTGAGTTGTCAAGTTGACAACATGCCTTTTCCTTGAACTGTCTCAATTTCCAGTCATTGAATCGCCCCCAAAAATTTCCAACGATTCAAAAAACTTGCATAATTCCCGAACATGCCCTTTTTCCACAGAAGCAACCTCAATAGGCTCCTCGACTGCCATCAGAAACAACCTGCTCGGATCTTTTTCAACATATTTAGTAGAATCATCGAATGACTCAAGTTCTGAATCCATAATCATCAAATTCTCAACTGGCGGTGTAGCCTTCGAAGTTGATGCACCATTATTCTTCGATGCACTCCCATGCGACGTCACATAAGTCAGGAGCTTTCCATTCTCAATCAAATATTAGATTTCTTTCTTCATAGTAATACAATCATTCGTATCATGCCCAATATCATCATGATACCTACAAAATTTATTATTCCTTTCTTCCCTCGGTCTGCTGATAGGAGCTGGCTTCCTAAAGTTCACAGAATTCTTAGTCTTATCCCATATGACAGATACACTCTCTGCCAAATCAACATAGTTTTCTGGCCTGACCCATGTATTTGGCCTAGGCCTACTGTAATTGTTAGATGGAGCGTGGTTCGAATAACCACCACTCCGAGGAGGCAAATTGATGTTCTTCTGCCTCGACTGCTGATTATTACCATTACCATTCGAGTGATGCCCCTGTTTATTGGCTTCCTATCCCGAATTTTTTGGAGTGTTAGTTGGTCCACCTTGGACTCTATTCAACTCTTCCACTTTGATCAAATCCTCAACTTCAGCCAAATCCCCTGACAATAATCCCTGGCGAAAAGCTGTCATCGCCACATTTTCCTCACAGTTATCCAAGCTAGCCTTGGTCAACACAAATCTCTTGGTACAGTCTTTCAATTTTTCTCACAGTGCTTGCTTGCACTAAATAATCGTATCACCATTGGCTCTCATCTCTTTGCTTCCCACAAACTGCCTTCGAAAAGCAATATAAAAATATTTAAAATTTGATATGGACCCCCTCATAATCCTTTTGTACCACTTGAGAGTTGTTCCCTTAAAAGTTTGAGAAAAAGCACGACACACAAGCCGGTCGTCATCCTCGAAGTTCATCATATAATTTTTGAATTGTTCGATATGATCATCGGGATCTTGCATCCCATCGAACTTTTCAACCTTCGGAATATCAAAACGCTTCGGAAGCGTCATGGAACGAATTTCATCTGTTAATGGAGAATTTCTCCAATCAACGCCTTGAACGAATTGATTATCGGTTCCCATTGTGACATATAGATTCTTGTCAGTTTCAGCATACTGATTCGAAGGATTCCTTTCATGCCAAGTTGATCGAGGAGCATTCTTAGACTTACTCTCCTTTTTATAACTCCTCGAATAATCTCTTTCTGATTCCCATTTCGAAGAACCTCTATGCCTTTTAAATCCCGAGGCTGAACTTTGTACCTCCTCTTTACTGGAAGTTATTAATTTCTGTTTATCTTTTTTCTCCTTTCGAGACGAATATCGCTCTTTAGGAGACACAAAACGTGTTTTTTTGTGCTCAGACTTAGCATGTCGATCATCAAAAGACCAATCTGACTGACCTTCCACATCGGTTTTTTCCATTTCTTGCCTAACTTTAGATCTAATTCTTGCAGAAAGTATCTCTTGTTCTCTCCATTCATATTTTTCATTCAAAGAATTAATTTTATCTAGGATTTGATTCATTCTTGTCTCAACATCAGATCGAACTTGGACCAGAGACGATCCATCAGTTCTATTCTTTTGTAAATCATCTCTCACGGTTTTTATCACTGATTGAAGCGTTAGATTATTATCAGGATTCATCGTATGAACTTTAGTCAAGAAATTCCACTAAATAGTATTACTTTCGAACAAAATAAGCCACTGATTTTTCTTATTCAGTCCCCAGTGAAGCCGCTAATTTGATGAGGTTTGATTTTGCTTTAGTAAATTACTAAGGAAGAATTCTAAAGAGAGAAAATGCTATAGAGTTTTTAGAGAGAGAAAATACAAGTACAAATGAGTTTCAAAGTAAAGTGTTCAACCCCTTTATTAGAGTAGTCTGGTCCTTTATATAGAGGAGCCGAGACTTAGTCTCAAACTGAATCTGTTACAAAAATGGACTAATTGTCGTTTAGTCCTTATAAATTATACAAAGTCACATTTATCCTCTAAAACTTACACCAGTCATAAATTAAGGACAAAACTTACTTTAATTACAATTAAAATTCCTAAATTTACATTATTTACGAATTAATCCTTAAAACTCTATTTCCATATCAAATTGCATTTGTCAAGTTCATTGGAATCTTTTAGTCATTATTAATTTATAGTTTCATTAGGACCATTATATATAATACATATATTTCAACATCGAAAGAGTTCATTGACACGTTTGTTCATACATAATACGAGGAAGATATTCTTATCCATATAGAATTATACATAATACATTTTGTTCATAGATATGTTTTATTTATATTGTGCACATATTTCAACATCGAAAGAGTTCATTGATACGTTCAAATAGTTTATAATATTTTTCTCTCGTGGTTACCACTCAAGGGAGGTATGACAGTTTAGTGAACAATATCATGATCCAATTTTGGGTTTATATAGTTAAGATGAAAAATAGTTCACTATTAACCAAATTCATAGGGAGACGATCAGTTATATTGGTACATTATATCTTAAACATAGTGATAGCATTGTTTGAGAAATTTTTAGATTAAATACGTCTAGTACAAGAAAAGTCTTACATGCCTAGCATTGGGAACTAGAATCTGGTACAATAATAATTATCTTCATTCAGAATTAATTCTATTCTATGATATTTATTTTACCCACTATACAATTTTAGATATGAGACAATTCAATTATTTTAAGGATAATTAGTTTTGGAGAAAATATTAAGTGGACAAGCTTGATATTTTGGAAGAATCAGAAATGATTTGTTTGGATCCCAACTATAAGGATTTGATCATCCATTACCGATTATTTCCTTATTTCCCTCGAGGATTCAACGTTCAAATTCTCACTTAAGATTAAGAAGTCATAGTTGTTCATGAAGGACACACTTAACATCCTCGAGAAATTGTGCAAAGTTTATTTAGTATAGTAGTTTCCAGTTTTAGCTTTTGTAATGTAATAAAGAGTTATAAAAAAATATTAAGATTCTTTATGATCAATAAAAAAATCTACTTCCAGCTTATGTATGTCATAAAGAGTTCTACAAGAACATTAATATTCTTTATGATATAAAAAAATAATATAGTTTCAGATCTTGTAACGCCATAAAAAGTTCTTCAATAACATTAAGATCTTTTATGGTGAAATAGTTTCTATAACACTATAAAAAGTTGCATGAAAACATGAAAAATAATATGATGTAAATGGAGAATTCATTTTAACTTTGATAGGATCACATTCAGTTTTACAATATTCAAATGTAGACTATTGTAATAAGAATGAAAACTGATATATGATAATTCAATTAATATATTTAGAAGGTTTTACACTAAGTAGGTTTCATTCAACATCAAAAGATTGAACTTTTAAGAGAACTTTTACTTCACAATTTTTAAAAAGTCTCTTTTAAGATAATCGTTACATGACTTACACACTTCAGAAAATTAAGCTTCACTAAATAAATATTATGATAAATTCTTTATAAATGGTAACATTAAGAAACTTGATATATATGTTACAACTTAATAAATCTATTAGTTAAGAATGATGAGCTGAAAAAATTAATTGGTCTACAAGAAGATTAGTAGGTTTGTAACAATCGCATTCAAATCTAATAGAGTCAATAATCTGTAACAATTAAATATTTATTTATGATATTAAGTTTCAGTATTTTATTAGTCATAATCTATCAAATTTTAAATCTATTTGGTTTTGAGATTAACTTAGTAGAGTATTATGGATTCATTAGTTTAGTTAACACTCTAGCGCGAGTGTTAATTGAGATGCATAAACTATTTTTTTGTAAAAATAATTATATTTCAAACGATATGATTTTTAGGATATTATGGAAGAATTTTATGTTGCGATCACCTATTTTTAGTCAAGTTTCTTGCAACTTTTACTTGAGGAAATATTCTTTAGTTCTACGAAAAAAATGAAGTTTTTGGAAATGTTAATCTCAGTGGATATTATGGCCAAATTAAGGCGATCAGAAAAGAGGTTTGATTAGGCTTGTAATAGAGAATATTGAGATTCAGAAGCTTTATCGTTGATGTAACTTAATTCACATTGGTTGAGAGTAGTAAAGGATTTTTACATTCTATAAAGTTTATAAGATAAGATGGACATATTAGAAGCATTATTTGGGAGGTTCCAACTGGTATAAACGGTTTTGTTGAAGTCATGATGAAATTAACCAAAATTATTAGAACATGTGGCTCGAATGTCACTAAACTTGTAGTGATAGCAATAATTATTGATATCGTAGATGAATGAGTTTTAGATGTTAGATGCATCTATTCGGTCTTATGATTTATAAATTTAATTGAATGTTTCCCAAATTAACCCATGGGTTTTTGGCATAAAATGATGATAACAAATTTAAGTCATTCCATAATGTAACACGATCAGATTACGAGAAAACAAAAGATGGAAGAGACAAAGATGTGTTTTATATTACACTTTATGTATTGAGAATATTGGTTATTGATGTGAATAACAAATGTACTAAGGTTCACTTTTGGCTCATGCACTCTGATTTATTCTACACATATAAAGGTAATATAGTTACTGAATATAAAACATATTTTCACCAAATAGGGTCATTTAACTTGCAGAAAATCCAAGTATTTATGATTATAGAATGTAATACTAACAACGAATCTATGAACAATCGAGGAGAATGGAATCCTCTCACGATACTTCACTTGTTGACTTCTCCTTAGCTTGTTAGTTGGGGATTGGTGAAAAAATTACTTCCTCCGCATTTCTCGGGCCCATTGTCTTTATATTTGAATCAGTCTCATCAAGAACAGAGCATACTAAGCTTCAACCGAACCAGTCGCGGTAGCGGTATGCTGACCTTTCTCCTTGATGACTAGGATCCATGATTGTTAGAGTTTACCAATTTAATTGGGCTTCCAATTTAATTAGGTTTTCTATTATTTTTGGTTTTTATTTAATTATATTTTCTATGGACTTCGTATTTATGGGGATTTCTATTTATAAATAGGGATTTATTATAGTCGTTGATTAATAAGAATTAAAATTGACCATTTATTAAAGAATTAGGGTTTACCATAAGTCTATAAATTGAAGAAGAAACACAAATCTAAGGTTTTATGTTAAGGAGTGTAACACGAGGGACAAGTAGCTTATGATATGAGTGTATATTCTTTCTAATGAGAGAAAGCTCTGGTTATTTAGAAAGAGAAATAAGATGAGAGATAAACATTAAAGAAAGAATTATGTGAATCGCGTTATATTTGTAAACTATAAAAGTTTTATAAGTGATTAAGTCCTTCGAGTTTAGAAAGTCTATCTATAACTTCATTGTTTAATAAAAGAGAGTGTATGATACTTGTGGATGTAGATTATTTCCACAATCCGAACCATGTTAAATATTGTATTGCACGTTTTGGTTTTATTTTACGCTTTCTTTTATTTTGTTATTTGCCTTCTAGATAATCGATTTCCCAGCAAGTGGTGCGGTGAGTGCGGAGAACAGAAGAAATAGATTAATAGGTGATTTGAAGGTTTGAGACGGATCTCACTTGGAACCAAAGAATCATGAAAGACGAGTTCCATAAAGCTTCGCTTAGCAACATTCGATGAATCGAATGGATGTATCATTTAGAGAATTAAGGTTAAGAATTACCTAATACATAAGGGATTTGATGTTGTTATCAATGAGAAATATACAGAAGTTGATGTCATGGTAATCTTTTAAGCTCATGACATCCTCGTATTGAGCTTGGGAAAGAAAGTGACGTGTGAGATATCTGATGATCCTATGACATAATGGATATAAAATTTCCTGGATGTGATGTACATTAAAGTCTATAGAAAACATATTGTATCTCAGGAAATAGCTTTACACGCTGTCTATCGATAGTAGCAAAGAGATATGAATACAACTTGATGTTACAACAAAATTATACTAGACTTGAACGTAGTTGGTATAAAGATGGATGGAGATGATCAAACAATTATCCTCTTAAGATTTATGTGAAGGTGTACGAACACTTGATGAACATCATGCTCTACGATAAAGATTCCCTTACAATAGAAAAAGTGAAGAGTATATTGAATTTTAAAGCTCTTCAAAAGAAGACTCTTCAAAAGAGTGACTCTGAAGGTTAAAAATTGAGTGTGAGGGTCAGGCCAGGAAAGATAGATTCAAGCAAGATAAGAGGAGACTCGTGGTCTAAGTCCAAGGGTATGTCGAATGGTTCAAAAGTAATACGTTGGGTTGCAAAAAGAAATGGCGTATTAGTAGGAACTTCTGAGAGAAGGAAAATGGCAAAAAGAATCATAAGATCTAAGTTGGAGATGCTGCAATGGTTTCTAATGACTGTGAGTATGTTGGTGGGTTAATGATCTATTATACTTGCAGGTATAATGTTAAATATATGCTGGATTAGGTGTGTCATTCCAAGCATTGGTTTGAAGAATTAAGAATGTTTGATGGTCAAAGGGTCATCCTCGGCAATGATAAATCATATGATGTCAAAGGTATTACAATCGTTCCCTTAAGTTGTCTACAAATATTGGGAGAGTAATTAACAACGTAAGTTATGTTCCCTAAGTAGAAGTAATCATTTTTCTATTGGGATGTTAGATAAGTAAGGGTTTACCTATAGGTGTGGATGTGGCATTGAGATGTTAGATGAGGAATGGTTTACCTATAGGGGTGGATGTGGAAGATTTAGGGTCTTGGAATGCTCTCTTATTGTTATGAAATCCTATAAGATTAACGCTGTGTAAATTCTTGATGGCTCTATAGTGGCAGGGGGGTCGTCTAGTGTGTTGAAGAATTCTATGGCATCATTGTCTGGGGAATTTAAGTGAGAAATAGTTTGGTGAACTAAGTAAACGTGTTTTTAGATTATACCACAGTTCAGCAGCTTAGATTTTGTGAAATCTGTGTATTAGGTAAGAGCAAAAGCAAAATTGTGAAGTTTCCATTCGACAACCGGATAACAAATAAAGTGCTTGATCATGTTCATTTGGATTTTTGGTGTCCGATATGATAGGTGGTGCAACGTACTTTATGTTGTTGATAGATGATTATTCCAGAAAAACATAGGTTATACTTTTGAAGACCAATGATGAATTTTTTTCTTCCTTTATAATTAGAGGACATTAATAGAGAATCTAACCAGGAAAGTGCTGAAGAATTAGTAGATTGGTAATAACTGGGAAGATGTGAACAAAGAGTTCACTAGATATTGTGGAAATCTTAGAATATCTAGATAGTAAACCATGTGTATGATTCCACAACAAACGAGTTTGATGAGAGAACAAACTAAACTTTGTCGGAAAAGGTTAAATTTTATGATGGGTCTGATCAAGAGAGTGAAGTTGCTGATGTTTTTGTCGAAGATGATTTAGGACCTAGTTCAGTTTTGGCTCATACAGAGGAAGTTCAACCATTGTATGAGTCCGAAGATGGCCAAGGGTCTAGTGTTCCAGAGCTTTCAGATGATCATACAGAAGAGAAACATGATCGTGAGAGTTATATTCGCGATTGATATAGTATGGAAACCAAGAAAATATGCATAAAGCTATGTTTTGGCCGATATAATTGGTTATGATGGCTAAAAAAATATGGCTAGTCCCTATTTACGAATTATCTCACGTTAGTCACCATCATTCACTTTTGTAACAAACAATTCCCCAATGTTTCAAAAAATCCAACAAACTAATCATTTATGGTGTCAACAACTCTTTTTGCCTAATTTACCCCTTGACCATCCACGCCAGCTTCAACATAGGACGTTGTGGTGGACGCAGTAATAATAAATAAATTACAACTGTTTACTTTATATTTAATCCAATACTAGATCCAATCCATAAAAAACTCCGCTCATATATAAACTGAATCCAACCTAGTTAAAAACACAACCAAATCTAGTTAAGTTTATTTATACGAATAAATTAGTTTGGAATTATTTTACATTTTAAAATCTTGTTTGGTTTATAACTTTGTGTACTAAAAATATAAAATATCAACAAAATTTGAATATTTTTCCATCAATCTAAAGATCAAAAGGAGCTTTGTTTCATTACGAACCTTATTTGGAGTTTAGGTTCTTCTCTGATTTCATGGGTCAGAGATTAGGTAAATATTGGAGATAAAAAGTATATGATAATTATTTAATTACTTATTCTGTCCCCGTCAACGTGCTATATGGAGGCTTAAATGGATGGTCAAATAGTATAATTGGATAGAAAGAGTTGATGGCATCATGAAGGAATAATTTTGAACATTTTTTGAAACGTGGGAGGCCGGTTTGTTACAGAAATGAACGTGGGGGACTAAAGTGACAAAAATTGTAAATGAAAGGGACTAATCATGATTGTTAGTCTCGTTATGCTTTATCTCTTTAAATACAGAAATATTTTCTTCAACCCGAAAGCTATCGCTGCTGTGTTCCAAATATTTCTTAGTGGTGTTTATTGTCACGGAAATTTCGTATGAGGGTATATGTCACAACAATGTTCGTATGCAAGTATTTTTGGAGAGATAAACGGAATGATTAGAGAGAGAGAGAGAGAGAGAGAGAGAAAATGAATAATGTAGTAATAAATTTCTAATGATTGAATTATTTTCCCCAAAAAGGGTGGTCCTTTATATAGTACAAGTAGTAAATCTTTTATTTATATATGTACCCCTTCTTATGTGAGTCTTTACACCCCACCATTTTACTAACTCTAACCATAAATATTAAACATTCCACATGACTCCCTTAACATCACATATTTGTCAAGTTTTATCCTCACTACTTTATTACATCAAATAAATTCTTTTATTTATCTAATTTTACTTATTCATCAGAATATTTTCTCCCTTAATCAATCACGATACTATCAAGAGTAGTGATAAATACGACCATGAAGGAATAACCGAAATATGTCAAGAAGATAAACACTTAGATTTGTGTGAAGTAGTCAAACAGTTTATAAACCTGTTGGGAGCAAATGGATATTCAAAAGAAATTCAGGTATTCATAGTGTTGAGTTATCCATATTCAAGGCTACACAAATAGCTACGGTCTTCGTGCAAAAGAAATGTGTTCATTTCAGTGAGATATCTTTTCAATTTGTGAAACAAACCTCTATCAAATTTCTACTATCAATTGTTGCTAGATTTCATTTTGGACTTGATCAAATGAATGTTACTATTGCGTTCTTGAATGGTAAATTAGAATATATAATTTATATGTATCATCGAAAAGGGTTGGAAGAACGTAATGAAGGTGATGTGTGTTTTGTTGAAGAAATCCGTTTATGGGATGAAACAATCACTGAGGAAGTGTAATAGAAGATTCAATTCTTTTATGAGATTTATCAAATATGTCAGTAGTTGATATGACAATTGTGTCTATTAGAATAAAGAAACACGCATGATAAGATAAGTCCTGTTTTTGTTGTATGTGGATGACATACTTAAAGCTAGGAGAGTTATACAGTGAATTAAAACGGTAAAAACTCAGCTAAAATGAGAACTTGAGGTGAAGTATATGCGAGAGACTAGGAGGATACTTGGTGTTGATATTACGAGAAACAAGACAAAAGGGAAATTATTTTTATCTTAACAAGAATATATACAGAAAATCATAAGAAAGTTCTCTATGTCTAAAGGCAAAGCGGTTAGAACTCTCATTAGTGTCAATTAATGTAAATAGCCTTTTTAATAATTTTTGTTTTGAAAAATAATAGTCTATGTCCCCTCGAGAGAGCTAAATACAAATTTTCTAAAAATTAATAAAACATTTTTTTTTCTCCGCCAGGGAGTGAAGATCTTCAATATAAATTAAAACCTTATATTTTTACTTGAGTGCATAAATAAATCGATGAATATAATAACATAAATCCATAAATAATCATTCTAATTTTGATCCAAAATCAAAATAAAAATTTGAATGATTAAATCTATTGTGTGTTTCCAGTTACACAAAATCCTAAACTAAGAAATATTTAAATAACTTAGAGTTCGAAAATCAAAGATATATTTATTTAATAAAGAGTTGTATCGATGATATTATGATAAAAAAATAATAGAATTTATTTGCAAGTTTATAATAAAAACTATAATTAATTAAAAATAAAAAAATATAACAACTCATTCAAACGTTGAGTTTAAGATGTCAAATGAAGATTTAAAGTAAAATATGATAGGTAATATTATATTAGAGTATAAACAACACCAAAATTGAAATGGCTTTTGCTGATGACTTTGTCATCTTTGTCAATGGATTTAAGAACAATATGAATAGAAAAAATATTTTTTAAAACCTTTTTTTACATCTCTGGTCAAAACATTTATACTGAGAAATCAAGTTTAATTACATATGCTAAGTTAAATTTTCATAGGATTGGAGATCTTGAAGATAATACTGGTTTCAAATACAAAACATTGACAATTAAATACTTAGTTATTTATATTGACAATAATAATAAGACCAACAAACATGATGATCTTGTCCACAAAATTAGGCAAACAATTTATGAATGAGACTATACCTCACGCTTCTTTGGTGACAGATTAGTCATGTTTCATATTTCTCCTCCTTATCTTGTATAATTGTTTCAACATCCTCACTCCAAAGCCCTATATTCTCATTATGTACTTTTGTCTCCGCATGTTTTCAAGAATTTCATGGGCATTATCTCTAGCTTAAAAAATGGGTTCTTTATGTACCTTGACACCTTATTAGTTGATTCAACAACCTTATATTTGCTAAAATTTACCAATATGAGAAGTATCATCTTTGTTCTTTACCCCAATATTCACCACCTCTATGATTATTTTTTATTTATCATTCTTTACACCCATATTTTCCAGATGGACAACTTCATATATAATAGTAACATCATTAGTTTTCTCTTCTTCCATGTCGTCCTTGTCTCCAACAAAATGGTCAAGTTTTTCTTCCATAACTAGATTATTATTTATCTCACGTTGTTCCACCGTGTGTTGTCTTTTGGGTGAATGCTGAGGAGAATTTTCATTGGTTTTTTTCTCTTGCAACAGTGATATCTTGAGACACCTGCAACATAGGTAGTTCCAAAGTAGAATTGAGTTAAATTTCCTCATGGTCTCCATACTTTGATAGACTGAGCATCTTATTTTTTAGTTGTTGGATCTTTTCATCATTGTTGAGGATCATATTATTCAATTGGTCAAACTCAATGTCTTTGCTAAGGATCTTGTTCTTCATCTATTTGATCTCACCGTTTTTAGTGATCATCAAGTTCTTCAGTTTTTTATATTCCTCTTCCAACTATTTATATATTTTTCTAGGCAACGCGAGTCTATGTAAAACATAATTTATATAAGCCACATCCTTATGTTAAACTTTCTATACTCTCTTTTGCGTTTATTTTTTCATGGCTTAACCACAAATACATCATATCCATCATTATTGAACTCATTGGACTCATTATCTCTTGTTTTGTGTGCCTCACCATCTTCCTTAGTTGTTCCAAATGCCTCTCTTTTGGCATAGGTTGGAACAAGACGTTAACTATAAAACCTAAAAATAAATGTATAATTTAGTTGAAGTAAAAAATTATGTTATAATAATTTGTAAAAACTAATGTTAAGGTGCTTGAATAACTGTTGTTAAGTTTCTATGAGAAATTGTTTTCATATTTTATTACAAAAAATATTATTGTGTGTAATTATAAAAGTGATGTTAAGTGGCTTGTGAAAAGTAACAAATAACAGACTTTCAACCTTTTATTATTAATTTAACTAAGATATCCTTGTAGTGTATGTCTAGTTCATTCAATTTCATGCAATGAAACTAAATATCTGACAACTGGAACTATTCATATCAATGTATGTTAAAGTAGAAATGGTTGCAACCAAATATAAAAAATAATCAATAACACAAATTTTGGTGGTATAAAATTGTATAGTAACAGAACAAATGAGTTATTAACACCTAGTATAACTATGCATCATACACATTTATTGGAATTTCTGGTAAATAGCCCATCATTGAATTTACCAATTTCTTCCTGATTGCTTTAGCCAGTCGTAGTTGTTCATTTTATCCAAATATTATATGCTGTGAACCAAGATTAAAACCATCATATCTCATAGAGCGGAGAATAATAAGATAGAGAATTCTAATAGTATAAGAAGTATAAATATATCACGTGTACTTTCAGCATCGTCTCCTGTTATTGCTACTTTTAAGAATTCATCATAAAAAAAATTATTAAGTTAAGTGAGAGAGTTTTTTTGGTAACATTATGTAATAGTATTTAAGTTGGATTTATTTTTATCATTTTGTTTGTTATTTGAGAGGGCGTCCCTTTATATATTTATCTTTCTATTGTAACATTTCAGTAAACGAATTATATGTGAAATCTCCTCTTTGACATCTATTATTTTGACCTCAAAGCTCTTTTTTACTTAATATAATTTTTTATATACGGAACTTTATACCAAACATTACTTTGACATCATGGTTCGTGAGCTTTAATTCGTACGTCTTAATAACTTCAATCACTAAGTCCCAATAGTTAATATGATATGTCTCTATTGCGACATACTGAATCTCGTTATCCAAGGTATACAATCCTGATCAATAACGTACCAATTTGTCATGTTTTCCATCAGACTTGGAAAACTTAGCAGACTTGAAATATGATGTCATGTTTTTTGCGAATCCAAATGTGTGAATTATTAATTCATCCAAATGTATTGTATTATATGTGAAAAGAATATTGAAAAGCATATGCGAAATACATAGTGTAAATTGTATGCAGAATATGTGGTGTTTGTGATATGTGAAACTAATAGTGTTTATTATTTGTGAAATCATCGTAAAAATATGTGTTGTATTATTATGTACTGTAAACATGTACTGATTTAAACATACTTTGCAAAATGTTACACGATAGTAATGTTCAACAACTTGCATAATTGGGTTAAAAACTCAAATTTAGAAGTCATTTTAGACAAAAGTGTTGTAAACTATCATTGTATCATTAGAATATCATAAAAAATAATTAGTGTTGTATAAATTAGGTTATGTAAGAAAATAACATATATTAAAACGAGAAAAAACTCGAAACTTAATAAAAAACAAACCTTATTGATGATTTTGAACTAAAACAAAAAAGAACCTCGAAGATCAGAAGTGAGAAAAAATATATTTTGATGTTTCAGTATGGTTCACCTGTTTGTGTGTCTATGAGAGAGAGTTTATGAGAGAGAAAGAGAGAGAAAGATAGAAACAGAGAGAGAAATAGATTTTTTCAGAAAAGAAAGAGAGAGAGATAAAAAGTGGAGAGAGTATAAAAAACGTGTTGGTATCGCCATCAACCGTCAGATTTCTAGTTCATATTACATTAATATATTTTTTAAATTAAACTAATTTAACATAAGATGACGTAGTGTTAATGTTAAATTAAGAGTACTTATATTGCAGTGAATATAATTTTATTTCACAATTATATTTGAAAGTTAATTTAATTAGGTTTCACATATAATATATGTGTGTGGTTAAACGATATATATGTGCAGTTTTGTATATGACATATAAGTATGGTACCACACATCAAATGTTTTTTAAGTCTCTTTTGAGCCAAGTTTCACATGTCATGTGAATAAAGGTTTTTATTTCTAACAAACCTTATAAACTACCACCGAGAAATTTTTTCTTAAAAACAACAACAAAATCTAGGGTTTTTATTATTTAGATATCTGAGTAACTTCAAATTATGGCCGACAATCGATAGTTATATAAGATAAAAGTTATCGGAACATCATAATCTTTATCTACACGGGTAATGGCCACCCGGACCATTTTTCTTGATTGTATTTATGCATAGCGGTAGATATAGTTGGTACATGTTCACAACGACACATTTTACATATAATTTTTTAATGTTTTGTGATACAACAAAAATAAGCCCAAGGTGAGTTAACAGATCTCGAACCCAAAAAATCGACTTAGGAGCGAGATGCGAACGAACACATCGACCTAATGTCCTTAAGCGACCATATAATTGCTTAAGACCAAGGCTGATCAAGTTGGCCAAATAATCTTAAACAACCACCTGGTGGCTTAAGGCTAACAATGCTCAAGGTTAGGCTGATGACCATAAACGATCTGATGGTCATTCGATGACAAGCTTGCCAAAATCTATCATACAAGGGGGAATCCTCTTTGTACCCAACAGTGAGTTCGCAATGAACTCATACTTGATACTTCCGTTATCATTAACCAGCAAAAATTTATCCTCTATCATTCCTCCCATCCTCGATTACCGTCGACGAGTAAAAAAGTCGTGTATGACAACGTACGGAAGCATGGTATGACATTTTACAAAAAGGCTGGCTCCAAGGATGCTATTTCTCTAAAAAGGCATCTGGAAGGTCAAAAAAGGTTGCGTTAAAGATCCAACAACCTAAGACTTCACCGAATCAGGGCAACTGATATGGAGTATATGTAGTCTTTGTGAGGTAGGTGAAACCTAGAGAGGAAAACAGTAGCAACAATATGATATTCTGCTTTGTAATCCATATTATCAATAATATACAAATGTTCTTCATTTAATTATTTCAAGTTCTTGCTATATTTAGTCACAAATCTTTATACCAATACGATTCATAAAGTTGGAGTGATTTATACCTCACAATATTGGTTCCGTTTCCAGGAACAAAATCAGCCAACTTACAAACTCACTCAAAACATAGATTTTTTACTTTAATAGACATGAATCTAAGATCGGGAAAATGTTTACCACTAGACCTATAATATCGGCATTGCAGCTCACCTCGTCCCAAGAGGTAAGAATTGAAAATGAGCCAGTCCATCCCGTCAAAATAAAAAATCCTTCACACGAGGAACAACCCATTTCCCCGTCTGCCGCTCCCACGAACGACATCAGTTTTATTCTCTCCGAAAATGACGATGATGATGATCCATTTATTCTAACTAACGAGAGAACTGGAGATCAAGCTCGGCAAGAGAGTAAGCTGGTGGAAATGGTCAGGAGTGTCGCAACGTCCTAAGAGACGACTAGACGACCGTTCACCCCGTCTGCCTCATAAAAAAAGACTCATCAAGACCATACTTAGAATGGCATATCTTGAGAGGATCAACATAGTCATCTTCCAACGATAGATCATCAGACACTAGGCCGGGATTCTTTCTACCAGTCGGAAACGGATCATTGGAGGAGGATTTTAAAAAGAAGATACCTCAAAATGTGAGTGGACATGCATCCTTGGCCTACAAGCCCATGTTGCCGTACGCCACATGTGATGCAACGATATAAAACCGATCATAGCTTTGTTGGAGCTCGCACCGCCAAACAAAACAAAGGGGAGTCATCCAAGAGGACGACATCCCTATTTGAAGGAGATTGATTAATCAACCCTAACGTCTTAGCTGTCATTCCCAAATTTGTAAGAATAGAGAGGGTGTAAAATTCGCCCCACTCCCCGAAGATTCTCATCGAGAAAACACCAACCAGTATGGATATAATAAATTTGTAATACTTCACCAATACAAGCTACAAGAAATCGTAACTGGTGATGCGATTACCACCGCGACGATGGTCATACTACGAAAACGTGTGCTAAAGACAGAAATCCAAAAGCACATCTACTGGACACCATCAATATCGGCCCTGAAGTCTTCAGCGCATGCCTTGTAGTCCCTAAGATCAAGAGAAATGGGAAATGGGAGAGCTAGACCGACCAAAAGATCTTGACAGAAAAAACAATAGAGGCAAGAAACCTAAAACATACATCATCACCTTACATGGTGGCACTAGTCGAACGAGCTACATACACAGCTTAAATACTACATTCAGGAGCCGACCTCAGTGATCGATATACGGAGGTTCAAATTGATTAGAGAACCCGCGCCCGGGGTATCTACGCATGTGATCTACTTTACCGATAAGGACCTCGAGGGCGTCGTTCATCCACCCGATGACACCCTATTGATCACGTAAATATTGCAGGGTGAAAATCTCAAAGAATCCTTGTGGACATTGAGGCATCAATTAATATGTAGTTCAGCTTAACGTTGAAGCAACTGTCATTCAAAATCATATTACGACCAACCTTTCACCCCATGGTAGGACTCAACGGTCTTGAGGTAATGATTAGGTCAAGGCGGTGGACCAAGACCGAGATGTCTGAATGTTTTGTACTCGATACTCTAACCCTTTGAAATATGATTATTGGATGATCGTGGCTACATGACTTTAACGTTGTCTCCTCTATCTACCATTAATGCTTAAAATACGTGGTTGAGAGTGATGTAGGAATCGTGCGAGGAAATCAGAAAGTTGCATGAGAAGGACTTGCTTAAGTATTGAATGACGCCATCAAGCCATGAATCGACTTAAAATGGAGGGTGCGAGGCCCCAATTTTTTTTAAAAATAAACTTGTTATCTACTCATCCTATATTGAGACTTTTTCCAATTGATTACTTAGCCTATTGTACCAACTTTAAGTGTTTAATGAAATTTCTTTGCTTATTTTTTATTCCTTACAAGTGACCTATCTTTATGATATCATGCAGAAAGTCTAGCATAATTCTTCGTAGGAAAGAAGAGAATTGTCATCTTTTATACAATTTCACGCCCCAACCCGTTGTCTGGCCAACATCTGGGATAAGCTAGACCGATAAATTGCATGATACACAAGTTGGAAAATCAGTAGAGAAGATGCAACCTTACAAAAAATTAGAAAGCATTAGCAAAAAATAACGCCTAAAATACACTCGAAGCAATAAAAGTTAGAGGTCCATCCGGACGCATATAAACGCACCGATATGACCCTAACTCTTGTTATAAAGTAGGGGGAGTAAAACCATAATAAGAAATGATATATGAGATAATATAGCATACAAGAAAGGTACAATATAGCATTCATATGTTTTATTTGGTAACAAGAGTTTGATAAATACATCCAAGTTGAAAGAGCAAAAAACAGTTATAGTATGACAGAGGAAGATTACTTATGTTACAACGGATGAATATTTCTTATATTACAATGAAAGAAGATCACTTATGTCACTACAGAATGAGGATACACACACCGTCGAAATATAAATATTACACTACAAGTCCATGATCAGATACCTCGATCCTTATTCGATAGATGTCTGTGCACTTTAACTTTTCCTCAAGATGAAATGGATAGTCGTAAGGAGTGACAGAGGTGTCACGGTGGGAGATCGCGATGTTGGAATCAAAATCAGTATCACTATCTAAAAACTTGGAGGTCCCAGCACTGGAAGCAAACGGTATATTGGAAAATGATGACACATCGTAGTGAAAAAGCTCCTCAAAATAAGAACCAAATTTCATAACGGGATAAAAACTTGTGCATCACTTGAACGGTTGTAGCTTCTATCTTGTTTTAGAAGAACATCTGTGAAATAAAGTATCATATTTTCTTGTTGCCTCTTGATGAGCCACATGTCATGTAAATACCTCTTATCAGCCTCATCGACATGAACCTCCATTAACTCGTTAAGTTGCTTTAGTCTCTCGATACCAGCCATATGAGAAACTTTCTCATTTAATAGTTCTTTCTTAAGTCTTTTAACCCTCGCTCGTTAGAACTTCTTGGATTTTGAAGCAGCTATGTTTTTCTTGAGGCGCAAAAATTTAGGAACAACGAAGTAAGTAACGTCATCGAAGAATAATCCTTACTCTAATGGCGTCCTTGTCACCAACAAAACTCCATCGTTAACCCACCTAAAAGTATTTAAAGTGATCCGATCCTCTAATATAGCCCAAACTCTTTCTTTGCCCTACTCTTGGTATAACTTGCCTCTCTCTCTCTCTCTCTCTCTCTCTCTCTCTCTCTCTCTCTCTCTCTCTTTCTCTCTCTCTCTCTCTATCTCTCTCTCTCTCTCTCTCTCTCTCTTCTGATTTGTTGAGGAACGATAATAAGAGGACCTACAACGATGGCTTGTGAAGACGTAGGATAACATTTGAAGGCCTTGCCTCCACCTCAACGATGATTGCATTTAGGCTCGGTGAATTCGGAGGACAAGGAAGCCGCGATAATAAGATTAATAGCAACAATCACTCGGTCAGAATCGGATCCTCGGGAAGAAACCGAATCCCTCTGTCGAAGGCCGTATGGCTGATAAATATCTATAAAATGGTATCGATGAACCACGGTGTCGAAGCCATAATGATTGGAAATAGTAAGCAAGTAGATGAGGAACCATGCTTAGGAGCCTCTGTCAAAAAACTTTGATGTGCCTAGCAAAAAAACGTAAGGGTACAACATTAGTAAACAAAAAAAACGAGGATAAGAAGCCATCTCAACACATACAAGTCATGGAAAATACGGAAGAAACGCGGCCACTAGAGAAAGATGACCAATCACCACTTATAGAAAAGAAGTTGGTTTTCATATTGCGTTGGACTAAGCCAAACCTCTTACCACGACGAGGTGTTGCTCGAAGTGGTAGAAGGGGGGAGGGGGTTTCTTTGTTCGCTTAAGAAAGTAGAAAGAGATAAACTACAGGATAGTATGAATAACACCATCAATACTATATACCACTCGAAAACCTATCAAAAGATGCCACACGTTGGGATTAATTTGGGTCATAAAGAGGTTAGCCCAAGATAAATAGTCTGATATGAACGGATCCAACAGTTGCCGAAGACCATAGCAGAATATGGAGTATAAAAAACAGTCTTGTGCAGGCGAACGTCGCACAAAGTTTCACCAGGGCGAGATACTTAAATGGTTATATAATCTAGAATATAGTTCTTACAACAGATCTTTAACTCCTTAACGACATTGAATGTGAAGGTGAGAAGACCATTGATGCCCCAACCTTAATGCCAATCATCGTCGTACAAAGGAATTCCCTTACTAATATGGATATAAGTATAATAATCAATGGGGATTTTGGGCTCTTCTATCATCCTTCATATGGAAATAAAGCTTTTATGCTTCATCTTCTGTTGAGATAATTCTTAAAGTGAGAAAGTGAGAATTTAGAGAGTGGTGCCCTGGATATAAATGAAAAGTGAAATAGTAAGACTACAAAGTATTTTGAGAAATAAAAAGGGGGCATGTGGTGACGAGACTTAAGAGTAATACAAATATTTATGTATATATATATATAGAATAATAGGAGAGAAATAAATTAAAAGGCCCTTGCACGATACCAACTCAGAGAAAGGATCCATTGCAAGTGAAAACACTTTATTAGCTCGACACCAAGCAACACAGTGAGGGGAGTTACTGATACGGCACAAATAAGTCTGAGGTGAGTTAGCCGAGAAACTTGATTTAGGAGCGAGACGCGACCAAACAAATTGTCCTACCGACCTTAAGCGAACGTATGATCGCTTAAGGCCAAGGCTACCCAAGTTGGCCAAATGGCCTTAAACGACCACGTAAGCTTGAGGCTAGCAATGGGAAATTTTGGACCGATGACTATAAGCGACTCGCTAGCCACTCGAGGTCAAGTTATCCAAATTTTACCATACAAAAGTTTGCAACGAACTCACACGTGATACTCCCACGATGATTAACCAGCAACCATTTAGCCTCTATCATTCCTCTCACCCGGTTGCCGTCGAGGAGTACGGAAGCCGTGTCTGAAAATGTATAGGAAGCATGGTCTAACATTGTACAAAAATATCCAATTGTGTAGCTCATTCTAAAAAAGTGGCCGAAAGCCAAAAAAGGTTGTACCGATAAAGAGCCAGCAACCAAAGACTTCACTAAATCGGGGACACTATGTACGGAGTAAATGTAGTCTTTCTGAGATAGATAAAAACTAGAGATAAAACAGTTGCAACCGTAAGATATTATGCTTTATAGTCCATATTATCAATAATACAAAAAAATTCTTCATCTAATTGTTTCATATGCTTGCGATTTTTAGTCACGAATCTTTATTTGTTTAAACCACTATGGTTCACTAAGCTCAAGTGATTTTTGCCTCACCATTTTTCATTTGTAATTATTTAAGTTTTGCAAATGATAACGTAGATTTTTGTATTTATGGTATAGGTTTGAAAACAAAAATAAAAACATCCATAGTAAATATTTTGCCTAAATATTGCTATCACGACGCCAAAATAACATGAGTCCAAACAAAACCAAAATACTTGTGGTCGAAATGATTTAAAATAATTTGTTGTTGTATTAGCGACATTATTATTTTTATTCGCCATATATGTGACGAAATAGTATATATAATCCGCTAGTGTATAAGTATAAATATAATATTATGCAACTGATGGTACATTCGGTTGAGATCACACCTCGTCATGACGATTTCCAATTCATGTGCAAGACGTGTGTTTAATATATATTACGAAACATAGTGTTTATAGTTATGCTTTGTTGCGCAACATTTCATACATAAAAATCAATATAGTTGCGGAATAATTAACATTAACAAAATAATTTTTACAATATATTAATACCAGTTATGCAATTAAAATTTACAATTATGATGTGAAATACACCTAACAAATCTCATGTGAAACCTCTTTATGACAAGTTTTGCACTTATGACAAGTTTTGCAATGCAATTATTTGTTTAATGAAAATATAAAAAAAAATCGTTTAATAATATGAGTTTTCAAATAGTCTAAATTTTATAATTTATTAAATGGTTATTTACATATTTATATTTAATAAAAATAATAATAAATCTAAAAAAATAAAATTTGTAAACTCCTCTATAAATCATAGAAAACAAGATACAAGATAAAAAAATATATACCATGTTTTTCATGTTTGTTGAGTATTTTTTTGATAAACAAGTTTTTTATATTTTCAAAAATAAAACAAACATTTATTTTTGTAATAAACTGATCTCTCGCATTTTTAATTTATTTTAAAAGTAATATTTTTGTTGCATTTTTTAGAAACTAAAAACCTATTTATTAGAGAGAGAAAAAAAACTAGTTAAACAATTGACAAATATAAAAAACCTGCAATATTTTTTAACCCGATATTCCTGATGAAAGATCAATCAATTTAGCGCAACCCGTAAACTATCAAATATTGTAAATATATACAACCGCTAATATTTATGTTGTCGTTGCTCCATCCTTGAATAACCCAGATCAAGAACCGCAACTGTTTTTTTTCCAGGACACTGCCAAACACGTGACACAAACATAGCACGTGGGCATAATTAAAGACGGGAGAAAATTCTTGCGAAATCGTTCCTGTGCCGAACGGAGACGTTGGACCTATATGCCACCGGTGCTACTTAGCTGTGTCCTCTCCTCTCTGTGTGTGTGATAGGGGAAGGTCGCTGACTATAGATTATATAAGGTCTCCACAGTGGCGTAGCCAGGATCGGAACACCGTGGTGTCCTGGACTTTATTATTGATGAAGTATATATATATATATATATATATCAAAATAAATTATAGTAACAAATGGTTTATATTCAAATTTCAAATATTGAAAATGTTGAAGGATAGTTGTGTTACTAATCGTGGTAAATACATCTTTTTCCACAAATATATATAAGATATTATATATATTTAAAAAATATTATCTATATTAAACTAATATATAGGATATATTAGGTATAGGATAAAATCTTTTAAAAAAATTGATAATATATAGAATAAGAATAAACGGGTAGGATAAGATTTTTAAAAAAAAAATATAATATATTGGATAAAAATAAACGGGTAGGATAAGATCTTTAAAAAGAAAATATATTATTAATATATAGGAGAAGAATAAACGGATATAAAAATGAGAAAATATAGGAAATATTATCTATATTAAACTAATATATATGATATATTAGGTATAGGATAAAATCTTTAAAAAAATTGATAATATATACAATAAGAATAAACGGAATATATAGGAGAAGAATAAAAGAAAAAAAAGAAAAAAAATAAGAAAATAAGAAAATATAGAGTAGGTTTAAAAAGAAAATATATAGATAAGAATAAAAACGAAAATATATAGATAAGAATAGAAAAACAAGATAAGAATAAACCGAATATATAGGAGAAGAACAAAAGAAAAATAAGAAAAAAAATAAGAAAATATAGAGTAGGTTTAAAAAGAAAATATATAGATAAGAATAAAAACGAAAATATATAGATAAGAATAGAAAAACAAGATAAGAATAAACGGAATATATAAGATAAGAATAAAAGAAAAATAAGAAAAAAAATAAGAAAATATAGAGTAGATTTAAAAAGAAAATATATAGATAAGAATAAAAACGAAAATATATAGATAAAAATAGAAAAACAAGATAAGAATAAACGGAATATATAGGATAAGAATAAAAGAAAAATAAGAAAAAACAAGAGAATATATAGGTATAAAGCAAAAATATATAAAAAATTTTTTTTTACTCTAGCTAGGTATCGAACCCATGACCTCCACTCAGATCGTGGGTTCCTCTTTTAATTTCACCACTGAGACAAAGGTGGATTTGATTTTTCAACGGTACAAAAACACGTACTTTAGGAATTGGGTGGGTTCCTGGGACCCACAGGCACCCACCCAGCTCCGCCTATGGGTCCCCAACTTTTTTATGGGTCCCCAAAATGACTTCCGTTTCTATGCTTTTGTTTTCAATCATTGCCGACAATTTAGTCTTTTTTGTTTTTTATATGAGATAGAAAATTGTAAGTTTTCTTTTCTTATTCGATTTAATTAAAACTACTAGCGCTGGAACTGTCATTAGACCCCAACTTGTTAACCCGCAAAGGATCACCGGACCGAGATCCACCCGGATAGTTTTAAAACTGGGTGAGGAGTTAAAATTTTGGACCGAGTTTTTTCTATGTTTGGTAACCAACCGATAAGAGAGACATCAAATTAAAAAATAACCAGTTTAGTCATGTTATACTTATTTTAAATTTGAAAGCTTATTATGTCCTTTGAAACTTTCTTCTCTCTCAAGAAAGCTTAAAGAAATGCTTTGAGGTTTCTTGTTTCCAAAGAAACTTTTCTCTTGTTTGTTTAGGCAAGTGGTGCTGCAATATCGTAGGTAGGCACTGTATGTTGAGTGGATTTCAATCATGGCTAATGATGTAGATTTCCCACTTCTAAATGGTAAAGCTGATTTGTCTACTAACAATAAAGATGGTGTTTCCAAAAGATCATATTTGGATGTGGTTATAAAGAAAGATAGGTTCGCGGAATTCAGCCCTGAATGCGTGTTGAAGTTTGATGACCTCAATATCATCAAGTTTGACGCAAAGGTAAAATCTGATCTATGTGCAAAATCAAGAACAACTCTTGTTGTAAAGTTCAAGGAAGGGATTCCGAAAAAACAGGTGTTTCAAGAATTTCTTGACTCATTTAAATTTAAAGATGCATTTACGTACAAAACAGTGGATTCTAGACAAATTCTGGTTGAATTTGCGGGGTTAGAAGACGCGGGCAGATTGTGGATCAGGCGTTTTTGGAAGGTAGATGGTAGAATGTGTAGGGTGGTCAAGTGGTGCCCTCAAAGTTCAAGAAACTTTGAATGTCCAGAAGCATTATTGTGGGTTAGGTTTGAAAAAGTACCAGAATACATGTATAACAGCTCTGTTATACATGCGCTGGCTTCATCTTTGGGGCTAGTACATCATGTTGTTATTCCTGAAATCAATAGAGCGAGTTGGAATGCTTGTTTCGCTTTGGTCGAGATAGATGTATCAAGAATACTAAAAAGAAAGGTAAAAGCTGTGTTTGGTGAAGATGCAGTCTATATTGCTGTTAGCTATAAAAACCCTCCTGGGTACTGTAAATCTTGCAATCACATAGGCCATGAGGTGGATAATTGTAATAAGACAAAGTCTAAGGATGGAAAGAAGGCAACAGATAGTAATGATATTACTGAAAGGAAGCATAGTAGTCAAGAAAACATTCAAGTTTCTGAAAACTGTACAAATACAACTAAGTCTACAAAGATTCTTCCTTTTACTCATGTGTATAGGAGGAAGTTAAAATCGATTGTTACAAAGAAGGACATGCCTAATTCTAGTGTGTCTTGTCCAGCTACGTGTGTGGGGAGTCCTATGAAGAACAATTATACTAAGAATGACACTGATATTATCAGTGCTCTTCAAAACTTGGAGGAAGAAGAGAACTGTGGTGACAACTTACAGGCTTCTCCTCGAGCTGGAATGGCTGGCAGCTACAATGCTTCTCCAAGATTAAGCACAAATGAACCTGAAAATGAATTTGAGAAAGTTATTTCAAGAAGAGTTAAATCTGCTAACAGGATTAGTAATGCAAGAAGACTGTTAATTAACTCTCTAAACAAGAGAGAAAAAGGTCAAAATCATTCATTATCTGATAATGATTAAATTTTTAAGCTGGAATGCAAGAGGAGTTCACAACAACCCTACAATTGCTAGGCTAAAGTACATCATCAGTAGTGAGAAGATTAAATTGCTTGCAATACAAGAACCTATGGCCAGGTCTGACAAGGTGGAATTGGTGGCTAGAAGACTTGGGTTTGAGAACTACATGGTTAACTCTTCTAATAAAGTCTGGTTGTTTTGGCCAAATGATATTAGTATAGTTTTGGCTATGGACCATGAACAGTTTATGCATGTTCAAATAAATTTTGGTAGTTTTACTTGTTTTTTAACTTCTGTGTATGCTAAAAATTTAAGATTGCAGAGACAAGAGCTTTGGAGACAGTTGAGATCAATTACCTGTGAAATATTGGCAGGGGATTTCAACACTTCAAGGTGTCCTGATGACCAACTACACTGTGTAAACTATGACAGTGCTAGTGTGGAGGATTTCAATCAGTTCATCAATGATTGCAATTTAGAGGATCCTGGCTTCATTGGATCTCGCTATACCTGGAGCAATAATAACAACTGGAAGAGGTTAGACTGGGTATTAGTCAATCAGAATATGCTTAATAATTTAAGCATACAGGTTTGTCACATGGTCAGAACCTGCTCTGACCATGCTCCTCTTCTAATATCTCTTAGTAATGTTACTGATAGTAATTCTTTAAGAAAGAAAGGTACTTTTAAGTTTATAAACGCATGGGTTAATCATTCTGACTTCATATCAACTGTGAGTCAGAACTGGTCTAAACATTGCAATGGAGAGGCTAGTAATATATTTTGGTTTAAACTGAAAAGATTGAAAAAGCATTTGAAAAATTGGAATGTAAATACTTTTGGTAATATATTCAATAAAGTTAAGGAGGCTATGGTTGAAGTTGAGAGCTGTGAGTTGATTCATCAGTCTCAAAAGGATAATGTCTCTAAAGCTAAGTTGTCTAAGGCTAACAGTATCCTCATCCTAGCTCTAAAGGATGAGGAAAGTTACTGGAAGCAAAAATGCTTCAACTTATGGTTGAATGAAAGTGATGGCAACACAAAATTATACCATAGTTATGTTTCAAAGAAAAGGAAGAAAAACTTTATTCTGGGTATAAAAGATAAAGAGAGTTGGCTTACAAATCAAAGTGAAATTGCTTTATCTGCTGTGAACCACTTTTCTAATGTTCTTTCTCATGATCCTGTAAATGAAACTATTATTAGTGAGCAAGAGTCTATATTAAATAATATACCCAAACTGGTGTTGGACAGTGAAAACTCTGAAATGTCTAAACATACTAACAGTGAGGAAGTCTGGGCAACTATTTGTGGTATGAAGCAAAACATTGCTCCTGGCACTGATGGCTTCAATATATTCTTTTTAAAGAAATGTTGGAACATTATAAACTGTGATCTTTGTAATGCTCTGAATGCATATCTAGATGGAAGTGTTATTCCTAATGGTGTCTTTTCTACAGGAATTGTTTTAGTGCCTAAAATAGCTAATCCTACTACATGGAATAACTTTAGGCCATTAAGCATGTGCACAATATTGAACAGATTAATTTCTGCTCTTATAAACAGAAGAATATCATGTTTACTTCCTAGAATCATCTCTAGAGGTCAAAGTGCCTTCGTGAAAGAAAGGCTAATACATGACAATATATTAATCATTAAAGAGATGTTGCATCATATAACAAGAAAGCCTTCAAAAGGCAACATTATTATTCAACTTGACATGACAAAGGCGTTTGACAGAATGTCACACGCCTTTATCATTAATGTTCTAAAGTGTTTTGGTTTTTCTGAGCATATGACTACTTTAATTTACAGTATGATTTCTAAAGTAATGGTATCTGTTCTTATAAATGGGTCTAGTGAAGGATATTTTCCTCAAAACTCTGGTTTGAGACAAGGAGATCCTTTATCTCCTTGTCTCTTCATTTTGGCAGAGGAAGCATTGCTAAGAGGATTAGAAAATTTATACATTGCTAATCCTAACATGCAGTTCTACATAAAGTCAGGGTTTGTTTTACCTTGTATTGCTTTTGCAGATGACATTGTGGTTTTTACCAACAGCACTCCTTCAGCAATTAAAGAACTAAGTAACCTGCTCAATAAATACCAAGTGGAGTCTGGTCAGATGATCAATGTTGATAAGACAAAAGTAATTACATCTTCAAGGTGTACTAGTGCAATGGCTGCTAGTATAAATGCAACTATGGGATTCAGAACAGAGTCTGCTCCATTCAATTATCTAGGGACTACAATTGCAGCAAATAATAAGGGAGTTCATTTCACTTCACTATTAGCTAAGCTTTATAATAAAATAAATGAGTGGGACTTGAAGAATCTGTCTTATAGTGGCAGGCTGTCACTTATAAGACATGTTCTTTACCCAATCATATATTTCAGAATGCAACACAGCATAATACCAAAGAATGTGCTAAATAAAATTGCACTCTGTTTTAATAAGTTTTTATGGAGGGCTAAAGTGAATGAGCCTGCCATTCACTGGTCTGAGTGGGGTGGTCTCTGTAAGCCATTTGTGGAGGGAGGACTAAACATTAAAACCCTACCAGACATTCAACTTGCATTTGCTTACAAGTTATGGTTTTATTTCAGAAGAGGAAAGTCGCTTTGGACTGACCTATTACATAAGACTTATTGTGTAGACAGGCACCCTCTTAGTGCTAAATGTAGTATTGGGGATTCTACTGTTTGGAAGGGTTTATGCTCTATAAGGGATAAGGCAGACCAATACATTCACTGGAATGTGGGTTGTGGTAATGTTGACTTTTGGAGGGACTCTTGGCACAGGATGACACCTATAGTTACTAATCATCATAATTCTTGGTATTTACCAGCAAAGTTAAATACGTTTTGGAAAAATGGTTCATGGGATTTAAATTTAATAGCCTTCCTTTCTGATGACAGAAAACAACACATTAAATGTGTTAAAGTCTGTCAAGAAAAGGAAGATCTTATTGAATGGAGTCTCACAAATAACAAAAAGTTTTGCACTAAAAAAACATGGGAAATGATCAGAATTAAAAATAGTTTTTCTTTCTTTTACAAAAAAACATGGCATAGCTTTATTCCATCTAAGATATCATTTCTTTGCTGGAGACTACTTAAGAATTATATGCCTACTGATGACATCCTAGCCAAGAGACATTTCACTATGGTATCTAAATGCCAGTTTTGTTCCTCTTGTGAGGACCTAAATCATCTATTCATAAACTGTTCTTTTTCATGGCAATTATGGAATTACTATGGTCTCATGTTTAAAATTCCAGTTAGGAGATTCATGACAGTCAGACACATGCTTTTCATTTGGTTTAAATCAAGTTGCAATAAGTTCCATATTACCCAAATTGTTCCACAATTGATAATTTGGACAATTTGGGTAAACAGGAACCACTGCAAATTCGATAAACCATATGATAACTTTAGCAGAGCAATTAACAGAGTGAATAGGTTGATAATGGGAATTGATTTCAAACTGAAACCTAAACACTGGACTAATGTGGTGAATGCAGGTGCAATGCTAGGGGTTCTATCTATAAGCTCTAAGAAAGTCACTTACCGGTCTTGGAGGGCACCAGCACCAGGAAGATTCAAGGTCAACACAGATGGAGCGTGTAGCTCCACCGGTGAGGCTTCAGGAGGATTCATCGTGCGCGATCACTTGGGGAACTGCATCTTATGGGCTAGCTATTTGTTTGGAAAATTAAGTCCCCTGCAAGCAGAAAGAAGAACAATCATTAATGCGCTCCTGGAATGTAATAGACGAGATTGGAGATATACTGACCTGGAATCGGACTGTTTGGCCTTGATATGTTGCATAAAGTCTGCTGAATCGTCTCACGTTGCCGGTATCGACATTTGCAAGTCGTTGATTGGTCCTAACATGAAAGTCGGCCACATTTCCAGATCGGAAAATGTGGCGGCCGACTGGGTTTCTAGATATGCTTTGGTGGAAAATAGAAATCAGGTTGGGGATGGAGGTGACATGCCTAATCAGCTTCGAGCTATTGTTGTTCTCGATAGCATTGGAGTTGGTTACCTAGATCCTGGCTAGGGTTAGATCGATTTGGGGGCAGAGAGACTGAAAGAGAGAAGAAAGGGGAAAGTTTTGTTGATTAGGGTTTCTGGCTCTATATGTAAGCCTTGTGATTGGGCCAGTTTTGTTCACTATAAGCCCAATCTCCTGGGCCTTTAATTCGGTCTAATGTATCTTTTGTACATGTCTTTTGATAATAATAATATAAGGATTATTTTGCTAAAAAAAAAAAAAAAAAAAAAAAAAAAACCAACCGATAAGAGATATATAATCTTTTTAATTTAGATATGATTTAAATAAGATTTTAAAAAAATTATAATAAAATTAACAAACCGATCTCTTAATAATCGGACCACTCTTAACGAACCGATCTCGGTCTATAATATTTGATTTCATTCATTTAGTGGCTTGGATCAAACCCGTCTGATGACTTACCAAACCGGTTCCGGTCTAGTCCAAACCTAAACCTAAACCGAACCAACCTGACCCGTCACAGGATTAGATATATTTACAAAATAATATTATCAAAATTGAATTTTGTTAAAAAAAAGGTTGATATTTTATTAGTAATTAGTAATTTATCTATTTGAATAAGTTGAAGATAGTAAATATTAAGTACTTTTTAATAGTACCCATAACTGTAAGTATTGGAATGCATATTAATATAGTTTAATTATTAGGCTATTAGCATTAAACGTGAATAACATTATATCATGATATGTTTGCTAAATTATATCGGAGAACATGTGATTCCAAAATATAGGTTATATGGTCCTTAACTTGATGGGCATGTAGTACAATCTGGGTGGTTGATGATCTTAAAAGTGGGATCCACGTTCGCTCTTGGATGAGCTTAATTAAGTCTAGTGCACTAACTAATGGGGCACGAAGACAAGATGCACCAACCAATGTTTAATAGGTTTAGTTATTTACGACTTATTTTCATTGAAATCTAGAGTTAAATATATGTAAAACCAAATATATTTTTAACTAATTATTTTAATTATCATTTTCTTTTATAATATTTCAAATACTTTAAATATATATAAAATTTATAACTTTATCAAGTATTTTTCTTTTTGTTTTTTCGAAATTCTAGATCTTATTTCCCTCATTTTTTCTTCGTTTTAAATTTCTTTTTCTCGCACCGATTTTCAGTTTTGTTCATCTTTTTCGTATTGATTTTGGATAAATGTATGTTGACTATATTAATTTTGAAATTAGATTTTTCTTTTTTAGTCTTTTAAAATTTTCAAAATTACAAAAATGAACGCGAGAATAAATATAAGCGCGGTATGCGAGATCAAAGATGAGAAATCATAAATTAGAGATGAGAAACAATGCATAGCTAACTACATGTATTAAATGTGATACTATTTATAAATACAGGATACAGGATGCAAGATGCGGAATGCTAAATGATAGATCATGCATAGATACCTACATGCACCAAATGCAAGACTATTTATAAATAAGGAATACAAGATGCGAGAGTAGTTAAAATATAAATAAATTTCACATACTTTTTAATATTTTTAACGTTAAATATCCTGATCACATCATTCTCCACGATGGTCACCAATTCAATATTTTTTATTTGATGAGCATGAGTCTCCTATACAACAGGAAGCTCCTTCTGTATATTGTGAGGTATGTACAAAGTTGTATATTAGTAAATATGAAATTCGAGATCAAACAAATAAGAAATGTCAAACATGAAATCATAAAAATACGATTGCAAAACCAGGGATATGAAAAATATAGGTTGCAAGACAATGACATGTATCTGAAAATATAAAACATAAAACATTAAATTTTTAGGCAGTATCAAATGTGAGACAATATAATACATAGGTTTCTAAATTGTTTATCATGATTGTAAAAGAAAGTTTATCTAATACAAAGTTTTTTATCATACTTGATTTCACTCACTTCTTTTTGAATTTGAACAATCTGGATCACGTTTTTTTATTCAAAAGAGTCATCAATTCAATATTTTCGATTTGATGAGCAATGTGCTTATGGTTTGAAGAATTTGACCTCTTTCTCCAAAGAAACATTTTTTATTTAATGAGCAAGAGGATCGTGGTTTTGAACAATTTGAATCATCTATTTATCCAAAAGAAATATTTTCCATTTATGAGCATGAGGATCTTGGTTTTTAATATTCTAGATCACATATTTCTCCATAATAGTCATCAATTCAATATTTTCCATTTGATGAGCATGATGTTCATATATAGAAGGAGCCCCTTTTATAAATCAGGAGGTATTGTATATAAGATGTATCTTTTACATCCAGAGAGACGTGTACATCAAATGGTTTCATTATTTACAACATGAGAGAGTTGTGCATTAGTAGGATCTTCCATATTTTCCCAATCTTGTGCATCAGAATAGACCTCATCTTCTTTTCCAATACATGATTTTTTTGAAGGTGATTCTTCCACAAGTAATAAACCTATACAAAATGTTAGACAACCTATAAACACGGGATGCGAGACAATGCATAACTAGCTGCATGCACTACATAAGAGACTAGTTATATGGAATGCGAGATGTAAAATTAGAGATGATAGATGAAAGATAGCTAACTAGATGTACAAAATGATAGACTAGTTATAAATGATAAATGTAATATACGAGATGCAAGATAAGATATGCAAATAATACATAACTAGTTACATGCACTAAATGTAAGACTAGTTATAAATGGGGAATGTGAGATGCGAGATGCGAGATCTGAGATTCTTATCTTTTATTTGAATATTAATCTTTTCAGACGCCTATTCTTTACTCTTAAATAGTACATTTGGTCACCCAAATTCACTGGAGTTTTCTTCTTTATCGACTTTTCCAGGTTTATTTAGATTTCTAAGAATCCAAGATACTGAATTTTATATAAATGAACTATCAACAAGTTTATTTATAGTACTAAATTTGTTGGATATTTAGAATATTTTCTCAGTCGTGCATTAGAAGCATTTGTTATTATATATTTTATTAGATGTGTAGTTAATTTAGTTCATACAACTGATTTAGTCTTTCGTTCTTGACTGATGTATTTGTTTAGGGTCTCATCTCCAAAAGAATAATCATTTTCATTCGCCTTTTGTTGTACATAATTGGTTAGTTATTCTATTTCATCCTAGCTTTCAGCTATATTATCGTTGTTAAGATTAACTTATTCTTTGTCTTGGTCCTACCCATCAACTTCTCATTCTTCTTCGTCATCCTCACCAATATTTTTTTCTTTTTTCCCTCCCTTCCAAGTACCTTTTATTTTTTATTTGTTAGAGCTAATTCTCCATCTAAACCCTATAAAAAAAATTATATACATAAGTAAATACGAGATGGTATGCATGTATCGCTTCTCGCATACATGATTGCAAGATTCGATACATCTGTTTAATACATTACGAGATACGATACATGTTTTAAAATAAACATGAGACGGTGGATTAAACACACATTTTTGTCTATGATTTTCTTTAGAGATTTAATCAAATCCAAATTTGATTTTGTTTCGGTTTCCAAAAATTTGTAACATATTGGTACCATGCCTTCTCTTGATTCTTTTTCACCAATGATTGTGTGTTCCATAATTAATGTTGAATTTATCACATATATAAAATTATTATATTTTTATTAATACTTTTATATATTTAAAAATAGAATAAGATACCAAGCACTAAAAGAGTAACACATCTAATAATTGTTTCAAGTTTTATTTGGTAATTATGTCTTATTAAATTCATGTGCTTATCATTGATTTCTCCAGTCTAATCATAGTTGCCTTTTTTATAGGTCTTTGATTTGAAAAACATTATGGAAGCTAATACATCCGCGGATGTAAGGAAGAGAAATGTTGAGCAGGCTAACATAATCAATAGTATAACAACATCTTTTACTCGTTGATCTCTTTTAGTTTAACTAATTTGGTTATTGCATCCTCTAAACATGTGAAACTTAGTTACTACAACTAAATGCAAGATGCATGATGTGAGAGTATGTATATAACTACAAGTCACATGTAAGATGTGAGATGTAACATGCGAGACTAGGTATAACCAACTCAATACGAGATGGAAGACACTAGATGCGAGACCATGTAAAAATATGTAGTTAAACAAGGAATTTCATACATTTATCATCAAATTTGTAATTGGTTGACTTTGGTATTTGTTGTATTTTCTTTTCTTATAATCAGAGAAATATATTTTTAGTATCCTTAATTCTTCTTCTTCTTCTTCTGAATCAGAGTATCTAGGCTCAAGTTTTTTGTTGTTTAATGACATGTTTTTTTTGTGCTTTAAACCAAATATAGTATTCAAATATTTGGTTATAATTATTACAAATTTTGAATCAAATTTGAAAGAGTCTTGATCAACGTCATATGTCTTGATTATTTTGACGATAAACTCTACAATGTTTTTTAGTAATTGCTTTATCATTTCGCATATCACATGTAACTTTAAACAAGCTATAAAGTGATGTTATCCTTGCTGCTTCTATGTGATTTTTTTCTTTATATCTTTAATAATGGAAAATATGTATGATCTGAAAAAAGAACAAGATTTTGGTATGTTTCGTGTAAAAATATGAGATTATTATTAATTGACAATATGCGGGACGTGAAATTAGGATATTAGTTGCAAGAAAAGTGTAAGTTGTCAAGACGCAAGACTATTATTAATTACCAAGATTGGACCAGTGTTCACTCCCATGTCTCGTATCTTGCATCTCGTGCCATGAGACGCGCGAAAGATGATTACTAGTTATATTAGTCGCGAGACAAGTGTTAATTATCAGTACAAAAGTTCCAAAATGCACGTGTTTATTCATTTCTCAACTAATTAATAACCAAAAGCAACACTAAAAAGTATATACATCATGATTTTGTAGCTTGTTTTTTAATCCTGGTATTAAATACGAATAAAACAAATTGAAAATGTCTAGATTTTTATACTTTCAAAACTTGGTTCTTAAAAAAATCAAAGTTAAACTTCAGAACTAATCAAACATGAGTTTAATTTCGATAAACAATCCTAAATTATGATTGTTTACTCTTTTAAGAAAGAAGATGAAGTCTATCTTTTATCGGTCTTAAAAAAGAAGTTAATAAAAGAAGATGATTGGATTTCAAATTGTAAGTTTTATGTTCAAATTAGTTGTTTGAGAGAGAAAATCGATAGAGTTGTTTAAGAAAATATAATACCTAATAATTTCACCATATTGAATATATAAAATATTTTTTTACAGAATATCATCCAACATATTGTATATTTTATTTTCTTCTATCTTAATTTTTTTTAAAATTAAGTTTACTCTTTTTCTTTGACTACAATAATCTAACAATTAATTTTGATTTGATAGTATTACTAAATCACTAACTTCAACCAGGAAAATCCACCAAATTAATTTTACTTAACAATAAAATTGATATTACAAGTTAAATGGATGCACAAGAAATTAACTATCAAAATTAAGTATGTTGTTGATACCAACTCAGTTATTTTTTTTCTTTTCTATCGAATAAAATACTGATTAACATTCAATAATAAAATTATCATCGGCTCTCTATCTTTATTTTTATATATCTCTAAAAAATTGATTGCATCATTAATTTTAAATCTGTTTCATATTTTCAGTCGGTTTGGTGGTTATGTATTTTTAAGTTATTATTTATATTTTACTTGATTTTAAGTTTTTTACTTTCCAAAATGTATATGAAACGTTTAATTGAGTTTGGTTTTATATTTGTTTTTTTTGCATTTTTGTTTTGTAAAATATAGATGATTCAATCTTTATATAATTTAGTTAAGCTTCAAGAAGAAGATGAAGATACTTACATGTTTTTTAAGCGTCTCTCATCTTTCGTCTCGCATTTGGGAGACGCGATATATTAGTAATTTTTATATGCGATACTTATTTATTTTTAACAATAGGCGCGAGACTGTGTTATTCTCATATGAGAGCCTTTTTGTTTTTTATTGATGTATACTAGACGTTGTTAATTTTCACATATAGATTTTTGGTTTTTTATATGATAGACGCAAAACTGTATTAATCTTCACATGATTTGCTTTTCTTATTCTTTTATGATAGATGTGAGGCTATTATTATTTTTCTAATGATAGATGCGAGACACATATTTATTTTTTGAATGATCAAAAGTAGGTACACAATGTTTAGAAGTGGACTATCTATTTTTAAACTAAATAGTTAACTTGCAATCTATGATCTTAGTTTGTTTGATGACTTTAAATATATGATTAAACTTATTTTAAGTAAATACGATGTGTTGGTTCAGGGTAAATTCATATTAAGATATTGTCGTGGTGACCTCAAAAATGTTATATTAGGTTGTGATATTAATTTAGTTATTTTTCCATAAATTGTTAATATTTCTGGGATTAAACTTTACGATCAACTATTGGTACTTTGGAGGATTCAATTATTAATATTGATATTGAAAATGATGTTGTTGTTCTTGAAAATGTTAAAAAATAACTCTAAGTTTATTTAAAGCTTCAGATCAAGATTTTATTTGTCGGAAAAATAGTTTTGGTATGAATTGTATTGCTCACAATTACAAACAATTTGCTAATTTTGGTTGGGTTGATGAAATTGGTAGTGCTGGGAAAGGTTTTGAAGAAGGTTCAATAGGGTTTAATTTTATCTATTAGTAAGTTTGTTTTATAAGAGGGTTTCACTTTAAAATATCTACATAATAATAAAGAAATAGTAACTATTTATTATAAGAAAATGGATACCAAGAATTGTCTTTATAGAATTTATGCGGAAAAATATAAGTCTACTAGTTTTATGGTTGTTAAGAGGTATGTTTAACCTCACACTTGTAAGGAGTGGTTCTTGCAAAGAAAATATAAATAATGTATCACCAGATCTGATTGCTAATGAGATAAGTGACTGAATTAAGAGCAATATTGATGTTACAACCACAAATGTAAACTCATTTACTAAAAAATGACTACGGTTTAGATATTTCATATCTTCTTTCATGGAATTATTTAGAGAAAGATAAGATGGCTATTTATGGAGATAATTATATTTCGTATAAACTACTTAAGAACTAATTCAAGATATTGAAGATTCTTGATAGCATTAGTTGATGAGTTTGGAGTTTTTGGTTACTGTGTCCCAAGTAAATCCACTTATCCAAACAGGGGCAATTCGGACTATATTACACCACCAAATATCCGAACATGAAAAATATATAAACTCTTGACTAAGCTAGTTGGTAATCAACTTAAAACTATATGACTAATGGGTCATTGAATTCGACTCGGTTTCATGATCCGACCCAATAAGCCCATGGGTCAATAATTAAGGTATAAATACTCCAACCACTCTCATTAATGAAGTGATCAACATTTAATACTAGTAGGCATCTTAATTATCTCTCTAATCTACACACTAAACACAAAACACCACAAAAGTATCAAAACACTCTCTAAAAACTTTACCAGATTACCCTCAGCTAAAAATAAACCAAACCAAATTGGCGACCACAGTAGGAGGCAACGGTACCTGAATTTTATATTCAAAACCAGTAAGGAAAGCGGTTCGGATGGATCCGAATGGGAAAAATACTCCACCCTTTGAGGTGGAAGGTGCAAAGGAAAATAAGGAGTACACCATCGAGGAGCGAGACCAGCTGAGGGCTGAAATAGAGGTGCTAAGATCTATAAAACAAGCAGAAAAATGTATCAAGGAGAAATCTGGAGTGTCAGTACTTCACCACACTGACAACCCTGGGGAAAAGAGCCATCTTTAAAGACTCACCTCAGTTCAAAGAAAAAATACCGGTCTAAGCCTGTTGAAAGTTCTGGTTCTAAATCCTCCAACAGATCCTCAAATGAGGTATAGCTTGAAGAATCATTGTTCTCAAGCATTGCTAATGGGAGATCTAGAAAAAAGATAAATTTAACCAAATAGCACTCGAGGAAAAGGGACAGACATGGTAAGCTCAAAAGGCACCAGGACAAAGGATCATCCCACAAGCATGTTAATCAATTGTTGATTGATCCCTTTACCATTCACTCTGAACCAGGAATTTTTTCAACTCCTAATGAAGATACTATTTTTAGTCGTAATAAAAACTGGAGGTAGTCGCCTTTGTCCGCAAAAATACTGTCCGAGCATCTTCCTAAAAGATTTGATAGCTCCAAGATGGAGAATTACAATGGAAGTCGAGAACCGGTCAACCATTTGGAACAATTCAAAAACTTCATGATGAATTTTGATGACGATGATAAGCTTTTGTGTAGAGCTTTCTCCTAAACGTTTTTACGGGGAGTGCTCTAAAATGGTATAACAGTTTACCTGAGGGATGTATTAGAAACTTTAATATATTTTTGGTTGCCTTCCGGAGGCATTTTGTTGGGAGTAAAGAAATGAAGGGTAATGAGGACACCGTTATCCGTTGTACGCAGGAACCAAAGGAGTCCTTGAAAGATTACATAATTCGTTTAGTGAATAAAAAAAATGGGCTAGCAGATTGCTTTGAGCAGGTGGCAATTGCTTCTCTTGGACAAGGATTGAATCTTGTGAACTTAGCTGATTCTGTGACTCAGAAGAAGGCTATGCCTGGGGTGGTTTATTGAACCAAGTAGGAAAACAAATCAATATGGAAGAAACAAAGAAAACAAGGATGCACCATTAGGTGAGCTCCACCATTACAACAACTCCTCCAGCCACTAACCAATCCGGTTACATGGCAATATAGACCGGACAAGGGTCTAACCGGTCCAAGTAAAGTCAATCCAACCAGACCCGGAGCTAACAAACCAGAAGTAAGAGGGGTCCCTGGGTCTAGCCTGAATGGTTCGCTGAATTGAGGGAAAATGTAGCCACAATCTATGATAAAACCAAGGATGAAGTACAGTTTCGAAAGCTGACGGTATTGCAGTCCCCCAGAGAGAACAAAAACACTTGTTTTTGCCAGTATCACAATGATATAGGCCATAATACTCAGGACTGTATTGCATTGAAACAAGAGGTCCAAAACGTTATTGAGGAGGGCAAGTTGGGGGCGTATGTTAAAAGGTGAAGTGGAAACAGACCGGACAATGCACAGAATAATGCTCCCCGGACAGGTTCTTCAAACAATCCCGGAACATCTGCTCAAGAGGGTGCGATGGTGATCCTTGAAAGATTTATTGTAAACTCTGAGTATCTGGATCCAGATCCAGATCGAAACAAGGTGGGGGTGATAACAGAGAAAACTAAGACATTTTCCGCACTGATAAGCTTCTTCGAATCATTAGCAATTTTTGGAAGAGATACTGTGACTGCACCTACCACTTCATCAAAAAGAGGCATGTCCATAATTTGGCTACCCAGTTAGAAGGTGGAATATTTTCTCATTAGTGTCAGTCCCCATTCTCATTCATAGTCTTTGATGAAGACGACTTGAGGGATATTGTAGGATCGCATGAGGACGCGGTGGTTATAAGAGCTTCTATAGGGGGAAATAATACACGCCTAATTCTGATTGATACAGGCAGTTCGAAAAATATTCTACTTCTAAGTTCCTACAAACAAATGAGGAATCCGGCAGTCATTCAACAGTCGAACATAACCATTATAGGCTTCACATGGGGTTTTGCAGATGTATTTGGGGAATTCAAAGAAGAAGTGTTGTTGGGAAATGGGCCTTTTAAAAAGATGGTAAGATTATTATTTATTGTGGTAGATTGACCTACATCATACAACAAAACCTTTGGGAGGTCTTGGATTTTCAGAATGCATGTTGTGGCCTCTACAGTCCATCAGTGCTTAAACTATGCGGTTCAGGGATAAGTAGGCATTGTCCGAAGTAGTTAGAAGATAGCCATGGAGTGCTATGCAACAACTCTTGTTCCTAAAACATTGGGGGTAGTCCGGATTAATAAAGATTGGTAGCTACTGGAGCCTTCTACTGAAGAGGGTGAGATTGATGATCCCAGAGAGGCTCCAAGTGTCATAATACCTATTGAGGAAGTTAAAACTCATTCCCTCAGATAGGGAAATAATGTCAAGATTGGTTCCGAATTGGCACCAGAGTTAAAGAATAAATTGTTGTCTTTTTGCTGGATAATCAACATGTGTTTGCATGGTGCAACAGTGATATAACCGGAGTACCAACAGATATTATTTCACACAAGTTGTCTATCCAGGGTGATGTTGCACCTGTTATAAAAAAAATAGCATTTTCCAAGGAAAAAACATATGTAATTGTTCAAGAAGTTATCGGCTAACCAAGATGGGACATATTAAATAATCTTAGTATTCTTTATGGACTGCAAATCCTGTGTTAGTCAAGAAAAAGAACGGTAAATAATGTATGTGTATTTATTTCCCTGACCTCTATAGGGTTTTCCCTAAGGATCTCTATCATGTTCCTCGGATAGATCAGTTGGTGGATTCTACATCTGGAAATAAATTGTTGTCCTTCATGGATGCCTTTTCAGGGTATAATCAGATACTAGTAGATCCGAATGATCCAAATCATACTACTTTTATCACGAATAGAGGTCTTCATTGTTACAAGGTGATGCCCTTCGGGTTGAAAAATGTTGAGACTACTTATCAGAGGGTGGTGAACAAAAATTTTGCTAATCAGATTGGCAAGAATATGGAACTGTACATAGATGACATGATGGTTAAAAACTTGGAGAAGGATTTACACATATCTGATATTCGAGAGACTTTTTCCAACTTATAGACTGTGAATTTGAAGTTAAATCTAGAGAAATGTGTGTTTGGGGTCCGGTCTGGAAAATTGTGGGCTACATAATAAGTGAGAAAGGAATCCAGCCCAATCCAGATCAGTTTAATGCCTTGTTAGCAATGGGCCCTCCTCGAAATGTTAAAGAAGTTCAAAGGCTCGCCGGCAGGTTGGTTGCTTTAAATAGATTTATTTTAAGGTCATCGGAAAAGTGCGCTCTATTTTTCCAAATATTAAGAAATGCTAAAGACTTTAATTGGTCCCCATAGTGTGGCCAAACCTTTATTGAAATAAAGAAACACTTATCTTCACCTAAAACTCTATTCAAACCTGTTATGGGAGAAAAGCTTTATGTGTACCTAGTTGTATGAGAATGTGCTATAAGTGCTTCCTAGTAAGGAAACTGGACAATTACCCTCGTCCAGTTTACTACATCAGTAAGAGTTTACTGGATGCTGAAAGAAGATACTTGAGGTTAGTTGGCACTGGCCTTAGTAATTGCAGCAAGAAAGATGAGGTCAAACTTTCAAGCTCTTTTTATTATTTTCCAAACGTCTTTCCCGTTAAAAAATGTTCTCCATAAGGATGATATATCAAGTAGAATGACCAAGTGGTCAGTGGAATTAGGTGACTACGATATTGATTTTGCCCCTCAAACAGAAATTAAAGCTCAATCGGTGGCTGGCTTTATGGTAGAATTTCATGTTGACAGATCTTCCAGACAAGATTCAGAAAGCAATTGAAAAAGGAATGGGTGATTCGAACTAAAGGAATGGGTGGTTCGTCACAGCTTGGCTATTGATCCGAAGATCAAGCCGGTTATTCAAAAAAGAAGAGCGTTTTCCTCGAAAAAATCAGAAGCGATTGTTGCCGAGGTGGATCGATTATCTAAGTTCAGACATATAAGGGAGTCACAGTATCCTTTGTGGACGGCAAATCCGGTAGTGGTAAAAAAGAAGAATGTGAAATAGAGAGTTTGTGTGGATTTTACAGATTTGAATCAAGCTTGTCCCAAACATCAATTTTATGTTCCTCGAATAGATCAGTTGATTGACTCTACCTCAGACAATAAAATTTAACTTTCATGGACGCTTTTGCAGGATATAATCAAATTCAATGGATCCAAAAGATAAAAAATGCACAACTTTCATAACTTGTAGGGGCTTGCATTGTTATAGGGTTATGCTCTTTGGGTTGAAAAATGTTGGAGCAACTTATCAGAGGTTAATGAACAAGGCTTTTGCTACTCAGATCGGAAGGAATATGGAAGTATATATCAATGACATGGTGGTAAAAATTTCAAATGATGAAGTGCCTCTTTATGATTTAGAGGAAGGTTTTTTGAATTTAAAGGAAATCAGGTTAAAGTTAAATCCTGTAAAAATGCACCTTTGGAGTTCGATCGGGGAATTTTTTGGGTTTTGTCATCGGTGAAAAAGGAATAGAAGCTGATCCAGAACAGTTGAAAGCCTTGGTAACAATAAATTCACCTCAGTCTATCAAAGAAGTGCAAATTCTGACAAGAAGGTTAGCAGCACTTAATCGATTTATTTCTAGATTTTCTGAAAAATGCTTTCCTTTCTTTCAAGTGTTACGAGGACGAAGCAGGGTTGAGTGGACATCAGAATGTGAGGCATCATTCACAAACATTAAAAAAAATTGTCATCACTAGAGATTTTTTTAAAACCTTGAAATGGGGAGAAGCTCTTTTTGTACATCGCGATATCAGATTTTGCACTGAGCGCAGTGTTAATTAGTGATGATTCAGGAGTTCCGAAGCCGGTGTATTATATTAGTAAAAGTTTGGTGGCAGTAGAAAAGACATATATTAAATTAGAAAAATAGGCATTAGCATTAGTGATTGCTGCTAGGAAGATGCGTCCATATTTTTCAAGCTCATACTATTGAAGTCCGAACTTCATTCCTTTTGAAAAATGTTTTACAATGACCTGATATTTCAGGGAGAATGACCAAATGGTCAGTGGATTTGGGGGACTATGACATTTTGTTTACACCTCGAACAACAATAAAGGCGCAAGCACTGGCACAGTTTTTGTTGAATTTTATTCGAGCCGATCAGATGAGGAATAAAGTAAAGTGGATACTCTAGTAAATTCGAGGTGGGTTGTCTGAACAGATGGAGGATCTAGTGTTTCAGGGTGCAATGTTGGGGTTCAATTAATAGCTCCAACTGGAAATATGATTATTCAACTATTAAATTTGGTTTTCATGCTTCAAACAATGTAGCTGAATACGAAGCTGCTTTGGCAGGTTTAAGATTTTCAAAACTTTGTGGAGGAACTTCAGTACGTTTGGAAACAGATTCTCAATTGTTAACAAATCAGGTATCTGGATTTTCCGAAGCAAGAAAGGATCGTTTGATTTTATATCTTCGGGAACTTCGATTTAATGCTTATGTTTGACAATGTTGTTGTGGAGTATATTGGTCGAGGGAGTAATATGGTCGTTGATTCTTTGGCAAATATCACTTACAATGAAGAATATCCTTCGATTTTGTTACAAGAAAATCCTTCAGTTGTTACTTAGTCTAACCAGTGTGGATGTATAAAGGAATTTGTAGTTACATCTGATGTAATCCGAGGTGATTGGCGATCAGACATTCTCAGTTTTTTTACTCAAGGAACATTACCAGATGATTCAAGATTGGCCAAAAAATTGAGAAGTAAAGCCTTCAGATATATAGTACTAGATGGAATATTTTATAAAAAGGCATTGAGCAGGCCATTATTACGATGTTTAAGCAAGCAAGAATCACAAGAAGTGTTATCAGAATTGCATGATGGTGAAGGGTCAGCTCATTATGGGTTCAAAGCTCTGTCACGTCGAGTTTTACTTGCATTATTCTATTGGCCTACAATCATAAATGATGCTAAGAAGTTAGTTTAAAGTTGTGATACTTGTTAGAGATTTGCTAATACTATTCATAGGCCAGCGGTGCCACTTATGTCTATATCCGAGGCAATAACATTTGATAGATGAGGGATTGATCTGGCGGGACCTTTATCGATGGTTTCTGGAGAAAGACATATGATAATTGTAGCGGTGGATTATTTTAAAAAAGTGAGCAGAGGCAGAACCGTTATCAGGGGCACAAGCAAAAAACGTGATCAGGTTTATTGTGAATAGCATTTGTTGTCGTTTTTTAGTTCCTCGGTGGATTACAACAGATAATGGCCCTCAGTTTAATAACAAAGAGATGACTTCATTTTGTACTTCTAAGGGAATTCAACAATGTTTTTCGATACTTTTTCATTCTCAAGCTAATGGGAAGTGGAGATAACAAACAGAACAATTTTAGATGGCTTGAAGAAGAATTTGACGGGGGCAACAGGGAAATGGCCAAACTATTTGCAAGAGGTGCTTTGGGCTTATTAGAAAATTCCTAGAGAGGCTATAAAAGAGACTCCTTTTGCTTTGGCATATGGAATGGATGCAGTCAGCCCCATAGAATCTACGATGTCATCTTTTAGAATAACTCAATATTTTAAAAGATCTAATGATGAAGTTTGAAGGGGGAATTCAGATTTGATTGAGGAGAAAAGAGTTCAAGCTCATTTGAATGCAATCCATTATCAAACTCTTATGAGGATTAAATATGATTCGAAGGTGAAGTGAAGAGATTTCAAAGAAGCTGATAAGGTGTTGAGAAAAGTATTCTTGCACACAAAGGAGAAGAATCTTAGAAAAAATGGCTCCGAACTCGGAAGGACCCTATATGGTTGTTGAAAGGATAAAGCCACGGTCTTCTCGTCTTTGTGATTCCAAGGGGAGGATGCTTCAACATCCATGGAATATACAACACTAGAAGATTTATTGGGAGTAGATATGTTTTGTATTTTGGAATTTTCACTTTCGAATGGTACTCTTTCCTATCATGTTGGCCCAGGAAGGGTTTAACGAGGCGTTATTTACATATTCAATATGATCAATAAAAATTGTTTTGGCCAATGGTTGTTTACATATGCTTGAATAAAATTATTTTAGCAACTTATCAAAGGCTGATCATCTATGAGGTTGGTTAAGAGTAGAATGTTCTGAAGTGTTTATAACATTTTTCGAAGAAACAGCCATGTTTAATACGCACATTATAGTTTTTTCGAAGTGCAACGCTTAATAACGCTCTGAGAGTTTTCCAAAGCGCAGCCATGTTCACCAATATCATTAAGGTATTTGAAGTGGTAAGTACTTAAGTTGTATTTATTCTAAAATTTAGCTTCGAATAATACGTGAAGAGAATAAAAATAAACCAAATGACGAAACCATTTGTCGATTATATTAATTCTTAGAAGTACAAAAATCAAATTCCTAATTTGACAAATACAGAAAATTTGATAAAGTTACTGAGACGATTCTTCATCTTCAGATGATTCTTCTTCATCTTCATTTTCGGACGATGAATCGGGGATAGGAATGAAATCTTCACTTGGACGCTTATCGATGAGAATGTCGTTCCAAAAACTCGTGAGGTTGATTTTAGGATAGGTAGCGTGATGTTCTCGAAGAAGAAGAATGGTTGTTTCTTCTTTTCCATTGTAAATAGCAGCCAGCATGTCTTTTGAAAGTTTAACTTTGGCAGTAGCAACAGCAGTAGTTTTTTCCTCTTCGAAATTTTCCTTTAGTTTAGCTATCTTCTCGGTCAATTCTTTATTTTTAGTCTCACAAAGGATAAGAAAATTCTGAAGACCTTTGGAGTTATATATTTCAATAGTCATTTCAGTAATATGATCAGTTTTGAGCTTATTTATATCCTTTTCATGAGAAGTCATCAGCAATTCTTTGTCAATCATGTATGTTATTCGCAGATGATTTTTCATGTAGAGAGCGCCTTTTATAAGCTCGAACCTCGCTACTTCATACAAATGAAATTTCTCAACCACTTTGCTATGTAAATCTTCTCTTAATTTTTTCTCATCTTTATAAGATCCTTTGTAATGGACCATGTCTTTAGCCAATTGTTTGAGATGGTTTTGAGAAGCTTCGACTTGGGAAACAAGTGGTTTTGCTGCAATGTCGAGATCGGTAGATGGTTGAATTGCGACAGCAATCATATGGTTTGGAGCAGGATGAGGGATTTATGTTTCTACTGAACTAGGAAATTGAATCATATCTATAGTCGTGGTTGGAAAAGGAGGGCAGTAATTTCTGGTGACGCCTCGACAGGTGTTAGCCTTCCAAAATTAAGCATATGATATTGAATGACTTGAAAAATAGGATCGTCTTCACCAGTAAGCGCTTCAGTGTTCTCAAAATTAATGAAACTATTAGCATCAAAGTTTTCAGCATTTTGATTTTTGTCAATAACATTATCTTCGATGACTATCACGGTGTTGTCATTGTCTGTCTGCTCTTCGACCAAAGGGTTTTGTTGATTTTCAGCAATAGTGTTTTCTTCTTCATCAACCAGTGTATACGAAGTGATTTTTTCTTGTTTCTTATTCTTTCCATGGGAATTGGAAGAAGTTTTCTTTTTCTTCGAAGATAGATTTTGATGTTTTCCCTCTTCAATAGCTGAGAGAGTATTTTCTGCAGTTTTTCTTGTTCAAGACTTTGGCTTTGATGGAGTTGAAGGGATAGCACCAGATGTGCTAGCTGTCTTTTTACTTTTCTTTTCTTTGATAGCCTTTTTTTTTGTAAATGACTCTCTGATCATGTTGCGAATAGGAAGGAAGACTTTACAATCGGGTTGAACTATCCTTTTGCAGACTAACTTTGGATCGGGCTATGACATCAAATTTTGAGGTGGCCAGGCACCCTCTACGATTGGGAACATGTGGCAGTTAAGGAAATTGATGGGCTGAAAGGCAGTGTGGAACACATTATTCCATTCTTTCTCAGCCTAAGCATCAAGTTTTTGAAAAATATCCTTAACAGCTGGTCGATGTGCAGAATAACCCCTCAAAATTTCTGGAATAATTATACAAGTAGAAAATTAAGGAAAGAGAAAGGCAAAAGATATATATATTTCAAAATATAAAAGTTTCGAAGTGCTTATGATTGCTTCTCCAGATGAGATTTAGCTTTGAAGGATTAGCATCAGAAATTTATTTGTCATTCTCCCATGCTCCTAATATAAAAATAAACTTCTTCTTCCAGAATTTATCAGCTTCTAAGAGGTCATCGATGATTTTGAGGTCATCCATCAGGGTGAGGTAATAAAAGGGAAGCTTCAGAACTTTCGACAGTGGAGTCAATGAGATGAAATCCTTGATGTTGATTAGAATTTGAGATAGTTGAGATGCCATTATCACTGACATAAGGGTGAACTATTGATTCGGTGTCACTTGAGTAGGGCATAAGTTGAGAAGTTCAAAGTATTCCACGATCATAGGATCCAGTGGAAACCGAAGACCCCAATTGATAATTTTGGGGTAAACTATTAGCTCGTTATCTTTGCGGTCTAAGGGAGTTTCTCTTTCTTTAGGAAGTCGAAGAGTTATATTATCTCCCATTCCCCATTGTTTTTTAAAAGCCGAAGCTTGGCTATCCTTGCAATATATGTACCGAACATTTTTTTTCCAGAGCAATGATGTATTTAGCCTCGAGATCCTTTAAATTTCTGCCAATTGTAGCTCTTTCTTCTTCAGAAATAAAGCAAGTGTCTTTTTATTTCTTAGGCTTATGGGTATTTGCTGAGTTCCCATCATCGGATTCAGCTTCGAGATCGGTTCTGGTAGCTTCGGAATCAGCTTCGTTGTCCCTTTATGTTTCTTCTCCAGATTGTTGAGATAATGGATTTACAGTTTCTAGTTAGGGTTATTTGCTTGAGGAACTTCCTCAGTTACTTCTCTCTAAGGAGGAGCTCCAGTACCTGGGTTCGAAGGGGGAGGAGTTGGAATGATTTCTAAATCGTCTCCTATGGCAATAAAGGTTCTTTTTTTTTCTGGTTGTTGAAGAATGATTCGAAGAAGGAGTATTTAATTCTTTCCTTAAAGAAGTTTCTTCACTAATCAAAGGAGAAATTTTACTTTGAGATGAAAAGGCTAGAGGTGTTTTAGGACCTAGGACTTTGGAAGAGGAATGTTCTTCGATTATCGGAGAAGGAGAAAAAACGGGAGCTTTGGTTGGATCAAAATTACCGTAGTAAGTTGTTTTGGTGGTTGTTCTAACAATATCACTTTTGATTAATCTAGCAGCTCTATATTCCTCCACTCTTTGAGTAATGCAAAAGTATTCGTACGATTCGAAGACTAAATTGTTATCAGGTTCTGGAGATTTTGGCTTCTTGGGTATGTTAGCCTTGGATCTTCTGGTTTTGGGGTTTTTTCTTATAAACCGGTTAAATATTGATCGGAGAAGATGAGTTTTGATCATAAAGTTTGTTTTTTCTGATGAAGATCATGGAAAGAATGAGAAACGCGATGAAGGTAGCCAAACGCTTGGATTCTCTCTCAAATTATTTGTGCTGTGAAAATGAAAATGAGGCTACTGATTGAATTTATAGAAAGGAAAGAAGACGTTTGAAGTGGAAGGGGCTCTGATGGTGATAGGGTAGAATACAAAGCGGTGAAGAGATTAGGAGCTTGACATCTGTCATACTATGCATCTAGCTATGAGTCTAGAGGCTATATAGTCATGATGGATTGAACGGTAATATAAACAGTTACATTTGTATTTTGTTTTGATAAAAGTCAATGAGTTACATTTTAAAGCTTTAATTCCATAATGATTCGAGGATCTCTACTTCTATAATGATTCGAGGAGCTTTGTTTCCACAATGATTCGAGGAGTTCTATTTCCATAGTGGTTCGAGGAGAATTATTGGCCTTGAAGATTTATCAGATTTTAGCTGCTTCGAATTGGTATTTGTTTTTTACCCTGCTTCGAATAGTTGCTTTGAATAGTTGCTTCGAATAATTGCTTCTGATTGACATAGATTTTTGGACTTTGAGTTTGTATTACAATAACTGACATGGCATATGGAAGAATTCGAAGACATTTTAGTTCTCATTCACTTACTGACATGAGAACTAGGGGGGCTTCTGATATGGAAATAAGATTTTAAGGATTAAGTTGTAAATAATGTAAATTTAAGGATTGAACTGTAAATAATGTAAGTTTAGTCCTTAAATTATATATAATGTAAGTTTTAGAGAACATTTGTAACTATGTATTATTGTTAAGGACTAAAGAGAAATATGTCATCTTTTGTAACAGATTTCACTCTAGGGCTAAATCTTGGCTCCTCTATATAAAGGACAAGACTAACCTAATAAAGGGGTTAATCACTTTTTCTATTGAACTCATTTGTACTTAAACTATCTCTCTCTAATATCTCTCTAACTCTTTCTCTCTCTAGAATTATCTTATAGCAATTTACTAAGGCAAAATATATACTCACCAATGCCCACTTTGGTTTTACCTTTCCGATCTAAGGTTCTAGCCTCTATTTGAGCGGACACCTCAGCCTCGAAAAGGGCTTCCTCTATGTTGTCCTCCATGTTCTCTTCCATAATTGTGGAAGGTTGTTCAGCTGGTTTTAAGGGAGGCTGCTCTGACTCTTTTGATGGTGGTTGTAAAGTTGGTTGTTCAGAAGCTTGTGCAGATGACGCTTCTGAGATTCTGGTATCTGGTGGAGGTTGTTGTCCGGATGTTTTAGCATATAGAGCAGCCTTTGTTACCTCCAAACCAGAGGGTTTTGAAGATGTGGGTGTGTATTTGGATTTGGATTTGCGTGTAACACGGCGAGGAGTTAGCTTATCTGGTGATCTTTCTGTGTACGAGCCCATTGCAATAAACGATGAGGGTTTCCTGACACTGGAAACGGCTTTTTCTTTGGGCAAAGGGTTTTGAGATTCTTAGACTGAAGAATCAAGTGGGAGAGGTGAAAGCTCTCTTATGAATGGAAGTTTTCTGGCTCTAGGGTTTTGAAGAAAACGACCCTTGATCAGCATTCTGATTCGGCTGGTTACCTTTCTCGCTTGGAGAAACGAGAAGACCGGCAACAATTAACCAACCTCATTTAACTAAGGCGTTCATGGCTATGAACATATATGTCTCAAGAACAAGTTTAAAAATGAACTGAGTTTTCTCTCTAAGAAAACTTGAGTGTGGAAGACAATGAAACAATAGAAAGGTTTATATAGAACAATTAAAGTAGCAGTTACCAAGGAGAAGATGAATAGATTTTTTGCAATGATAAAAAGCTGCACAACGTGTGAAAAATTGAAACCTAGGTAACTTTCTAGACCTAGTGGGTGCGATAATCTAAGAGAAAAACAGCTGGAAGGTCAAACTAGATCTTGACACGTGTCCCACAATTCAATAAAAACTCTTAGAATTCTGAGAAGGGAAATTAGTTCTGATAAAGTTCGAACAATATCAATTGTGAAGTGAAATGTTTTCAGTTTGAACAACACAGTCAGATCGGACAAGGTTGGTGTTAATTTTGTGAGTTTTAGCTCTTCCAAAGATCTTTTGCAAGACCTATAAAGGGGTTACTGATGAGTTTGGAGTTTTTGGTTACTATGCCCCTAGTAAATCCACTTATCCGAACATGGGAAATTCGGACTATATTACACCACCAAATATCCGAACACGCCAAATGTATTAATTTTTGACTAAGCTAGTTGTTAATCAACTTAAAACTATATGACTAATGGGTCTTTAAATTCGACCCGGTTTCATGACCCGACCCAATAAGCCCATGGGTCAATAATTAAGGTATAAATACTTCAATCACTCTCATTAATGAGGTTGATCATAATTTAATACTAATAGGAAGCTTAATTATCTCTGTACTCTACACACTAAACACAAAACACCACAAAATTATCAAAACATTCTCTAAACACTTTACTAGATTAACCTCAGCAAAAAACAAACCAAACCATTAGTGACTACTAACTGGAGTATACTTTAGAAACCATTGTCTTCAACTATTTTTTTGTAGCATTTGGTTCCTGTCTCCATGGTTTCTATTCTTGTCGTCCAATTTTATTTATTGATGAAACATTATTACGGGGAAACATAAATGGGTATTGCTATCAGCCATAACTAAATATAGTAACAACGGTTAGTTTTGTTCTCTAGTGTTTTTAATTCCTAAACATGTTATTTTCTTATATTATATTTAAAATTGAAAAACCATGTATACAAAGTATGATAGATGTGAATATAAATATATGATAAACATGTATAATCAATCTCATAGATGTAAAACTTTGTATAATCAATAAGTTAGATGCATGACACCAAAAAATAGATGTTAAACCGTATATAATCAATATAAATGGGAAATACAATGCGGAGCCCCCCATATGATCGATGCGAGATAAAACATGTGGTTTGCACTAATTACAGTGTTAGTTATATTATATTTTTAATAATTGTTTCTAGATATATTTCTTGTTGCATTAGGTATTGTTGAAGATGAAGATTTTGAAAATTGGTTATAGTTTTTGGGAATGTTGAAACCATATTTGTTGGATCATCAAATCATATTTATTAGTGATCATCATTTATGTATTGTTAGTGTTGTTTGTACTTTGTTTCTAGATTTTTATCATACATACTGTATTTATCATCTTATAAATAATTTGAAGTATTCTTTGAGTGATACATCTACATCATTTAAAGATAATATGATTTACATGTTTACAAGATGTGCTTATGCCGCCATTCAGAACTATATATGGATGAATTTATTATATAATGACGTAATAAAGTTATTAGTTTTTGTGAAAATTTACCTTCAAGAAAATTTTAGATCGGGGAGGTGATCTTCATCCCTCATACTTTTAATTAACATATCATCAATATAAACCTCAACGTTTCTTCCATTTGGACTATCGAATGCTTTATTTACTAAACATTGATAATTAACTCCAGAATTTTTCGAACCGAAGAGCATAACTTTATGGAAATAAAGCCTCATGTCTATTTTGAACATAATACTATCCTAGTCTTTCGGATCCATCTGTATATGATCATACCCAGTAAAAGCGTCCATAAATGACAACAACTTATTGCCAAAAGTAGAATCAATTAGTTGATCAATTTTGGGGATATGAAATGGATCATTCAGACAAGCCTTGTTTATGTCTGTCAAGTCAACACGCATATGCCACTTTGCATTTTTTTATAAGCACCAACTTTACTGTTCATGAAGGTATTAAGATTCCCGAATGTGCCCTACTTTTGTCAACCGATCTACCTCTTTGACAATAGCTTCTGATATTTCAACAGAAAAAAGCCCTATGTTTCTGTATAATAGGACATACGTCGGATCGTATTACTACCTTATGGAAAATGATATTTGCGGGGAAACACATTACATCTTTAGTTACCAAAACAGACATATGAAAATTCTCAAATAAAAATAATAACAATTATTCCCTTACATCGGTTGCAACTAGGATCCAATCCTTACTCCTTTCCCATTTCTAAAAGTATATAACTCATCATCTTCGTCAAGAATAACCAAACCAGAAGTCTTCCTCGGATCATCTATCTTTTCAGAATCTGAAGAAGACTATTGTAATTGATATGCTTTTTTAGTTTGCATACTCTGGAATGCAGTAGGAGCCAAACGAGTAACATAACATTCTCTGGCTACTTTTTAGCTGCTTTGAACAACTCCAACTTGGCCCACGAAAATATTTTTCAAACGTTATGAATTATTGAGGCAACAACATGCATCCTTGATAACCAAGACTTTCCGAAGATAAAATTATACGAAGTTGGGCCATCAACCACTAGAAAGAGTACTCTAAAAACGTTTTTAAAAGGTTATTTTTTAAGGGAAGTTTCACCTTCAAACTCTTCAACAACATCTGTAGTGCTCCTTGTAAATCTCATTATGTTCAATCAGAGTATAATCGGTGGGTTTTTTTATTTATATGTAGGTGAATACAAACAAAATGTTGGTTGGGCTACATATGTCAATCAGAATCCTTCAAATTTCTATTCTCTTAACCGCAACCCCAATCACCACAACATCCTCATATGGACCAACAACATCTCTTAAATCATCACCATCGAATATAATAAATGACATCGAATTCTGATAAGTATTAGTAGCCATTTTCCCTCTAATTGGGTGGTCAAACTCATTATATGCCTCTTCCAAGAAGAAATCAAGGGTGTTGATACCGTATCTCCCCCGAAGATGCTCAATGATTCAAAATATTGACACACCCCTTTGACTTTTTCTTTCTTTTCAAACTCCCTTATCATCATAATATGGTATTGGTCAGGATCGAGGTCTAGATACTCCGAGTCCTCATAAAATTCATTATATGGTCTGGTAATAACCATAATGTTTTCTTGTTTGTAGGAAACTCCTATCGCTTCCCTTCGAGCAATAATTTGTCCTACCATTGGTGTTTGTAACCTATTACCCGATTTCGCTTTAACAAAGGTGGTTAATTTTCCATTTTAAATAAAAATTTGGATTTTTTTATTTGAAGCAATACAATCCTTGATACCATGGACCACGTTATTGTGATACATACAAAACAGGGTATTTTGACCCTCCGAGTTTGAATGGGTGGTGGTTGCCTAAATTGCACACTCTAAGTTGATTCTGCAAATTGATCCGACCGGATCCATTAAATTCTCTGGGCCTAAATTGTTGTGCTTGTAAATATTTGTTTGCTTTCGTCCGAGGGAATTTCTGACCGGAGTATTTTGGATGGGAACTGACGGTTGTTTGTTGTTGAGAACTAGATGAATTATTTCTCTATTAATTAGGAAACTTTAGTCTCTTCGTCTCTTCTCTGTGATTTATTTCTCATAAGAATTTGCAGTTTTCTTGGTAGAATTATCTGACAATTCTTTAGCAAGGCGCCCTTGCATAAAAGCAGTTATAACAACTTGCTCAAAGCAATCTTACAAAACAATTTTGGTCTGTAGAAAGCATTTGGTGTAATCCTTTAAGCTCTCCCCAACAAACTATTAATACTAAATTATTATGTCTCAGTTTCCTCTTATTTCTTTTCTCCCCACAAAATTCCTTCGGAAAGCTATGTTGAATATGTCAAAACCCTTTATTAACCCATGTGGAAGCTGATTATACTATTTTAAAGCACATCTTTGAAGGTTTAGGAAAAATACGACACAATAATTTGTTATCATTGTCAAAATTCATCATGAAATTCTTGAATTGTTCGAGGTGGTTATCCAAATCCTTGTTCTCATCGAACTTTTCCATATTTGAAATATCGAATCTTTTAGGCAATTGGCTAGAGAGAATCTCTGCAGAGCTGGGCGGCTGCCTCTAGTTATGTTATTAACTGAACTAATGATTATCACTGGGTGTTGTAAACATACCTCGTTCAGAATAAATAGCAAACTGATTAATCAGTTGATGGTCAGAGCTGTGGTTTTCTGACCTTATATGATAATGTTTACCACGATAATTAATTCTCTTCTTATAACAGTCATCGCTACTCAAAGAAGATGAAGAGGCCTCATACTCAGACACTAAATCTTTTCTGGTTTCGTTTATTTTTGGATGAGGGTAATCTGGTAAAGTGTATAAAGGGTGTTTTGATAATTTTGTGGTGTTTTGTGTTTAGTGTGTAGAGTATATAGATAATTAAGCTGCCTACAAGCATTAAATTCTGATCACCCTCATTAATGAGAGTGGTTGGAGTATTTATACCAACCTTGTCCTATATTCCTATGTTGTTCGAACTGAAAAAATTTCTCTTCACAAGTGACCCTGTTCGAACTTCATCAAAACTGATTTCCCTTATCAGAATTCTAAGTTTTTCTTGAATCGTGGGACACGTGTCAAGATCTAGTTCCACCTCTCATCCGTTTTCCCCTAGATTATTGCATCCACTAGGCCTAGAAAGTTATCTAGGTTTCAATTCTTCACACGTTGTGTAACCTTTAATCATTGCAAAAATTATATTCATCTTCTCCTTCGTAACTGCTACTTTAACTGTTATATATAAACCTTTCTACTGTTTCATTGTCTTTCACACTCAAATTTTCTTAGATAGAAAAATCAGTTCATCTTTAAAATTGTTCTTGAGACATATATGTTCACAGCCAGAAACGCCTTAGTTAAAGGAGGTTGGTTGAACTTCTCTGAATTAGAGAGAGCACATAAATTAGCGAGGGATAAACGTATTGGTGCCGATCTTCCCGCTTCTCCAAACGAGAAAGGTAACCAACCGAATCAGAACGTCGATCAAGGGTCCTCTTCTTTAAAACCCTAGAACCAGAAAACTTCCATTCACAAAAGACCTTTCACATCTCCCATCTGGTTCTTCAGTCCAAGAATCTCAAAACCCTTTGGCAAAAAAAAGCCGTTTCCAGTGTTAGGAAACCCTCACCTTTTATTGCAATGGGCTCGGACACAAAAAAGTCACTAGATAAGCTAACTCCTCGCCGGTTGACACGTTAATCCAAAACCAAATCCATACCCACATTTTCAAAACCCTCCGGTTCGGAGGTAACAAAGGCTGCTCCATAAGCTAAAACATCCGGACAGCTGCCACCACCGGATACCAGAATCTCAGAAGCGTCATCTGCACAACCTTCTAAACAACCAACTGTACAACCACCATCAAAAGAGTCAGAGAAGCCTCCCTAAAAAACAGCTGAACAACCTTCCATAGTGATGGAAGAGAACATGGAGTACAACATAGAGGAAGCCCCTTTCGAGGCTGAGGCGCCCGGTCAAACATGGGATACATTCTGAGATCGGAAAGGTAAAACCAAAGTGGGTATGACTCATCTGGACGCTCTGTCGGAGAGTTTAGAGGGAAAAGTGGGTCCCTGTTTTAATAAGCTTAGTGTCAAATACCTATTGGCTCTTCAGAATATCAATTATGTCTACACCCACACAACTGAGTTGGGTCAGATCCGAACTAAATGAGGGATCCGAGAGTCTGTGAAGGTGAGGATCCCCGTTACTAGGGGTGGCAAACAGGTAGACCCACGACCCACCAGACCCATTTAACAATTTTAAACAGATTGCAGGTTTGACAGGTTGCAGGTCTGGCAGATTGCAGGTCTGGCGGGTTGCAGGTATGCAGGTTGCAGGTCTGGCAAGTTACTACGAATGCAGGTATAACAAGTAAACAGGTCTAACAGGTTGCAGGCCTGGCACGTAGCAGGTCTAGCAGATTATCCACCAGAAGACCCATTTAAGGCACTCCTTATCAAATAATTTAAAATATTATTTAAAATTAATTTGAATGTGTTAATTAATTTGAATTTCCCCGACCATGGTATTGAAGATATCATAAGATGGTGGGGGTACTAAAACTGATGAGTATCCTATTCTTTGCAGGTTTGTTAAAGAGATTTATGCAATGCCTATGTCTACAGTTGCAAGTGAGTGTGCTTAAAGCCAAGCGAGGTTGCAATACACGACTAAGGGAACAAGATTGATGGGTAAAGCACTTGGAGTGCTTGTGGAAATCAAAGATTGGACCGCGGCGAATAAAAGAAGGCAAGACAAAGAGTTTAGAGACAAAGTGAATGTAGACGACATCTTTGAAGATTATCCCGATGATTATGAAGATACACTTGAACACGAAATTATGGAAGAAAACGAAGTTGCGAATCATTCAAGTGAAGATGATGAGGATTATACTTATGAAGAAGAAGATGAATGATGTTTGTAATAGTTTTTTTAGATTTGTATTTAAATTTGAAAACAATTGTTCAACTCCTCGCCCGCAAGATTATAAACTGTGAACGACTAAATAAACAAAAAGAATATTTACCTTTTATTATAATAACAACAATCGTACTATCAAATAATTATAAGATATGATTTTTGTAAATAATAATAATAATAATAATATTTAAAACAAAATCACAATAATAATCAGAATGTAATATCCAAAAATAATAATAACACTATTACTATTTATAATCATATACATTATAAAGATATTTTTTAAATATAACTTAAAGTATGATTTTGGTTTATAAAATAATTACAACACTTATAATATTTATAACCATATAATAGTAATAATCAAACTTTAAACAGGTCTAACAGGTTGTAGGTCTGGCAGGTTGCAGGTCTGGAGGTTGCAGGTCTGGCAGGTTACTGCTAATGTAAGTATAACAGGTAAACAGGTCTAACAGGTTGCAGGTCTGACAGGTTGCAGGTCTGGCGGGTTGCAGGTCTGGCGGGCTAGGTCTGCAGTTACCCATTTAAATTTTGACAGGTCCCCATTTATTTCTAACAGGTCCATACCCATTTGCTACCCCTACCCGTTACTCTAGAGACCCCAATGGACTGTAAGTTGAATGAGGTGATGGTCTACACTGAAGTACTAAATTGGGGACTTCGGTTCCCCTTGTATCCAGAGATTGTCATATATTTTCATCTGATCAAGTTATACCCTAGACAACTTAGTCTCAACGCTTAGTACACCCTCCTAGCCTGCATCATGTGTCTAGGTTGTCAAAAATTCAACTCCCAATGGAACAATTTGTTGTTGTGGCAAGCTTATGCAAGAATCATCAAATCCTCTTCTATCATTACAACACGGGGAATGATTTTAAAGTGGTGGATGACCTGCCGGAGTCCGAAAAACCTTGGAGGACGTAGTTCCTCTTCATCAGTGGGACTTGGGAGAACGATGTGAAAATCAAAGTTGATACAAACCCCAACCTTCTAACCAGTCGATGGAAGAGCATTGGTAAGTTCTTTTTTTCTCTTTTAATTCATAATTTTCTCATTTTAACTAACTGATGTCTCTCCCCAGTTATACCGAAGGAGTTCTTGGGACATCTAGAGGTAGGGCAGAACACTGGTGTGAAGATAAACGCTTGGGTTTCAGAGAACTGGGGGAACTCCTTTCATGATTGCTTCAAGTTATGAAATTTCGTAAGGTCTCATCTGTGGAACACCACAGGCAGAAGAGATCTTACATGGGAAGAGTTAACCACCCCTCCCCCTACTGATGTGATCCTAAAGAGGACAAAGCTAAGGATGCCAAGTTGTATTTGCCTTCCAGGGCCAAAGCCCCTAGCAAAATGAAGAATAAGAAAAGAAGGTCACAAAAAACTTAGCTCAAACAACTACGGAGGGGACTGGTTCGGAGAATCAGGGAGGCATCAATGCGGCCTTGCTAAAAGTAGTGGAGGTTACTGTAAAAGAAGTTGGAGGGTCAAAGAACCCACTAAGGCCTCCTAAGAAAGACAAGAAGCGCCAAGGCCAGCAACGATGGGAAAGATTCCAAGAAAAAGAAGGTTACTTTGGGAGCAGAGATAATCCTTCACCCCACAGAAGTTCCTCCTCCAGCTTCTACCGACCCCACCTTACAAGAGGAAATTCTAATTGATCTCTAGTCCGGACAGGTTGCTGGTGATGGTAATGACGTAGTAGACCTTGAAGCCTTTCAAGATATTAGTATTTACTTTAACGATCTGAAGAAAGATGACTTTGTAGGTCCTTACCGCCCTTCTAGCTCTTCCAACATGGTAACTTACAATGGGAAGTCCTACTCTATATCCGGAGAACAAGATACCTTGAGCCATGCCCTCCTATGCTACATCCGACCAGTACTCGATCTGGAGAGGTAGGTAAAAGCTCAGACAGGAACTTCCATGGATATAACTTGAGATGCCCTCCTATACTACAAAAATACTTTATTCTAGATATAACATGAGATGCTCAAAATTCCATGGATGCTTTAGAGCTCTTCCTTATTTGTCTTGGAGCCTATATGTCCCCGTTTTGACCTTTTTATAGACTACATAAGGGCCTTCCAAGTTCGAAGCCAATTTACCAAACTGCTTCTCTTTAGTATGCAAAAACACTTTCCTTAAAACTTTATCTCCGGTTTGAAAATCTCTTTTATTGACTTTGGAAGCAAACCTGCTCCTCATCAAGCCTTGGTAGTGTGCTGCTCTCAAATGTGCTATAACCCTTTTTTCCTCTATTAAGTCCAACTGATTCTTAACTGCTACATCATTAGCCTGTTTGGAATAGTTTTAGACACTGCGTGTAAAGTAGTTTCTATGGGAGTAATTTCATCCATCCCATATACCAAAGCAAAAAGAGATTCTTGTGTGGCAGCCCGAGGAGTAGTTCTGTAGGACCACAATACTTATTGTAAATAACTTGGCCATTTTCCTGCAGCTACTTCCAAATTCTTCTTTAATCCGGACAAGATGGTTTTATTCGCAACCTCAACTTGGCCATTTGCTTGAGGGTGGAAAGGAGAGGAAAAGCAATGTTGAATGCCTCTAGAGGTACAAAAGGCTTCCATGTATTTGTTATCAAACTGTGGCCCGTTGTCTGTAGTAATCTTCTGAGGAACTCCAAACTTACAACATATGTTGGATATGATAAACTTAATTACAACTTTCGATGTGGTTCCAGCCAAAGGAGCTACCTCTATCCATTTAGAGAAGTAGTCAATGATGACTATGATAGTTCTGCATCCATTGGATGCCATAGGAAGAGGCCCTACTAAATCCATCCCTCATCTGGCAAAGGGAATTGGTTTAGAAATAGACTATATAGGTATTGCTGGCACATGAATTTCATTTACATACCTTTGACATGGATCGCATTTCTTTACCATTTCTTTCGCATCTACCATTATGGTTGGCCAATAGTATCCGGCTAACAAGACTCTTCGGGTCACTGCCCTGTATCCACAGTGTGCTGAGCCTTCCCCATCATGAAATTCAGATAAGACAACCTGGGATTTTTCAAACCCCAAGCAGCATAGCAGAGGCCTGCTGAAGGTCTTTTTGTAGAGAACTCCTCTTATTATCAAAAAACCACGAGCCTTGTATTTAGTCATTTTTGCCACATCTTTATTCGAAGGCAATGTCCCATCGGAAATATATTGAAGGAGTGTGTATCTCCAATCTTTAGGTATGATAACAAGTATGCTCATATTTTCTTCATCTTCTTTCTTTTGATCTAAATGTATAGATGGACATTCATGTACAAAAATCCAGGGTATGATTATGAAAAAGTTATAGTTGCTAGGGAGTCTGCCAACGTATTCTCTGATCTAGGAATATGCTCATAACAAATACTTTTAAAATTTGTTGCCACTTCTTTCAATATGAGCAAGTACTTGACCAACTGTTCCTTCTTATCCTCAAACTGTCCTTGAGCATGGTGGATGATTAATTGAGAGTCACTCATTAACCGAAGTCTATTAGACCCACACAGGAGAGCTGGCTTAAGACCAGCTATGGCTGCCTCGTACATACTCATTGTTGGAGGCCCTATATCCAAAGCATATAACTTGATACATTTTATCATCATATGGGGAGGTTAAACAAATTACAGCTCCACAACCCATAGTGTTTGATCCACCATCAGTTCGAACCACCCGTTCCTTTGAAATTGTTTTCAAAATCTTATCCGGAAGATCTGTCAACATGAAATTCTACCAAGAAGTCAGCCACCGATTGAGCTTTAATTGCCGTTCGAGGGGCAAAATCAATGTCGTAGTCACCCAATTCCACTGACCACTTGGTCATTATACTTGATATATCAGCCTTTTAGAGAACATTTTTTAACGGGAAAGACGTTCGGACAACAATAGAATGAGCTTGAAAGTACGACCTCATCTTTCTTGTTGCAATTACTAAGCCCAGTACAACCTTCTCTAACCTCAAGTATCTTCTTTCAGAATCCAGTAAACTCTTACTGATTTAGTACACCGGACGAGGGTAATTGTCCACTTCTCTTACTAGGACAACACTTATAGCACATTATGATACAGCTAGGTACACATAAAACTTTTATCCCCGAATAGGTCTGAAAAGAGTTTTGGGTGAAGATAAGTGTTTCTTTATTTCAATAAATCCTTGGTCACACTTTGGGGACCAATTAAAGTCTTTAGCATTTCTCAATATTTGGAAAAATGGAGCGCACTTGTCCGATGACCTTGAAATAAATCTATTCAAAGCAGCCAACCTACTGGTGAGCCTTTGAACTTCTTTAATATTTTGAGGAGGGTCCATTGCTAACAAGGCATTAATTGGATCCAGATCAGGCTGGATTCCTTTCTCACTTATTATGTAGCCCAAAAATGTTCCAGATCGGACCCCAAACATACATTTCTCTGGATTTAACTTCAAATTCATAGTCTCCAAGTTGAAAAAAGTCTCTCGAATATCAGATATATGTAAATACTCCTCCAAGATTTTAACCATCATGTCATCTATGTACACTTCCATATTCCTGCCAATGTGATTACCAAAATTTTTGTTCACCAACCTCTGATAAGTAGCCCCAGCATTTTTCAACCCGAATGACATCACCTTCTAACAATGAAGACCTTTATCTGTGATGAAAGTAGTATGATTTTGATCGTTCGGATCTACTTGTATTTGATTATACCCTGAAAAGGCATCCATGAAGGACAATGATTTATTTCCAGATGTAGAATCCACCAACTGATCTATCAGAGGAACATGATAGAGATCTTTAGGGCAAACCCTATTGAGGTAGTGAAATCAATACACATACGTCATTTGTCGTTATTTTTCTTGACTAACAAAAGATTGGCAGTCCATAAAGGATACTGGGATTCTTGAATATGTCCCGTCTTGGTCAGTCGTTCAACTTCTTAAACAATTACATATGTTTTTTCCGTGGAAAAAGCTCTTTTTTTGTAAAACAGGTGCAACATCGCTCTGAATAGACAACTTATGTGAAATAACATCTGCTGGTACTCCGGTTACATCACTGTTTCATCATGCAAACACATGTTGATTATCCAACAAAAAAGACAATAATTTCTTATTTTACTCTGGTGCCAATTTGGAATCAATCTTGACATTATTTCCCTCTGTGAGGGAATGAGTTTCAACTTCTTCAATAGGTATTATGCCACTGGGAGCCTCTCTGGGATCATCAATCTCACCCTCCTCAGTAGAAGGCTCTAGTAGTTGCTAATCTTTATTAATCCGGACTGCCCTTATGTTTTAGGAGCAAGAGATGTTGTATAGCTCTCTCTGGTTATCTTCTAACTACTTCAGACAATGCCTACTTGTCCCTGAACCGCATACTTTAACCATTGATGGACTGTAGAGGCCACAACATGCATTTTGGAAAGCCAAGACCTCCCAACAATTGTGTTGTATAATGTGGGGTAATCTACCATAATAAATAGTACTCTTTCCATCTTTTTAAAAGGCCCCTTGCCCAACAACACTCCTTCGAATTCCCCAATTACATCTGCAGAACTCCCCGTGAAGCCTACAATGGTTCTGTTCAAACGTTGAATGACTGTCGGATTCCTCATTTGCTTTTAGGAGCTTAGAAATATAATGTTTTCCGAACTGCCCGTATCAATCAGAATTCGGCATATAGCATTTCCCCTTATGGAAGCTCCTATAACCACCGCGTCCTCATGCAGTCATGCAATATCCCTCAAGTCGCCTTCATAAAAAACTATGAATGGGAATGGGGAGTGGCACTTATGGGAAGACATTTCACATTCTAACTGGGTAGCAAAATTATGGACATGCCTCTTCCTTGATGAAGTGGTAGGTGCAGTCACAGTATCTCCTCCAAAAATGGTTAATAATTCGAAGAAGCTGATCAATCCGTAAACTGTCTTAGTTTTCTCTGTTATCAGACCCACCTTGTTTCGATCTGGATCTGGATCCATATACTCAGAGTCTACATCAAATCTTTCAAGGAACACCATCGTACCCTATTGAGCAACTATTCTAGGATTTTTTGAAGGACCTGTCCGGGGAGCATTATTTTGTACATTGTCCGGTCTGTTTCCACTTCAAATTTTAACATACACTCCCAACTTGCCCCTCTCAATAAGGTTTTGGACCTCTTGTTTCAATGCAATGCGGTCCTGAGTATTATGGCCTATATCATTGTGATACTGGCAAAAACAAGTGTTCCGGTTCTCTCTAGGGGACTGCAATGCCGCCGGCTTTCGAAAGTGTACTTCATCCTTGGTTTTATCATAGATTGTGGCTTCCCTCAATTCAGCGAAACATTCACGCTTGGCCCAGGGACCTCTCTTACTTCTGGTTTGTTGGCTCTGGGTCTGGTTGGATTGACTTTGCTTAGACCGGTTAGACCATTGTCCGATCTCTTTTGCCCTGTAATGAGATTGGTTAATGGCTGGAGGAGTTGTTGTAGTGGTGGACCACACCTGATGGTGCAACCTTGTTTTCTTTGTTTCTTCCATATTGATCTGTTTTCCCACTTGGTTCAATAAACCACCCCAGGTCATAGTCTTCTTCCGAGTCACAAAATCAGCTAAGTTCCCAAGATTCAATCCTTGTCTAAGAGAAGCAATTTCCACATGCTCAAAGCAGTCTGCTAGCCCATTCTTTATATTCACAAAATGACTTATGTAATATTTCAAGGACTCATTTGGTTCCTGCGCACAATAGATAATGGTATCCTCACTACCCTTCAGTTCCTTACTCCCAACAAATTGCCTCCGGAACGCAACCCAAAATGTATCAAAGTTTCCAATACATCCATGAGGTAAACTGTTATACCATTTAAGAGCACTCCCCATAAAATTTTGGGAGAAAGCTCCGCACAAAATTTTATCATCGTTATCAAAATTCATCATGAAGTTTTTGAATTGTTCCAGATGGTTGTCTGAATCTCGACTTCCATCGTATTTCTCCATTTTGGAGCTATCAAATCTTTTAGAAAGATGTCCGGACAGTATTTTGAGGACAAAGACGACTGCCTCTAGTTTTTATTGTGACTGAAAACAGTATATTCATTAGGAGTTGCATAAATACCTGGTTTGGACTGAAAGGCAAAGAGATCAATCAACAATTGATCAACATGCTTGTGGGATGATCCTTTGCCGTGGTGACTTTTGAGCCTACCATGTCTGTGCCTCTTCCTCGACTGTTTTTTGGTTAATCTTATCTTTTTCTAGATCTTCCCTCATCACTTCTTGAGGACAATGATTCTTCAAGCTCTGCCTCATTTGAGGAGCTGCTGGAGGATTAAGATCTAGAACTTTCAACAGGCTTAGACCGGTGTGTTTTCTTTGAACTGAGGTGAGTCCTTAAAGATGGCTCATTTTCCACAGGGTTGTCAGTGCCGTGAAGTACTGACACTCCGGATTTCTCCTTGATACCTTTTTATGCTTGTTTTATGTCTCTTAGTGCTTCTATTTCAGCCCTCAGTTGGTCTCGATCCTCGATGGTGTACTCCTTATTTTCCTTTGCACCTTCCACCTCAGGGGTGGAGTATTTTTCCCATTCGGATCCATCTGAACTGCTTTTCTTACTGGTTTTGAATGTAAAATCCAGGCATCGTCGCCTACTACTATGGTCGCCAATTTGGTTTGGTTAATTTTTGGCTGAGGGTAATCTGGTAAAGTGTTTAGAGAGTGTTTTGATAATTTTGTCTTGTTTTGTGTTTAGTGTGTAGAGTATAGAGATGATTAAATGTCTGCTAGTATTAAATTATGATCACTCTCATTAATGAGAGTGGTTGAAGTATTTATACCTTAATTATTGACCTATGGGCTTATTGGGTCGGTTCAAGAAACTGGTTCGAATTTAAAGACCCATTAGTCATATAGTTTAAAGTTGATTAGCAACTAGCTTGGCCAAAAGTTAATACATTTACCCTGTTCGGATATTTGGCGGTGTAATATAGTCCAAATTTCCCCTATTCAGAAAAGTGGATTTACTTGGGGCATAGTAACCAAAAACTTCGAACTCATCAGTTACTAAATTCCAAAGAGCTGGAACGATCTTTGGTTTTACGCTCCCTCTTTGAAACATAATGAGTTTTACAAGAATGGCATCTTTGATATTTTTTCGGACCGTGGTGAGTATTCGGGTCTACTTTCGGTTTATCAACACCTTTTTGTCCTTCAGATATTTGAAATTTGAATTAGATTTTACCCATATGGGTTATTACAACTTCTATTTGAGATCTCAAAGCTTAAATTTACCCTAGTACTGGTCTTGATCTCCTTGCATGAGCAACCATTCTTGTTTTTCATCATTCATATGAGGTACTTGGTTATATTCTTCTCTGATCTTTACTTCCTCATTATCCTGGGCATGATCTACTTGCATTTCCAAATTCATGTTTTGGATCATTCAAAAGGAAAACTTTAACACTCAATGTTTCGGATTTTGTTATCCTTGTACCTCTGTAGGGCTCCCACTATAGCCAGCACTGATTACGTTTACAATTTTTGGTGGGTATTTTGTTAATAAGACAATAAATAATTAATTTTTGAATGGAAAGTATAAACATAATTGAGCTACTTTAAGAAGGTATTTAGAGAGAGTCTGACAATAGACGTAAATGTCTCATCCTCTCATTCGTAAAAAATCTTCGCCTATTTATAAGCCTAGTATATCTGATGTGGCTAATGGGCCGAATGCCAATCATATGGGCCTAATGGTTCAAACACAAATAATAGGCTCGTTATCCAAATAAGCCCAAGTAAACCCAATATAAATATTTTTAAATTATTACAATTTTCTATTTATGAAATAAATGCTAAATGCTAATTTGATCACCTATTTTTCAGTTGTCCCTTTGAATAATTATGTCCTCGTCAAATATAAGTACATAATATATGCGAGAGACCATGGTAGATATGGGTAAACGTAATTCATGATAGATGCGAGATAATGTAATTCATGATATACGCGAAATAATGTTATGCATTATAGATGCTGGATAAGTAATGCTTGATAAACTTGGGACATGGGAATGCATGGTAGATGTGAGACATTGTTATGCATGATAGACGTAAGACAATATAATGCATGATAGATGCTAGAAAATATTATGCATGATAGGTACGTGAAAATGTAATACATACTAAACGCGGGACAATGTAATGCACGATAGATGCTAGACAAGTAATATTTGGTAGATGTGCAATATGGGTAATGCATGATAGATGTTGGACACTATATAGAAGATATGTGTGGGACATTATAATAGTGAAAAACTACATAACAAAATATGGATATTGAATACCTTTATCATTTTATTTGTAACTGATTTTGCTTGGTTTGTTTTTACTTTTCTCGTTATTTCATTAGAAACGTATGTCTTCACTATTCTTGATTCTCCTTTTTTTTCTGAACATCTTCGTTTGAAATTTTTACTGTTTAATAGCATTTTTTATTTTCCATGATTCAAACCAATAATATATTTGTCATCTTTGGCTGTAAGTTGTACCAAATATGTCTCTAATTTGAAAGTTTCTTCATCCGCATCATATATATTTAGTATTCATATGATAAAGTCCTAATTTTGTTTTGTATGAGTCTTTTCGTTCCTCATATAATATGTTGCTTTAAAAGTGAATAAAATGATGTTGTCTTGCAAATTCTAGGTGTACCCATTTTATTCTTTGTTTTTATGTGATTTATAATTGCAAAGAGTCCTGATCGGAAAAATACAAACTTTTGACGACATTTCTTATGTAAGAATTACGAGATTAGACTAACAAAGTAGACATGAGACTCTTTTTAATAGTTGCGGGATTGTACAAAATTAAGTCATGCATTGATGTCATACCACTTACTAGTAGATGCGGTACTACTTAAAAAGAAAATATTTGATTCGGGACCGTACATAATTAATGCTTAGCCATGATTTGATGTAGGATGAATTACAAAGTGGATTTGAGACTTTTTTTCAATAATTATTTCAGGACTAAATGACAATTAAATTTCGGAGTTAATACGTGTCTCGTTTCTCACTAAAAGAGTGAAAAACTAGTTATATATGATGGTAGATGCGTGACTATAATTACGTGTCTCACTAAAAAAAGTGAAAACTAGTTATATATGATGGTAGATGCGTGAATGTAATTATCTATTACAAAACTAATAACTTATAATATTGCCAAAAAATATTAAAATAAAAAAGTTAATTTGTATGACTACCTATAAATAAATTTAAAAGTATTCTATTTTTTATATATTCAAATCCTAGTTCTGTCGAAATCAGAATTTTGACTTCAAATTAAAAATGAATTTGACGGGAACTAATTAAAATTTTGTTATTCACGGAAACTAATCGAAAAACTGTTGATTTTGAATTAAAAAATAAAATAAACGAAAATATGACAATAATAAGTGGAAAATAGATTGACAAAATTCAATAAATAAAACATTTTAGTTCATTTTTATTTTCAAATTTTAATTAATAAGCGAGGCAATTTTAGTAGCTAGATACTTGAGATTTTTAGTTCTTAATTAATAGCAGAATTTTGATTAGATTTTAATGAATAATTTCTATCAAGGTTGATAAAGATGATTTAATGATTTGGAATCCGTCTAACAATGGTAGATATATATGAAAAAACCTTGGGAATGAATTAAAACTAAGTTCAACACTTATTCTATCTATAAAACCATGTGAAACAACTTAACTCCTACCAAGTGCTCTTTCCTTCACTGGAAACTGCTGCATAATTATATATCTGTTGATACATTAATGCAGAAGAGAAGCATCTCTTTGGCATCTAAATGCCAGTTTTGTAATAACATTGAGTCTCCTAAACATGTCTTTGTTTCATATAATTTTGCTTGGTCAATATGGTCGTATTACATAGATATTTTTAACATTTACATTTCAAGACACATTAATGTTTTGCACATCACTAGAGTCTCCTATTGGTCTACTGCAAAGAAAGTTCAGGTCAAACATATCTTACCTTCTATCATTCTTAGTATCATTTGGAAAACTAGAAATGTTTCTAAAATCAAAGGTGTAAACATCACCACCAAGTTTGCTATCTCTCAGATCACTAATGTTCATCATACTCTTGATCAAAAATGCTTTTGAAAAAATCTCACTGGACTGGTAATATTCATGTTGCTAATATGTTGGGATTTCATAACCATAATCTATGCTAAAAAATAGGCCATTATACCTCAAATGGATCATTCCTTCCACCGGTCGACTGAAGCTTAATTCAGATGTTGCTTGCCTTGGTAAATGGAGAATCTAGTGGCTCTGTTGTTATACGAGATAGTGCTGGTAATCTTGTAATAGGATCCAGTTCTCTCTATGGCAAGTTGAGCCCTCTCCTTGTTGAAGCTAAAGATATTTTAGATGCTTTACTTTTATGCAAATCCAACAATTGGTATATGGTTGATCTTGAGACAAATTCTCTTATTTTGGTTAACCTTCTGCTTCAGAATAGTAAGAATGCTCCATGGTATCTTAGTCATGTTCTTGATTGCATTGGAAGTCTAATTCACCCTGTTATGACCTTAAAATATATCTTCAGAGACCAAAATCAGGCAGTTGACTCACTTGCCCATTGGTCTCTGAAATGCAAGAGTAATATCAGTATTAATATCAATAACATCCATAACAATCTAAAATCCATTATTATTCTTGAAGCTTTGGGCTTAGGCTATATCACTGATCAATAAAGTTTTGGGGTTGATAAGAAGTTTAGGTGCTGAATCATTCGTACCTTTGGAAATCAGCAAGCTCGAGAGCTAAGGACAATCCTTTGATGAGAATCAGCCATCATGAGTGAGTTAATGACTCTTCATTGGAGTTGCAATTCTTTGGTGCGCATCTGGATAGCTGGGTTGAAGTCTTAAAGCTGTTTCTGGTAACACTAAGCCATAGCATTTCCTGGACCTTTGGAACGAAGCAAGCTCGTGAGTTGAGGGCATCTTTGTTGAGAATCATCCATTTTCAGTTTCGATTAAGAGTTGACATTCTTGGGAGTTCTCCTTCTTGAGCTTGTTTGGAGTCTTGAGGTTGTTTGTCAGAGCAACTTCAAAGCCTTGCCAGCGAAGTCAGTCGCGAAAGATCGTGGGAAGAATCACAGATGATGATTGCTTGTTGAACTGGTTCCTTCTTGAGCTGGTTTCAATTGTTGCTTTAACCAAAAATTGGCACCAATTTTTGGTTCAAATGTTTTTGGCGCCAATTGTAAACTTTGGTCTGTATAAAAGTTTCATTAAAAAAAACGTTTTATTTATTTAATACTTAAAGTTAATATTTATGTGTTACCCTTTTCCCAATGGTATTACAATTGGAGATAAATTATATTAAATGGCATTACAGAATATTAAAAGTAAATTGGATTATATACTTAACTGTGTCACCTGACTTAACTGTGTGTCACCTGACTTGCGGAATAAAGATAGAGTGAAACTAGCATTTTAATCCGCTGAGTCAAATGGTAAGATTCTCTATGTCCGGTACTTTATTTAGAGATCTGCGAGGCAGCGAAAAATTCATTAGATTCAGTAGCATTAGATTTGTTAGCGTAATAATACTTAATGTAGCATTTAATTCGCAGCACCGACAAACTTAATTTCGCGTGTGTAGTATACAAAAGTAGCAGTCATTGATTATAGTAGAACTAGTAGCATTATAGTTTTGAGTATTTGATTCTTATGATACTCCGTGTAGACACTTAAAAATAAAAAAAATCATCCTTTCAACTAGAGCTGCAATGCGGCGCGATATTATTTTGTGTTTACGGTAGTCTTTTAAAATACGTAAAACAAACGCGTCATAAATTAGCTACACGACAGTTACGATACAACAAAATTATTGTTGCGGCATCGTATATTATATAAGTTATTAACATAATTTTGTCTAATTAAAATTTAGAATTACTACCAACACTGTTATATAATATAATAAAATAGTGTTATTGTTGATAAACTAATAGGTGTATTAATTTACTATAATAATTATATTGTTTTGTAAATAGTTATTTTCAATTAATAAGGTTTATAAGTTAATTTAATTTTGTTATTATTATATTTTGATTTAGTTTATAGCCGTTATTCCATAATTTGTTATTGTTTTTTACCGGTGGTAAAAGAATTTATGATTGAATTATAAAACAATAAATCTTATATATCGTTCACAGTTTATACTCTTGTGGGTCATGAGTTGGACAAATGTTATCAAATTGAACTATCCTATTACAAAATATAATATTAATGTGAAATGTCATTTATAAATTTCAATTGACCTCATTCTCATAAATATCTTCATCATCAAAATCCGCAGAAGCTTAAGCCATAAGATATTGTTCAAGTATTTTGTCCATATTTTCTGGATAATCATCGAAGACGTCTATTATATTTACTTAATTTTTATACTCTTCGTCTTGCATCTTGTGATACGCCGCAATCCAATTTTTTATTGCAACAAGCACTCCAAGTGTCCCGCTGGTCAATCTTGTTCGTTTAGTTGTATATTGAAGTCTGGCTTGACTAAACACACATTCACTTGCCACTTTAAACATAAATATTATAAAAATCTCCATCACTACCTACGAAGAATAGGAAACCGACCTTCTTTCGATGGCCACCACTTTAAGATATCAAGTGTGTCGCTTTCCTCATGCTTTCCTAAATCAAGTGGAGAGTTCAAATATCTCTTACTTCATTAACAGCTTATGGAGTTTCTGTTGACATCCCACGATTAAGCATTGTGAGTCTCACATAATTATAGTGACTATTGATTTTCCCCTTGTTACTACTACCACTACCAGTACCCCTTACATTTGAAGATGATAGATTATTCTCATGTTTGTCAACATACACATTATACATTGTAAAAAAAAAAGCATTAATTTCTTGAATAAATACATCACGGTTATACTCATCATAAACGAAGTTTTAATGCATCATAAAAACAATTAAATAAAAAGAAAAAACCCGTTATCTTTTCCAAAAAGGATAAAATATGCACCCAATAGCATAAGCGTATTGGGATGAAAATACTTTTGAAATTTTGTTTCCATATCGAGCACCATGTCGCGACATACATTATGTGGCCTATATGTATCTATATGCATTGTAAGATTAGTAATTTCACGAATGGCCAAGTGAATGTTAGGAGTATATTGCGTAGAAAATATTTTAGTTGCATTCTTAAATAACTTTAAGAAACTTAAAATATAAGCACAATAAAGCTAATTTTGATCTTTAAAGGGTGTGACAGTATTATGTCTATTATAAAAACAAAAAAATCTCATTTATATACGAATAAGCACGTGCAAAAAGATAATATGTAAGATCCTATCTAGTTTAGACATCTAAAACTAGTTGCATTAATGGTTTTGCACTATCTTTAACAATTTATTTCCACTCTTTGTTAGCAGTCAAAGTGGAGCATAGTAGGACCGCTTATTTAATAGGGTTAGTATAATCTATAACTATAATTATTCCATATTTGACAACTAATTTAAGAATATGACATAAATATTTAGTGTGAAAGTTTTTAGGAAGTACAAAGTTTCATTCATTTTTAAGATAGTTAATGGCTTTCAAGTTCGCAGATGCATTATCAAAAGAAATATATATAATTTTATTTTTAATTTGAAAATCATTTATACACTTAAACATGTATTCTCTAATTATAGATATGGTGTACTTACCAATACATTAAAAATAAATTCTTCTTCTTTGTAATATCCATTGAGGATCCATGCAATGTAAAGTAATTCACATCATATCAAAGTCATTAAAAGTGGCTATATCACTAGTAAAAAACAATTTATATGGCAAAACTAAAATAGTATCAAGAATGATTTGTTTTTAAGTGCATAATATTTTAAAAAAGTAGATCTCATAGAAGATCGTGGGATACATGTGGCTATTGGGTTTACCCCATTACGCATCCAATATTCATATCTCCAACTATCACCAAAAGTCATCAGTTGTGAAGTACCAATAATATATATATCATAGTTTCTCCCTATATGTATTTTGGTTAAAAACAAACCATTACCGGTTTGAGGATCTATAGATGTATTCCCTTCTTCATACATTTTCATAGGATCAATAATGTTATGTGTGGCTAAGTGTCACGATATATTCTAGTGCCATAATTTGATTTTCCAGATTTATATGTATACTTTTTCTCACAATAATTAACTAAACACAATTTTCAGCAAAATTCTAAGTAAAGTGTTCCCATGATCACGATACTTTTTTCTATTCTTACTACTAACGCTAGTATTACCAGAGCTAGCTTGGGAATAATTTATTTCAAAGTTTTAGTTTTCTATGGGTTCATGAAAACATGAAAAATATCTAGGTCAATAAGGGAAAGATTAACATTAGTATTAGGATCACAACCATGGTTACTCGTAGCATTTCTTTGTGTTGGTTCCATTTAAAATATATTAAAAAAATAAACTAGTAATATGATTTAAAATAGATTTTTTTAAAAAAAATACAAAAAAACTAACAATTTAAACAAATATTAACTATTATAGAAAATGAATAAGAAACTATATACCAAGATCTAATAAGAACAATTATCTTCCTCCGAAAAAACAAATTTGAATGACTTTATCGATGTGCAATCTTGATCGAAGATTCAATGAGAAGACTATTGATGACTTGATCGACAAATAAACTTGCAGTTATAAAAATAATAGTATAATTTTGTTTGAGAGATTTAGGAAGTAGATATTCGTGTGAGAGATGATTTGAGAGATGAGTGATAATTAGATTAATCTGTAGGGTATTTATATGTAATTGTTTTTAAAAATGTATATCCAATTGGCCAACGACCATTTTAAAAAAATAAATGAAAACCCTTATAAATAGGGTTTTTTTCATCCAATATCTCGAGACCTCTGAAATTATCTCTTTACTCTCTACAATATCTCAAAAAAATTGATTATGCATCATAAATCTAGAAGGTAAAAAAAACTCGAGTTAATATCGCGAAAGAATCCAAAAATTCAAACAAAATAGGATCAAGATCGAAGAGGGATTCATCGGATCACGAACAAGTATCCGGGAGTGTTGAAATAAGAAAAGAAGACGAGGTTTGGTTTCACAACTACATAGTACCACAAAATATCAATATTTACATTGGTAAGTATTTAAATTACGAAGAACTTCGTGATGCAGATGTTATGAGATCGGTTTTAGATAGTTTTAGTGATGGTAATGGTATATGTTGGTTATATTTTTCAAAATTTAAAAATCCTTGGTATACTGAATTAGTGTAGCAATTTTATAAAACTGGTAGTCTAATTGAGAATTATGCACGGTTTTTTCGAATGAAATGCATAATAAATGGTAGTAATATAGTTTTTTTATTTAACTGATTTCGTAGAAGAGTTTCGTTTGACTATGTTTGAATTGATTATCACTCGTTTGTTGTCTCTAAGTTATCCTAAAATAAGATGGCCTTAAGATTGGAGTCTAACATTGGATGAATCAGTAGACATACTGAGTACTAATAAAGAGCAACCAAAGGTTAACGGTAAACGCAAAACATAGAAATAATCTTAATAGGTACAATAAATTAGCTTTGAAATTAGTTAATCATTGTTTTCTTTCAAATGATAGAAATTATACAAACTTGTCGTTTCTTCAAACATATGTAACTTTTATTATTGTGACACCGTTTTAAATTAATTTACCTAGTTTGATAATTGGGCATATAAATAATAAAGTTCATGGTACGAAGTTACCTTATGGGATGATACTTAGTCGACTGTTTACGAGACAAGGGGTAGATGTTTCTGGGTGGACTCCGCGTCTTGTTATGACTAGTGAAGCTTTAGGAAGACACTCATATAGGAGGTATATGACGGTACACATAGGTATTTCCAATAATCTGGAGAGTTAATGACGTTACCAACCCAGCTACTCCGCCTACTATTATTTAGATACGGGTCACACATACTATGATGCAGCCTCAGGCGTCCACTTCCAATACGAATAGTACTTCTCATCAACAACAAAGGATGTTTGATCGACAGTATATGGAATGGATGCATTATGAGCATATGACCATGTATAATAGAAATGAGGAGCGTCGGGTTTGAAATGAGCAGTGTTGGGAGGATGCCAACAACTGAATCATCAAAATACACATCATCCAAATAACAAACGTAAATGACATACAACTAATGCTATCAAAGATGAATTTGCAATCGTGTGTATAGCCTTGTCAACTATCGGACGATGAAGATTGATTTAGTTTTTTTTTTTTTTTGCATTTACATTTTTTTTTATTAAATGTTAGAATAGATGTGTAGGTGTTAAACGTGCCTCACATACTAGCAAGATATTGTCCGCTTTAGGCCCAAAGTCGCGCACAGATTTGCATTTGGTACACTCCCAAAAGGCCTTGCTAGTTGAGGTGGGTTCACACTTATATACACTGTATTATTTTCCATCAGCAATATAAGACTCTAGACCAAGTATGGGATGAAGTTTATTCTTCAACATCCTCTTTAAACATGATCTCATTAATGGACGGAATGAGCGTCGCCTAATCACAGCGGAATGAACATCGCTGGATGTGTTAATGGGCAAAATGAACGTCGCCTAATCATAACAGAATGAACCTCGCTAGATATTCAACACATTTACTTTGACCCTGCCTCTGATACCATGTTAGAATTGAAGTGTAGGTGTGCAGCGGGCCTCACACACTGACAAGATATTGTCCGCTTTAAGCTCGAAGGCCCGCACGGATTTGCTTTTAGTACACTCCCAAAAAGCCTTTGATATAACAAAAGACCTTTTTGCGAGTGTACCAAAAGTAAATCTGTGCGTGCCTTTAAACCCAAAGCGGACAATATCTTACTCGTTTGTGAAACCGAATTCACACTCATATATCAAATTCTAACATAATGTCAGAGCCGATTTGAAACAGTGTGTTGAATATTCAACTATGTTTTCCGTTGTAATTTAACAACGTTCCAAGATATGTTTGATCCCGTCCGATTTTATCAAAATTCAGACAAAACCAGACCCTACTTTTCAATGAATTTGGATACTAATGTTTATGTATACAAATGGAAATGTAATGGTGCGATCCTTCTGCTTTCTATTTTTCAATCTAAATTCCGATTCGAATCCACTGAAAAAATATGACCGAATACGATTGGTGGTGGGGTTCATAAACTCATGTTTTCACGTCTACACCAATCAATATATATATATATATATATATATATATATATATATATATATATATATATATATATATATATATATATTTTATTTACTACCATCTTTAAAAACTTTTAGTAGTTTAAATCTTATGATCATTTTAGTTTGTTTAATCTATTCTAATTATTGTAGTTTTGCAGGCTTTAAATATATAATAATGCCACTAATTCAAAGTTCTCTCGTATTTAATTCGTTGGACACTTTAAAATTCCTCTTAAGGTTATAATAATAGGTTACCTTTCTTTGTTGACATAAACATGAGGTTAACCAACAAATTTGCTCACAACTACCCTGGTTCTTATTTAATTTTACAAAAATCGCAAGGTTACACGTATTACTTTATAACTAGATGGTTGTTTTTTTCTATATAATCTAATCAGTGTGTTTTTATAAAGTATCATATATATTTGACCATAATTTAAATGCACTTTTTTTTTTTTTTTAAATATATGTTATATTAAAATAATAATATGTCTTTTTTAATAAATATTTTACATAAAAAATGTTTTATATAGATATTCGTATATTCGTTAATGAAACATTATATTAAAAACAAAACCACTAAACCGATGCAAGTCAATCAGGGCGGAACCAAAACAAATAAAATATAATAACAATATCGTAATATTCAAACAAGTACAAACAAAATATGATATTCAACAGAAAACCTAGTGAAATCTACGATGTGTTTAACTCTATAATTTAAGTGATCCATCCAATCAACGGTTGCGGTCTAAAAAAATAAATCGAATTTCACGAAAAAAAAAATAGTAAATAGGAAAATGATGGTTAACTCGGTCAAATAACCTTGAATCCAAGGAATATGAACCAGATGTTACAGAGCATGCAGTATGATATCACAAAGGCGCATGAGACAGAGAAGCATAATATTATAGTGTTTCTTTTATGTAAAATGTGGTTAATTTAGAACACCAAAACATGCACGCAATATATGGTAAATTACTACACCAAATCAAATGCATTAAAGGTGACACAAATGAGAGAATGACCAATTCACGACCACCGGGAACCAACTTGGTCAATCCTGATCATTCAGGATGAATAGAATTGGTGTTGGCAACATCTTCAATTCAACGAGTGAATGCACAGTCATTAGATGATACGGTTGATGATTCAACTAGAAAAATTACAAAGACGCAATCAAAAGGGTATTTGAGGCTCCACCTTATAAGTTTATCTCGCGTAGATTACTTGCCAAGTTTCTCGAACGATATAATGAAAAAGTAACACATAATGTTGCATTTGTGTCATACAAACACATCCTATTCGACACATGGATTAGACATACAGATGACATAGTAGGTAATCTTAGTAGTGAAGTTGACATTTCCACTTTTGATAGACCAACAATGAACATCATCCATATCAGCACGGGGTAACATAATTAAGTTTCGAATCTCTAAGAGATTATAATGGTTATAGGTGCTACCCGGCCCGATCAGGGAGGGCCAACACCAACAACCCTCCAAAATGATATCAGAAACCTTAAGATTGCTATCGAATCTCGAATCATGAATAATATTTTTTCTATTACACGATACCATATAGGTTGGAAAAGCTACGCATTTTACCCGAATAATTTCGACACCTCATTACTAATCGCCACCTTTTACATTTTCATCTGAGATACCTAAGAAGAATAATTTTCCTCCTACTTTTGTTGCATGTTTAATCCTCTTTATATTCTCGCCAAATAAAACTCCTTCTTATACCACCTTGCCTCCACGTAAGATGACACCTAGACACGATAAATTTCTATTTTTTTTTATTTTTTTATCATTAATCCTATTAACTAACCAACTTATCTAATGGGCTTAAATTGGGTTGAACCCTAATTTCTAAGCTCAAAACCTAGTATAAACTAAACCTAGCTAACTTATATAAATCTAACAGCCGATTCTCATCCCATATCATAACTCTTATCCTAAATTAAGACCCATAATAAAAAATAATCTCATAAACAAATCATCCTCAACATTTCTTCCATGGATCTTAATAAAATAAAATAATTACTCAACTTGTTCAAAAATATAAAATAATGTTAATGAAGATTTAAACTAATCTAAATTCTAAAACTATTATTATGAATCGTTCGAATATATATTACACTTGATTATACTTTCTCGATTTTCTATAAAAAAAATTAAATTTATTTATCACAAACCAATCATAACATCACATGTCAAATTCATATTAAAATATACACAATAGGATAAGTTATCAATTCTAAAAACGTTTACACTTTCATAAAACTTTGGCTCATCGATCACCCCAAGAAGCATCGTATTAATATAATCGAACTCGATCCAAATTGTTTGTTATCATAATAAAAAAATATTGAATGTGTGATTCAAAAGGTGTATGATAAATTATGGGAGGATAATCTAGAAGAATTCAAATATAAATCTCCCAATGTTACTAGATTTGATTAATTTAATTAACAAGGTTAAAATAAATTTATGATTCTCGTTTTCATGTACCAGTTGAGTATTATTCATATAAAGAGTGAGAGATTATACCAAATAATATTCTCGATTCATATCTAACTAATATTTTAATTGATGGATCAACTTGAGAATTAAAGTTTATGGTAATCGCGAAACAATTAAAAGCTAACAGAAGGAAAATATCTCCCAAATTGGACTTGGTTATCGACGAAGAAGTTATCAAAATTCTAACAGCTTCGATTGTTTAGTATGATTTCTTGAATCATGGTGGTATCATATTTAAAGTTTACATAGCTGATGATCATGTAAAATATATGAATTAGAAATTATATCCTGATATAATAAAAAAGAAAATGAAAATATTGAAATGTGGTAAAATATAGGATGAGAGTAAGGTTTTAGATTTAAATATGTTAGGTGGGTTCGATTTATAATAGGTTTTAGGTTTCGAAATTAAATCCCAACCTATTATAATCTTATTCGGTAAGTTGGTTAGTTAATAAGATAATTGGTAAAAAGTAAAAAATTAAAAATTTATCGTGCCTAGATATCATCCGACTTGGAAGCTGAGGTGATACGTGGATGGGTATTATTATGCCAGAATATGGAGAAACTAAACATGCAACAAAATTGGTACCCTTAATGGTGCCAGATGTCACAATCATGTAAATAGCATACACGAAAGACTATAAATGAAGCATTTGGTATACATGTAAGACATTTTTAATACAAAAAATTAACACGGGGGAGTGTTGCGTGACACTTGGTATACATGGGAGACTATATTTACGTTTTAGCCCAAAAGTTATAATTTGGGTTTAGATTAAAGAAGCCCTAATATATAATTGAAACGTTTATAGGCTCGTGGTTTCCATATAGTGATTTGAACCATAAAAGAACAACTAAAATAAAAAAATCAAAGTCGAGATTATACCACCAAGAGGTCAGAGAAGTAATCCTTACAACAACCTAGCTGAAATCTAAAGTGGTTGAACCATTTAAGACCCAAAGTGTTATAGTTCAACCATGACAACATTTAGAGTAACCATCACTTGAGGTCCAAATTGCTACATATGATTCGTGCCAACATTTGGAGTGACATAACTACTTGAGGTCCAAAGTGTCATCAAAACGTTAAACAATTATCATATAGAGTAGATGATCAAGCCTATGTAGTAAGGTCCACATGCGCTAATCAATTACAACACCATTTGATGTGTATATCTTCATAAAATAACAATCATAAGTTTGACAACGCACGTTGTAGATGTTTTGGATTTAGTGTGCATGGTTTTTTCTCACAGGCGTCTTCCAGCCGTTTGATTATGGGATTTAGATCAACGTCATCCATCTTATGCAAAAATGATATAGAATATTTTTTAGGTAATTAAATCAAAAAATTACAAAGAATCGTATGGCCTATAAATAAGTAGGTGTCCCAATTGTTTGTCATTTTAGTTAAACTCACTGACTTTGCTTCTCTTTCTGCTCTAGCGAACGCATGGAGCAAACCCGCCATAAGCTGTTGATGTGGGTACTATTTTTGTTCTTATTGGCATGAGGGGGTAATGAGGTTTGAACTTTCATGTGGCAGCCAAAGAACGCATGCATATGGACTTTTCTCTATCCATCGTGGATAGATTGCTGGATGAGACGCAAACTTATTAGGAATCCCAAGCTTCGCTAGACCTGAATGTAGAGTGGGAAATTATTTCTGATGTCATGGTTCAGCTACCAAAGGTTAAAGAGTTGGCACATGAGGTAGTTTTTTTTACATATTCGTTAAATTTTGCGGTCTGGCTGACCTTATGCTCTCAAGTACTTGTGTTTTTTCAAATCACCAATATGTGTCTCTACCAACTGGTCTCCAATCGGTGAAGTCTATTTAAAAATTCGATAGTGTCCTCTGGTATGATATATTATCCATTCAAGATGAATGAATTCCTATCTTTATCTAGCATAATCTTAACTATTGAAATCCTATATTTATATCTCTCACTAACAAATAGTCGGAATATCATCATTGACCTTCATGATTCCGACAAATAATGAAAGTTCTCTTTTGTATTTCTTACCGATAACCGAGAAACATATCATTTTCTTGATCAACCTTCAATGCCTTAACATTGGTACTTCAAAACTAAAAAAATATTTTCCATACTGTTGGTGATGAAAATTATTACGGTACTTGTAGTTGATAGTAATTTGTGTTTGTATGTGATTGCAAAGTTAATTCGTAAACTTACCAAGGTATTGGAATTTTATATGAAAGATATTTACTATACTTGAGGACTATTATAAAGTAGTTTGACAGAAGCAAAATCAGAGTTACTAACTTCTGTAAAATTTATTCGTCATGGCTATTACCACGATCGGTTACAAAACCTGAAAATGTGACTGCATCCTTGGCGAATCCTTCTACTCTAGTAGATAAAGTGTTAAATACTCTTATCTTGTTATCCATCCCTTATACAGAAGTGAGAAAAATGGTTATACATTATCCCTATATGTTTCATAAATTAGGATTATATTTCAAGAAAGTGGTTAGACTTCGATAAAACAAAAGAATCCACCTATAGATATGAGCAATAAAAATATGGATAAAAGTACCATTGCACACATAATATAATGGATAAATTATCTTGATAGTACGCGTATATGGATGGCCTAGTTGATGAAATTAGAGGCTACCAAGATAGTACTAAAGTAAAAAAAAACATTTACATGACCCAAGTGCATGATTGGCACTACGTAATAAACATTCACATAACCTAAGTGCTTCAAAGTAACATACCTGATATTCCAAACTACGTTTAAAATTATTCTGTTTCAACCATTTTTTGAATCTTACGATCGGAAAACCAAACTTGCAACCGTGATAACGGTGAACAAACCCATAAATGACATTGATTCAAGGTGATGTGAGTTGGTTCAGAAATTTTCGTTATACCCATCAAGAAAATATGATAGGTTATTGATAATACTCTCGCTTCAGTTCACACCAAGCTGTGACTAATGACCAACTTTTGATAGAGTGATCATCAAGATCAAGAAAAAAAATTTAGATTGACTGTCATATAAAGATGCATAAAAAGATATACATAAAAATTTCAGAGAAATTGCGTTGGATGTAAAAATCCTATGCTCGCGTCTAAATAAACCTTCAATTGACTTCACATATGAAGATAAAGTAGAAAAATTCATATGAAGCTTGTGCGGTTGGGAACTATCTCGAAATGTCATAAAAAAGACACAAAAAGTAGCATATTATCTATTTCGAAGCAGAACTGCTCAATATGATGTTTGGGATATCCATTTCCATCGTAGTTTTCCATCTTGTATTGATTAAAATTTTGTGGCAATTCATTGTAGAGATTTTTTGGTGCTACTTCACATACATAATATTTTATTTTGGTATAATAGTTACATGTAAGAAATGTTTTGTGAGACTAACAAAATTAGTAGTCATACGTGAGGGGCAATTAGGTCATGGTTGTAATATGTGTAGGTATGGATAATTTTGTGAGAATATAACTAGTAGATTTGCAAACCATAATGTGGTGTTGAACGAAACACTAGTGGTTTGGTTGACCTTTGTGTTGATGAATTGAGAATTCAGATAGTTAAGCTTAACATGTTAGGGTAGATGAAGCTTTGAAGTGTGCACCTCCTATTTTCTTCTACTAGAGAGAAGACGAATGGATTTGTCTTCTTTGATCAGATCATGAGCGATCACAACAAGAATATCGCTTCCTAAACACGCTGACTGATTTATATTAACTTTTTAAACTCTAGTTCCTTTGAACTTTTAGCACGAAAGTAATGAGATACATGGTTACCTTGATGAGAAATCTGATAATTGTGCCAAATCATTAAGGTAGTGATGTCGCTGCCCTTTTGATAGTTATCGAGACTGTCAAGATATCTGGGACAAAGTATAGATTTTGTCTGAAACGCACAAGTCTGTCCTTAGAGGGTGGATTGTCGGGAACTCTTCTAAGTGGGACTGTCACATGTCATCTAGCCACTGCTACACGTTGACGATATGGTTGATATGATGCTCTACTACCAGATTTAGATATGTTATCATAAAAAGGTAAACATGGATTTGGATTTGAAATGTGTATTTTGGTTTAATAACTTTCCTCTTAATATATGCTTCTCGAAATGTGCTAATTTGATTGCATGTTTATCTCTTGGTCTCATCTGAACGACATTAGATGTCCGGAGAAGGTGGTTGAATGCCAAAACTCTAATGGTTATAAAATAAAATAAAATAATCGTAAATTGTTTTAAAAAATAGAAAACTAAAAAAAGGATCGGATCTAAAAAAATTTCAAAATAAAAATCATAAACAAAGGTTAAGTTTAAAAAACATTCCATCTTTCAAAAAACACTGCTTATATAATAAACTTAATATAAAAGAATATTAATTTCTTTTATAAATTTCAAATCTTTATTTACAAATATCCTTATCATAAAAATAAATTTAATCATTGGAACAATAAAATTAATTACAAAATATTATCGTGTAAAATTTATATTTTGCAATAAGCAAATTTGATACGTTTTTGTTTTTGTGTTATATTCATTTCGATGAATTATGATTATATTGTTAACAAAAATAAAAATAATAGCAAATATTATTTTCCATGTTATTTTTTTTATTTAAGATTGTTAGTTTTTTCAGCAATGTATTAAAAAAATTAATATTTATGTTTATAATAATAATTTCAAACTATAATAAATAATTAACTTAATTCACAAAATACATAGTAGTTTTACTTTTTATAAAAAAACATAAAAGCTTTACGAGAAAATTAGAAAAAAAAAAATTTGGCAATATAAAAAGGCTTGTATGTGTGTGTTCTTTTATCAATATTTAATATTGATTTCTTATATTTATAATATATATTCTAAAACCAAACTTCATCTAACCTTTCATGAGATTGAGGTCGTAAAATGTTACAAAAACTGTTAGAGGATGTTGCGAACATGTTGTGTTTGAGGATCTCAGGAAGTTCAAAACACGACTATACTATTACTGATTTGATTATTTTGTTGTATAGAAAAGCTAATCAATATAATTAATTATATATAAACATAAACTGGTTTTTGTTTTCTTCTAAATTTTGGTTATTTGTTCTAATAACGTGTCATATTTTATTTTTGTTTTTAAAAGATTGGAGATGTAAACAATTATCATTTATTTCTCTAAGTTTTTTTCCTTGCACTACTGTTATTATATTTTTAAATGAAAATCTTAAAGATTTTAAATATTTCGAAAATATCATATTCGATTTTTGATTTTTACATTATCTTTTTAATAAAATATAATACATCGTTTTTATATTATTTTTAACTTTACATTTTTTTTGAAAGTAGATCGTTTGAAAAAGTTTATAAAATTTTACCTAACACATTTAAAAAGTAATTTTTTAAAATTTAATTTTTAACATTCATTTTAAATTACATTTAATAGTGAATCGAAGTGTGATATACTCTATTATATATAGAGAGGTTGGATTTTGAATTTAGGAGTTAGAGTTCTTCGTTGTGATATTTTCTTGAGGTTGTAATTTCGACTATATAAATTAAAATGTTAGAATTGTAGTAGTAATAAGTTTTGATCCCAAGTCAAAATAAATCGAGTATAAAAGTACACGATTTCAACTCTGGCTCAAATTTGTGGTTTAGATAGCTTTAATATTTCAACCATGTCAACTAATTTCAACTCAATCAGTTAACATGAGTATATATATAAATGAATGATGAATCAGGTTAAAGTAGTTTTACAGGATTGTTTGCTAATTGATGCTGGTTTTACAAGGAATATGTTTACAAATGGTAGGCAGTGGAGGCGGCTGGACAGGTTTCTTTATAATGGGAAATGGTTGAATCACTTTGATAACACTAACATTCTTCATCTCCCTAAAATCTGCTCTGATCACTCTCATTTATTGCTTACTATCTCTTCATCCTCAACTAAAAGGGTTTCTTCATTCAAATTCTTGAATATGTGGTGTCTTCAAAAAGAGTTTTACAGTTTTCTTGAAGAATGCTGGGAAAATGATCTACTTGGGACTCCTATCAACAAGTTTTGGTTTAAACTTAAGCTCCTAAAGGCTAATCTGAAAGTGTGGTACAAAACGGTGTTTGGGAATGTTTTTTACTCTCTAAAGCTGGTTGAGGAGAAATCTTAAAGATGGAAGCTAATCTAATTAGTTCTAATTCTGTTCATGACAAGGAACTTCTTGATAATTCCAAAAGTAAGCACATGTTACTTCTTGAAAATGTCTGGATTCAGAAAGCTCATACTAAATGGTCCTTGGATGGTGAAAGGAATTCTTTCATTTCCATAATTATGTTAAAAGAATACATAAAAGGTCTCAAATTACCGGAATTTAGAAAGAGTCTAGCTGGGATGAAGACCCTAATATTATTAGTGAATCTGTAGTGAATCATTTTAAGACTTTAATCTCTGACTTTCCTAACCTTTGGTGTTTCAATGTTTTGGGTGATTACATACCTAAGAAGGTCTCTGAGGCTGATAATGAAAGGTTTATGGAGGTGCCTAATGAGAGTGCAATTTATGAAATAATCAAGGACCTATGTACTATTGCTGCTGCTGGTTCAGATGGTTTTAATGGACATTTTTATAAATTCTGCTGACCCATTATATAGACTAATTTTTGTGAAGCTATAAAGGACTTTTTCAGGGAAGGGCCTTTCCCTATAGGCATATATGCTACTGTTTTGTGTCTAATTCCTAAAGGTGATTCTCCCAAAGAATGGAAGGACTACATACCCATTAGTTTGACTACTTACTTTAGCAGGATTCTTTCTAAACTAATAAAGAGAAGAATGTCTTCAATCCTACCTAGTCTTATCTCTGGTGAGCAATGGGCTTTCACTAAAGGCATGTGTATTCATGATAATATCATGATAGCTCAAGAGTTCTCTGGTAATCTATCAACTCAGACTAGAGGAGGGAATATAATATTGAAGGTGGATATGGATAAAGCGTTTGACATATTGGATCACACTTTTCTCTTAAGTGTGATGCTGGCCTTTGGTATCAGGTCTGATTTCATAAGACTAATTGAGAGACATATTGAAAATTGTCACTTCTCTATCCTAATCAATGGGGTTCTAAAGGGTTATTTTAAGTCCAACAAGGTCTTGAGACAGGGTGACCAACTGTCCCCAACCATTTTTATTCTAGCCTACGAATATCTTATTAGAAGCCTAATCTACCTATTTACTCAAGAGCCTTTAAACAGATTCAAAGCAAGAGGAAACTTAACCGTACCTTGCTTAAGTTTTGCTGATGATATTCTGATCCTCTGCAATGGATCCACTGTTTTGTTAAAAGAGTTATGAAGGTAATTAGTCAATATGAAAAAACATCGGGGCAGTTAATTAATAAGAGCAAATCAAGGGTGATCTTATCCAAAAATACCTTACCTCAGCATATCAGAAGACTGGAAAAGATTATGGGCTACAAGCAGTGTCATCTTCCCTTCAAGTATTTGGGCTCTATGATAAGAAACAAAAGACTGGTTAGTAATTTTGATAGCATCATAACTAAAACTAGGAATAAGATAAAGGATTGAGATCATACTACTCTATTATATACTTCAACCAAAATCATCCTCTTACAGTCCCTCTGACAAGCTAATAGTTCTCATACTTGGAAAAAACTATGGTCTGTTAGGGACAAGGCTGAAAAATATATAATTTGGCAGGCTAAGGAGGGTAATCTGGATCTAAAGATGGTCAAATGGTATTCTAATGATACTTTTCTATCCTTTGCTAGTGGGGATGACAAGAAGGATTATGTGGGTTCTTTGGTGAAGGAATACTGGGCCAATGATGGTTGGTTGATCAACAAATTAGAGACTATTCTGCATCCACCTCAAATCCATAACATTCTAAAGGTATCTCTGGACTTTTCAAAGACTCATTTTATTTTATGGAGTCTAAGTGATAATGGTTTCTTTAATGCTAAGACTACTTGGATTGAAGTTTGTAAAGGGGGTTAGAAATCTTACCTTTATTACAAGACCTGAAACAAAGTTACTCCGTGAAAGTACTCATTTTGGAGAGTCCTGAAGAACTGGCGGCCTATTAATTCAATCCTGCAAAGAAGAAACATTCAATTAGTCCCAAAATGTCAGAACTGCAAGAATGTTGAAAATGTGAAGCATGTCTTTGTGGAATGTCAGAATGCATGGCAGGTTTGGGCATTCTTTGATGGGAATTTTAAGATTTATATTACGAAGAACATGTCTCTCACTCATTTAGTGAGAACATGGTATTGGTCATCTAACAAGGATCTTCATATAAGGCCTATTCTACCTTCTGTAATTGCCTGGGTGCTATGGTTTGCCAGAAACAAACTAAATATGGAGGGTAGAAATCTTAGGGCTGAGGACATGATACAGAAAATTATCTACATTCTCTATGGTTTGGACAGTGCTCATCTTCTTAAAAAATAATACTGGGGTCGTGATAACAGTATTAAGACCTCTTTTAGAAGTCTGAATCATCTTAACATGAAGCATATTCCGGTTTCTCTAAGTTGGGTCTGCCCAAAACTTGGTCGTTTCAAGCTAAATACGGATGGGGCTTGTTCTAATTCCGGTGAATGTTTTGGTGGAGGTCTTCTCAGAAATAGTGCTGGTGAGATTGTTTTTAGCTTCAAGAGAAATTATGGCAAAAGCAGTCTTATAATAGCTGAAACGAGGGCTTTGATGGATGAGATTCAAATCTGTTAATCTAAGAGTTTCTACATGCTAGACATCGAGGCCAATTATCGCATGTTGTGTGAGATGATTTTAACGAACAGGACCACTGGTAAGATGATCACCCCTAATATGAAGATTATTCATATTTTCAGAGAGCAGAATGAGTCAGCAGATTGGCTTGCTCATTCTGCTTCTGACTCTATCAGAAACGATGACTTTGAGAAGGGTGGAGCTCCAGCAAGGCTGAGAGCGATTGTGTTTCTTAAAGGATTGGGGATAGGTCACATCAGAAATAACCCCAATTCTTGAGAAGTAATAATCTTTGAAAAGAACTTACCTATTCTTATTTGATGCTTCCTCAGCTTGCATGTCTCTTTAGCTTCAACTATATTGTTTGACTCGATTTAGGGGCTATTGTGTGAGGAAGTTCCTCAAGAGTCGAAGTTTGCTTTGGGTTTCTGGAATTTGGAAGTGGTTAAGGGTTCTGAAGGTTGTATCGATTGAAAATGGCTTTTGGGCTTATTTTTGGTCGAAGAAAGGTGAGATGAAGAAGAAAGAGATGTCTAGGGTTTTAATTGGGGATTTTAGTTTCGTTTTGATCGAGCTGCCTAGCATTGTGTACATCTCAATTTCTAATTAATGAGCAACGCAATTTAATTAAAAAAAAGATTGTGCAGATAAGGTTGAACTAAACAAGTAATAAAGTAATACCACGCCTAAACAAGATAGATATTATAGTTAGAGAGATGACGACGTATTAAATAAGGACCAGTTCTCGAAAGCACAGTGACAATAACGATGACGATACCAAACTAGTTTCTTGTCCAGTGTAACCTTACATTTTTAGCAACTCTCTAAAAATGTGTTGGTTAAGTACCGACGAAAAAAATAAACAGATACCGATGGTAGGTAAGGAATGATTCCGACGGTACCATGCTACACTTCCACGAGTATCTAAGCAATACATTTCTAAAAAATCTCAAAAAAATGTAAAGCTGAGGTACTACCAACAAACTAGCCTGATACCACCTACATAAGGCACACTACTAGCGGTAGCGTGGTAAAAAATGAATGTTGAGGTACCGATGAATCAAATAAATAGGTATCGTTGATATCGTGTTTTACAAAATGTCGATAGCGAGCTACTTGGTTATCGATATTGCATGTTAATTGTTTTTGTTAAATTGACTTCATACATCCTATTTAGATAGGTTTCACCCATTAATAATTAATAAAATTAATAAATAGTATTATTAATATTGATATTATTTTAAAAATTAAAATTAAATAGTATACAATCGTAAAAAACAAGAAAAATTAACTTATAATATCATCTAAAACAAAATACCGTCAAACACCGGCTCAAACATCCAATATCATTTGAAACTATAACAATACAAAATCCTGTGAAACTGAAACAAAATATCTAAAATATTCAAACAAAAATAAGTCATAAAATACAAATAAACAACGAATGAGAACATATCTTCGACCCTCGCCTCCTGGAGAACCCATACTCTACCTCATTATACCAGCAAGAACACAACACCGCTACCGGCATGAGAGGATTATGATGTTACACTACATGAATTCATGGACAAGAAGAACTCGACTTTAACAAAAGCGAACAACAAGAAAAAGAAAGGGCACCGTAAGTCAAGTATTGCAAGTTTTGATGGACTATCACAGTTTGTGTTACGTGACATGGTGGTGGTAAAAAAGATAAACGGGATGTACCATTTGGAAGTTGAAAATAATCGGTCGAAGTTCTCGCTTGAACGGAGAAAGAAAGAAGTGAGTATTCGTATGCTTTTTTAGGATAAAACATGTTTAAAAAATCACATATACTATTTAACATGCTTCTTTGGACAAGTTGAAGGTCTGCAGTTACAGTTAAAAAAATTGAAAGAAAAGCGTGAGGTAGCAGATGACACTGTAGATGCTGATAATGCTAAACTTCTCAACACCTTATCAATGCCGTGTTGCTGTGAAGATAAAGAGGATACTGAACGTGTGGCTCCAAATACTAACGAGAAGGTAATCAAGAATTTTTTTACCAATCTCGCAGACATGAATTTAGAAAGAAGAAGAGCCAAGATGTTTCATAGACCCCAAACATAATTATAACAGAGCATGTTGAGGTGAAGGAAACAACGGAAGAAGAGAAGGAGATGGAGATAGTCGACAAAAATGAAAATAAAAGATCGGAATAGGTGAACTTACAAGGAGCTGTAGGTGAACCTGATAATAAAATACCTGCTAAACATAGGCAAGAAACTACGTTAGAGGATGAAGCTGTTGCGAGGTCAGATATTGTACCAACAGCGACAGTTGTAGATGTCCCTGTGAAGGAGATATGCCCTACCATACTTGAATGTGATGCTGATAGGGAGAAAGGGGATATGGAGGTTGATAATGTTAGTAGTGGCACATTAACACCCATAACTCATATTGTCAGCGTAGAAAATGAAGTGGTCGTAGCGGAACAGGGACATGAAGTGAGATCTAACAAGAGTGATGGGAAGGAATTAGTCGTGTATGGACATGAAAAGGTCGACGGACAAAAAAACGATGAAAAAAAACTAACAAACAACGAGGGGAGAAACCATAAAATATAGAAGAGGGAGGAAATGCTTAAACTGGGGGAAACGACTATGTCGTCAACAAGGCAGGAGATACAACAAAAACTTGGAAGCAGTAGAGACGGGTCTGGGTAAAGAAGAAGCTATAAAACAATTGGTTGAAACTACTACGGATTCAAGCAAAAATATTGACGACTCGTCTACTGGGCAAGAGCAGGCAGCATCGAAAGCCCTAGTGCAAGAACAGAGTTAAGAAGCTGGTGGAGACAGGAATTGAAGATGTAAGTGGATCTTAGAATCGTTAAGATTCAACAGTATTTAGTATTACTTGTCGGCATGTTTCGAAGTTTTCAAAGTCTAGGTTTGATATTGACTACGATGGATTGTTGTTTTGTTGTTTGCAAAGTCTAGGTTTGATATCAACACTGTAAGAAACGTTTTAGACTTGCAATGGTTTTTTGTTGTTTGCAGCATGAATTGTTTTTCGTAGGATACAGTTATATCTAGCAATATGTTGATGTCTCATAAATCGCAATTAAACATATAAGGTATCTAGCAATTACAGGGTAAAACATTAATGCAAATCACAATGTTAGCTTGGTCATTTAATATACAACCACATTTTATGGTCAAAAGAGTAACGATATTGAATGCATATAAATCACATGAAGGGTTTACGGGACAATCACAATTTTTAAATCTTTGAATTTGGAGATTACATTCAAATATGTTAGCGTCTAGCAATCTTAATTGGGCGTAAGTCGCAGCGACTAGAATAACTAATATAGCAAGCACTAATGCACTTAAATCGCAATGCATGGTGGCTGGAAAGTTTTCTTAAACTTTGATGTCTAGCAATCAGTTGTGCACGTAAATCGCAATGTATATGGGTAACACATAGTTTAATCTAGCAATGTCAAAACCAAACAAATTGCAGTAACATGTTTCTCTTACATTATTAGGGACTACAAGAAAGACATGTAGCAGGAATGGAAGGAACCATCAATCGTTGTAGCAACTTTAACGGCCCACGGAGAAGAACAAGTAGCGAAGTGCGAACAAGTATCGCAAACAGTGGCAGTTGTTAAATTTTTTTAAAATCATAACGAAGAACAACAACCCACAGCAAAGTCTGAATTACTTATGCAGCCTAAAAGAGCGGAAGAAGAAAATAGGCTGGTGCAGAGATATCTGAAAACCTGCAAATAACATCCATTAACCATGAAACACCCAGACTAGATAAAGTAGCTTCATACACACTTCCCATACGTTTTGATATACCGTTTGTGGATGAAAGTTTTGTAGACTGCACGCAATCTTTATTATGAAGAATGTGACAAGGTTGTAGAAAATTCAAAAGAGAAGCGGCGTACTTTGGAATCTTTTGACGAAGGTTCAATAAATCTCGATGTAAGTGGATTTTTTTCTTAATGTCATCGAACAAAGTAATATTAAAGAATTAATTGGATATATAATAGGTGGTTGCTGATGAGTTTCTAAAGTGGAACTTACTTACTCAGACTCAGGTGGGAGAACCGCAGGTGAGTTACGAGGATTGGCCAACACGTACAGCACAACGCAACTAATAGATGTAAGTGAGTACAAGAAGGTGTTACGAATTAACAAAGAAGAAGAGCAGGACGATCCAGAAGTATGGTATTTTCCAATTTCAGAGTTCTCGTATAGGCTTTCTATTAGTATGAGTGAGATAATGGAACTCCCGTCCGAAACTCAAGTAGACTTCAAGGTAATAATCCATTTTGTTGCAATCGCAATGTCGTACTAGGCGTATATAGAAATGTATAGTTAATATATCTAGTAATGTATAATTAGTCAATCTGACAATGTTAATTTAGACGTATCTAGCAATGTTATAATAGGGTATCTAGCAATGTCATTTTAAGTAATTCTAGCAACGTCTAGCAATGTGAAATTGGTATGTCTAGAAATGTCAAATTGCTCTATCTAGCAATGTCACATTAGGGTATCTCGCAAAGTCATGTTGATTCTATCGACCAATGTCATATAAAGCTTATCTAGCAACGTCAAATTAATGTATCTAGCAATGACATATTGAACGTATCTAGTATTGTAACATCAGGTATCCCGCAATGACCCATATGTAGCATTTATAGGAATGTCATAGAAGACCAACATATTGATTTTTTACATATACAACGTTGTTGATGTACCTGATACCCTCAATTTTACCATCACCAACACCCACGAGGGTAATGATATACCATACATAGTTAAGTAGTCAATGTATTTTTCTATCATGGAGCGGGAAGATGATGCAAGGCTATCTATCATACAATCTCGATTGAGGAAATTCTTACGCCAATCCATCGAAAAAAGGTTCGCCAAGTGTATCAGGTGTGGTCCTTTCAATTCCTCAAGGATTCTTTGGCTTATATAAGTGTTATGGTACATCATGGACCATTCCAAATCGTCGAATAACTCGCTCTGATATAAAACCTTCAATGTAGTCCATAATCTAAATCAGATAGCTGCATAAACTGAGATTCTGCATTGTAAAATGACGTCTCAAATTGTACGACTCAAAGATAACATGTAAAACAAAACTATAAAAAAATGACAACAAAATATTATAAATATTGTTAACAACACTAAAATGAATTATACTCACACTGGTCTCTGAAAAATCAGAAGGAGCTTCGTGATAGTAGATTTTTGGTCGCTTTTGCGAGTCCACCAACTTCTTAGACGAGTAATTGATAATATTCGGTTTGCTCATAACACAGGTTAACCGAAGGTCAGAGACATAGAAAAAAAGCATATATCCAACAATCCAACATACTGATAAAACCATAACAATTCTTCACTAGCAACTTTGAAGCATCTCCCAACCCATGATAGAGGAAGAAAAGTTCATTTATCCCCCAAACAGACCCCTCTACTCCAATACGCATGTCTTTTAAGTCAAACATTAGATCATATTTCACAGACTTCTGGCTAGTAGTAGTGAATATCGTACATCCAATAAAATACATAAGGTATGCATGGACAACTTGGCGGGTCTGCTTTCTCACTCTAGATAGATTTGAATTTAGATACTAATTAGTTGTAGAAATATCCCAAAGCCATTTCATACCAAAATCTGCCCTTCTTTGTCTCTCTATCTCCCGAAAGATATCATTTTAACTAACTCATAACAATTAATAGTACTCAACATACATATCCTATATGGTATCGCTAGGTGGAAAAATCAACATTTTAACTTCCACTAGAAGGCCTGTCATGACGTAACATCTTCCCAAATAGAAATGAAACGTATTCCTCTCTTTGTGTCATCTCTCTATGAAAGCCTCCACCAATGTCGGGTTCTCATCGAACTGATATAGATGACCAATCAAAGGACTAAAAAGAAGCTCGACCAAAAATATATGTATTGCTCTCCGGTTAGACATATTACATCAGTCTAACAATAAGTAATGAACATGGATTGCTAAATTAAAATGAGAATGTAACAAATTAAACAAATAAATGTTTACAACTTATGAATATAAAATATAAGTAAAGTATTAAATAAATATGAGTATTAAAAAACTTAACCTCCAATTAACGTGTTACATGCCTCGTGATCCTTGTAAATAAGGAATATTTGGATGTTGTTGGTCTTCGTAAAATATAATATTTTCTCGATTTTCTTTTTCATCTGCCAAAATGAAAACAAGGATTCGACCACATATTTACCGGAATCTCTATCGCGACCACTTTTTAGCAAGCTGTGTTTTGGGAGACTGCAACTTCCAGATGAACCTCTTACGCCAACCTTTATAGAGACACAGTCTCTCGCTCACTTGCAACGACATACTGACCGCTTCGGTAGCTATATTTATGAAATATATGTGTCCAGCGATGAACTACAACTATATTAGTGTTATGTCAGCTTTGGTATTTGATCTTACATTCCCTCCCGATCATCCAACACGATCCTAACTGAAGTAATAATATTACGACACATGGACTCTTTTCTGGAGCATCGAATGACCTCAAATAGAGGTACTACTTTAAATCAAATAATCCAATTTTGCTAAAAACTAAACATAATATAATAATTAAAAAATTGAAATTAAAAAAAATAAATCGAATGAAAATAAAAATAATATATCTACATGCTTACGGTGGGTACAATATATGTGTTTATTGTGCGTACATAATCTCATGTACCATGGGTATACAGAGCCCGACGGCATATGAAACAAAACAACACTAGACTTAAAACTTTAATAATTTTTTGATGGGCTTTAAACACTTGTTTTTAATTTTAAATTCAACATATTTCAAATTTAACCTAAATCAAATCAATTTTAATAAAATATCAAAAAATAAAAATATTAATAATAATTGTAAAAGAAATATATTTAATTATTTTTTTAGTTCAAACTATAAAATTAGTGTCCCAATAAACAAAATGATCGTCACAACAGATGATAAGATTACAAAACTAAATAAAATAAAATGGCCACCGAATAAATGAATGAATAAATAAATAAATAAATAAATAAATAAAATAGAAAATTGATAATAATAAATAAATGTAAAAATTTAGATGGATGGTGAATGAGGAGATGGCTAGACAGCTCAAAACAAAATTTTGTAGTTTTTTTTTAAGCAGTCACGAAATTATATTGTACAAATTGTAAAGGTACACAGATATATGGTATGAAACAACTTGTTCATTTTCGAAGCCCAAGCTCTAAAAATTCTCGGCCCAAGAACTATTACACAGATACACGCACGAATCACCTAGATCAATTCACTAAATCAATTCACTAATCGACTCGAAGTTCACCATGAAAACTGCTTCAAATCTTCCAAAATCAAAAACCCACAAAATCAAAACCCACAAAATCATTAACTCTTCTTCCTCAAATTGATGAGATTGACATGCAAATCAAGGCAAACAGTTCCAAATCATGAATCGCAACCAGCAAAGAAGAAGAAATCATCCCCAAAACAAAATTTTGTAGTTAAATGGTAACACAAAAACTTAATATTTCAACTTCCTAGCATTCACATGTGTGTGAATGGATTAATAATGTAAAATTTTAAAATATTAAAAGCTATTAAAATAAATATAAAAACTATTAAAATAAATAAATATAAAAAACTAGTTTGATACATATATAACTACCAATAATTTTTAAAAACAAACACCAACTTAAAATTTATTTGTCTTCACCCATTCTTTTTTCAGTAGAAAAGTCTAAATTCTATTAAAAAACGATCGTCCGACAGAAAACTCCACCTCTTACTTAAGATTCCTTGGTCCAAGACTCGAACAGAAGAAACCGTGGACTGGCCCAAGCCCAATACAAGAACCAACAACACATGAAGATCCAACTGCACTGTCATGTAGAATTCAACAAGAAACACATGTCCCCTTCTTTATAACAAAACTGATTTCGTTTCCGGTCAATTCTAGAAGATCATGGCGTGGTACCGACGAGGTAAGCTCGTCTTCAATACGCTACGAAACAACTTCAACGCAAAATCTCCATTTCAAGACTCTTCTGCAAGAATCTACCAACACCAACCAAACAGAGCTAAGTTTTCTAGCTTTTCATCAATTCCAGCTATTTCTAATTCACACAAACTAGGATCTCTTGTTAATACCACTAGAAATTCATACAATAAAAATCTCTATCTTAATTGTGCTAAACGATATTACTACGTTGATCGTAATCAAATCCACCATTTTAGACCGCGAGGACGGAGCAGTTGGTCTCAAAACCCTAGGAATGTGTTGATTGTTGTGTTAATTGGTTCCACTTTTTTCATCACTGTCTACTTTGGGAATTTGGAAACCGTGCCTTACACCAATCGGAAACATTTTGTGCTTTTATCAAAAGCTATGGAGAAAAAAATCGGAGAAACCCAGTTTGATCAGATGAAAGGTTCATTTAAGGGCAAAATACTGCCCGCGATACACCCTGAAAGCGTGAGGGTGAGACTGATCGCTAAGGATGTTATAGAAGCTTTGCAAAGAGGATTGAGTAATGAACATGTGTGGAGTGATTTAGGTTATGCATCTATGGAAACTTCTTTAGAGCACGAGAAAAGTGCGAAGGATACAATAATGGCACTTCAAGAGGCTGGGGAAGATAAATGGTATAAAGATGATGAGGTTCTTGATGATAAGTGGGTTCAAGAGAGTAGGAGCAGTGGTAAAGCGAGAGGGGATCGTGGTGAAACGTCGCATTTGGAAGGATTGAATTGGGAAGTTTTGGTTGTTAATGAACCCGTTGTCAATGCTTTTTGTTTGCCTGGTGGTAAAATTGTTGTTTTTACAGGGTTGCTTGAGCATTTTAAAAGTAATGCCGAGGTTGCTACCATTATTGGACATGAGGTATGTAGAATGTGCTTCGATCTTAGGCAGTCGAAGGAAAAAAAAAAAAGCTCAATAGAAACATAAATCGTTACTAGTTTATACGACTCTGAAAGATATAGGCTTTTCTCTTTCTTTGATCTAAACGATATTTCAAGAGTTTATTAACTTAAGTTGGAAACATAGAGTTTAGGTGCTGGTGTTGTTGATTTTTATCAGTTATTTTCTATTTAGGTTGGTCATGCTGTGGCTCGACATGCAGCGGAAGGGATAACTAAGAATTTGTGGTTTGCCGCTCTTCAACTCATACTTTACCAGTTTGTGATGCCTGATCTCGTCAACACAATGTCGACTCTTTTTCTGAGGCTCCCTTTCTCGCGAAGGTTTGTTTCCATTCATTTTCTTGAGAGTATTCTTGAGCAATCAACACAGAAGCAGTATCCATGATTTGTTTCTGAAATGCACAAACGCTTACTGATCGACTGATATTTGCTTATAGTTTCTTAATAACATTTTTTAAAATCTTTTTCAAGTGTTGATTGCTCTGCAGGTTAGATTTTGAATTCTTATTTTCAGCTAGATGAACATAATTTCTTGTAAGACCTATAGAGGGTTAAAATGAGTAGAATGCTTCAGAGAGATAACATAAACTATTCTGCGTTGTACTAATACTTCTTGTTGAAGGACTCAAGTAATAAAGTCAGATTCAATCTCGTAGTTAAATTATTACACTGACTTAAATTGTTGTTGTTGTTGTTGATTATGAAAGGATGGAAATGGAAGCAGACTATATCGGGTTGCTATTAGTTGCTTCAGCAGGGTATGATCCTCGAGTGGCACCTCAAGTGTATGAGAAACTCGCTAAGGTAACAGGAGATTCGACGCTACAAGATTATCTATCCACACATCCGTCCGGGAAGAAAAGAGCAAAGACATTAAGTAATGCCAAGGTGATGGAAGAAGCAATGGTGATTTACAAGCAGGTTCAAGCTGGTAAAGGTGTTGAGGGTTTCCTCTAGAATAGAATTAAACTGTTAAACCCATAGTTTTTTCTTTTCTTTAATTGTAATTTCTGTATATCTGCCTCATTTTATGTGATTTCGATCTTGTTATATCAACAGTAATATCGAGAACGACACTTTTAAACCAGCATCATGATATGTATGTAAAAACCCAAAACTTTCACTTATAAGTTATATCCATCCTTTGGCTCCTTAGATCAGTTGTTTCAGTTTGGTTCCGGCGGCTTAACTCGAGGTTTTACATGTTTATAATGGCAAATGCTATAGATGGTTTCAAAGTCACTATATAATCTTACATTATATACAGCTTCAAATTATTTTGAATTGTTTTATATGATCTGTAATGTTTTATTTTGAATGGTAGAGAAATTGTTTTCTATAATTTCTGTTACCTTTAATTCAATATATCTTTGAGAGCAAGAATACCAATTTTAAATCTACCATTTGGTTCACAAATGTCATGTAAACAAATATATATTAAATATGTAATTAGTTTATTTATTTTTACTTGAATCATAATACTTTTGTTTAATTCGGTGTTTTTATCTTTTAATTTATTTTAAAATATAAAGTTTTTAGGATTTAATTGTTTAAATTAGTTATAGATGTGAACGAAATATCAAAATCTACCGTTACAGTTTTAGAATATTTTAGAAGCAAGATAACCCAAGCAGGAATTTTTATTTTTATATAAATTTAAATTGAAAATATAGAAAGAAAAATATATTAATTTAATAATAATAAAATAAAAATTGGACTTATTTTGATTTTGGCAAACAAATAAAAAATGAAAGGGAACCTTTTCTTATATAAATAAAATAAAAATTAACATATTTAATTGCAAAGTTTAAATAACCAAAGTAAATTAAATCTATTTCTTTTTTAATTTTATGACGCAACTAAACCATTTTATGGTTTGTTGTATATTTTGGCGGCAACATTCTTCTCATTTAACCTACTCATATTTAGATTTTAAAGTTCGATCTCAACTTAAATCTAATTGCAGAAAACTGAAATTACTAAACTAAAAACTAATAAAAATAAAAAACTTAAATTTAAAATTTACATTAAAATATATAATATATATAATAAAAAGTATTAGTTTTTGTTCATTATAATATAAAATAAAAGAAAAATAAATAATAAGTTAAAAGAGATAATAAAAATATCATGAATTTGCTTTCAAAATATCTAAGTGCAAAAGAAATATTAGTTACATTGAGTTTATAAAAATATTACGTCGAACTTGTTGTAAAATACGAGATTTGCTAAAAAATATCAGGATTACATCAGTACGAATGACTCAATACATGCTTCTAATATAAATTGATGACCATAAAAAAAAGGTTTTTTTTATCCAGGAGTTTGGTTGATATTTATTTTGTTTATAATTTTTTAAACCTTTTTTATATTTTATATTAAAATTGTTTTAAAATGGATAACTTACTAATAATCGCACGAGTCAAAATTAAATTACCAATAATCATGTGGATTTTTAAGTTTGTTTAAACACCATGCAATATAAAATCTTCTACCAATAACGTTGAAAACACAATATAAAACCATTGGTTTTATTTTCAGATGGTACACATCGAAGAGTTTTAATCTCTACAATAATTAAAGATAATAACAATGACAAGTGTTTTTAAAAAATAAAAAAATTATGTGTAAACACATTATTCTTTTTTGAATGCGGAATTACATGTTAACTGGTTACGTAATTATGTGAAATTTGGTTGTATAATTAGATTTTTGTTGCGGAAGTTGTCTAATGTTGTGAAAATACAATTCTTTTTGGTTTTATAATTACATGTTAACTTGTTGCATAATTATGCTCAATTATCTCCATATATATGGGATATACTCATTATAACACAACTTGTACATAAAGGCTCGTGTTTGATCAATGCACATAATTGATCTTTACTATTCCCTCATCTTTTCTACTATATTATTCATAATTCTTAAACACTTATTAGAGACACTCTTCGATCGATCTCCACTTCAGCCAAGCTAAATGATCATTAAAAAATAACAATGTCAGTTGACACTGTATGTGGAATTCAAGAAATTTTGTTCACATCAAGAGCAAAACAATTCAAAAATTCAAAACGAAATATGTAGAATGTGATAAAAAAATGTAGATATGTCATAAGATGAGGAGATTGAGATAGAGCTTCTACCGAATGAAAAACCAAATTTCCACATGGTCGAAGTCATACCAAGCGAGAATGATGTGGAAAAGTCACCACTAACTAAGATGAAGCTTCTAGCTCAATAACTTAGAAACGAACAAGAGATTTATTTTTCTGGATTTTCAGGAACAACTACTATCACAAGCTCATAGACTTAAGTTTGTTATCGAACACCTAATATGGGATGTGAAAGTTACCGTAAGAATGTTGTAGGAAAAATATGTCGGAGAAGTTCACAAAAATGAGAAAGAAAATAGGAGATCACGAGAAGGAAAATTCTGAGCGATGATCCAATGATAGAGATCAGGGGGGACAAAAGTTTCGCATGAACATAAGGAGGGGAAGGAATCAAATGTACAACTACACCAGAAGGGAAATGAGTAAATTGGAACCAATGGTGGAAACAGAAAAATAAAATGACCCGATCATCCGACAAGTTAAGGATGTGAGAATGTCATCAACCATGAGAGTAGTACTAAGATATGTATCACTACCACAAAGATTTATACCTCCACCAGGTTATCCTCCGTACCCAAATTATATACAATTTAATTATTCAGGTCAAGTTACATAATTAGACATTCCATAAAACATAAAAAGAGTCCCACTTGAATATCCACCATATCATGCATAAATAAAACAACAATATAGTAATCCAAATGGACCCACCTGGGTAACACGACACGTCATCTTATCAACTGAGATATGTACAACCAAATCCTTAGAGCCGGGTAGGTCGACCAAAAGAAAAACTAAGCCAAATGACGTAAAGTGTAAATGGACAGGGTTCCAATTGGCTTACCCGTTCATGGATTACATAGATGATTTTTATGAGGTTGAGAAGCCTTAATCCGACGACGAACTGCACTAGCCCTAGATATACTATATCCAGTCATGCCACAATATTACAATAACCACATAATGGATAAATATGGCATGTGTAAAGAATTACAAAATGCTTTAAACAACATTTAAAAATAAATTTGTAGGATTGAAATAAAGCAAAGAAGATCGGGACTACATAATCTATCGCAAGCAAAGTGACAATGGGAGTATAAATGACTACACTAAAAGATTTAAAACAAAGTTAAAATTACAGGCCTGACATGATCTGGTACCTGTAGTAGCTTATAGATAATGAGTTAAAGAAAGAACCTTATCTGAAGCGATTCTGAAAAAGAAAGTATTAAAATTTTAGAGATTTGTTGGCCGGTGAAGAGGTGTTCATCAAAATCGATGAAGTGGCCACAACGAAGAATATGGTAAACACTGAAAATCCAGCCAAATCTCAATCGAAAATTAAAATAGATATTTTGGCACAAATTAAAATAAAATATGAAGAACCAATAAGTAATGTATCTTCGTCTTTGGTCAACCGAGGCCAAATCAATACAAAAAAGCAAAGCCAAAAACATAATTACAATGTAGGAAAATAAGACTATATTTTCAAACACACTATAATTATGCGAAGCTCTTCCCCTCTAAAAAATATATTACAAAATCCCGATGCAAGGGAAAATTGACTAAATGGTCAATAGAACTAGGGACTATGATATCAATTTTGAACCTAAAATGGTAAAAAAGACCTATGAATGAGTTGACCTTTTTTGAAGTCTAAATCCAAAAGACCAAGGGTTGGGAGTGTGGATATAACTTAATTCCCAACTAAGGGTATTTAAATAGAACTAATCTATTAGATTCAGAACCATAATCTCACATAATAAAACAAAAAAAATACTACAATATAACGATGGTTACGAAGCAACAAATTACTTATCTTGAATGATAAAAAATAAGACAAATAAGGGGTAAGGGCCAAAACATAGAGAATAGTATTATAGAAAACCATAAGTTTTACCTTTTAATAATAAAACAAAAGCTAAGGGTGCACAAAACAATAGTCAACGTATTGGCCTTCTCGATTGTAAAAATTCAACATTAAGAGAAGTATTACAACAACAACAGCTCATGAAGCCACCAAACTATCCATATTTAAAAATCATACCTAAAGACTAAAGAGAGGCAAACAATGATTAAGAAAACTTTGTAATACAAGAACTACAAAAGAGAAAAGGAGGCGCTTAATAGAGATATACATTAGGACACAAAATAATATTTCTCCAAGAGTATCCATTGGATGACAATTATGAAAAATGAAAATGAAAAATCAAAGCCAAGCGATAAATACAAAAAAAGGGTATGAATATTATGAGAGCATTCCCAATGGCTTCCGGAGAAATAAAATACCTAATATTCACCACATACACTTATAAAAAAGCATAGCAATTTGTAATAACGATAAAGTAATCAAGTAAGTTGAAGTGATAAACAAAACAATATTTAAAGCCTTCAAGTAGATAATTAGACAAAGCAGACATAAGTTGCCCAAAAACCCTACAAGATATTTCATAGTCATACTAAACAACATTAACAACTGCCACAATAAAAACGTTATTTTCCATGTTGTATGATATAACGGAAGTAATATCAATATAAATGTCTCTAAAGTCCTACTAGATCACAACATATAAGAAATAAAATGAAGTCAAAACAAAAAAAATAAAAGAAGAGAGGTCGACCTAGTCGAAGAAATAAGAATCATTACCCTCGGTTGAAGCCCATTAAGTCATTAATGAAAAGTGTATATAGTTCCAAAGCTTGTTTCCAAAGTTTTTAACCATGGGGTAAAGTGACGAGAATAATATTCTAACGTACTTAGAAAGCTAAACCCAACATGGGAAGGATCGTTTACCATAAAAACAAAAAATAAAATCATAAACCTATAAGTTGTTGGACGAAAGCGAGAAAAAAATTGCGAAACCCCTAAAACATAGAGTTTTGGAACTATACCATAGTCTTGAGAACAACAAAAGCTTGTAATTTATTATTCGTGTAAATGGTGTTTATTAAACTATAAAGATGTATTATTTTCTTCCTCCGTGGTACGCAAAGGTTTTGATGAGGCATTCAACATTAATAATTTTTTTTTTCCAAAACTTTGATTTATTTCTCTTTAAAGCGCAAATATAATAGTGTGTTACAAAATAAATTTCTGAAGCAAAATAATACTTCGAGGAATGCCAAATGGTATAATAGCAAATAATAATGGAAAAAAACTACATCACAAAGTTATGAATGAAAAAGAATATACCGAAGGAAAAATATACCTCAAAATAACTCAAACAAGAATAATTCAATAAAATAAACAAACTCTCTAAATATAAAAATCAAAAGTAGTAAAGTTCTTAAAGATGAATAAAAATATACAAGAAAATGAATACGATTTGGATGATAAAAATCCTCAATCCTAGAAATATATAATAATAAAAGACGGATAATCAACTAGGTTAATCTGCGATAAAAAGCTACATTTACTTAAAAAGAAGGGAAAACTCTACCGGGAAGTCATACATCCTGAGCATACTTGGAAAATTCAATAAAAATCTAAGTAAAGCACCATGTTATTCTAAAAACAATTATTGGCATGTTGTACCTGATTAGTTAGAAGAAAATAAAGAATGCAAGATGTGTAATAGACACAAATAATCGTCCACAAAATTTAAAAATGATACTCGCAAAAATAAACAAGATTTTTACAAAATATATACTGCTATAATAGCAGAAAGAAATAAGAAAAAATGGTCCAAAATACACTACAAACAAAGACTCAAGTAAGAATACTATGTTGCGAAGAAACAACCGCAGAAATATAGCCACATTTGATACTAGTGTCAATAGCCGGGGGGGGGGGCAACTTCTTTAGTTGCATATTTATTAACACCACTTCATTCACAATCTGCACAATGATCCAACTTAATCTGATCAACATTATCATTATATTCAAGTTTAGAAATTATATCATAAATTTATTTTCCTATATCAGTTCATTTTGACAAAGCAAGAATAAAATAAGAAAGTTCATCAATAATTTTTTTATCATCTAGCCACTGCGCTTTGGGAACATTATATTAGAAGTAATCAAGATTAATCTCAAGAGACACTGCATGGATATCTAATACTAATCTGGAAAAATCTTTCATAATAGCTTCATACCCACAAGAAACCAGAAAAAGTTTATATTTGTCAAAATTAACACATCAAGCTTTACCTTGTGCACCAAGCTCTTTTACTACGGTAACTTACATAGCTGATGTAGAATCCAAATGTTGGTGCAAATCTTCTAATGAGGACGTTGAGACATTTGTTTCAGATCTATCTTCTACAATCACCTTTTGAATATATGCCCAAATACTATCTGAAGCGGAAACTTGAGCTCGTAGGGAGATAATATGTTTTTTACAACACGAAATTTGAAGGGATTTATCTTTTAAATTAGAAACTTGGGATTCTAAATGAACAAATAAATATTTCCTCGTTTTGTGACTCTCTTATAGCAGATTTTGCAACTGTTTCTCCCTCTCATCAATAATAACAAAAGTAACCTTCGAGTCAGGACTCTCATCTATAGGATAAAAAGCATTATTAAGTAAGGAGTAAACATCTGAAAAATGACCCGAAGGGTTCATTTGGGCATGACGCACATCATCAACCCATTAAAGATAAGTTGAAAACAGAGGATATAAAATAAGCCTCGAAAGATAACAATAAATATAATAGTATAAAAAGAAAGAATAGTTACCTCGAATCCAAGATTTAAATGACAATTGGCTAATTCAAACGAAGAAAGATGGGTATGCAAAGGTCTTTGAGCAGCTAAAGTACCAAATTGAGCAACTGCTAAGGAATATGATCAATTATAATAACAAAAGAAGAAGAAGCAGTAACTTCCAAACCTAAGAAACATGAAGTATTCGAACATAAAATTTCGATAGAAGTAACAACATGTATCGATTATAAGGAAACAACCAAATAATTAACAAATAAAGCGATGGTAAAATTAGGTCAAACTACTCGCTTTCCATTGTGAATAATCAAGTTATGATCTTGATTAGAAAGAAAATTAGCATCGGCAACAAAACTATGCCTAAGGTTCTTATGTTAGGCTCTGGAAGAATATTATCTATCAATTTTGAACAATTAAGCTAGGTGATACCATCGACAATCATTTTGTCACTAATATGAGAAGAGCCACTCATAGCTGGAGAAAAGAATTTGGTGCTCAAAACATTAGTGGAAACAAAATTATCTTCTAAGGGTATGAATTCACTTTATGTAGAAGAATACAAAGCATAAAAAATAACAATGCCTATCGAAAGAGAAACAAAAATAGAAATAACATCTTGTGCACCTGCTAGGTGATTAAAAAGTACAAACTTTCAAAACAAACTTATTTATATATTTTAAGAAATCCAAAAAAATAAAAAACAACTAAAAATTATTTTACTGTTTACACCTCGTAAGAGAATCCAAATTTCCATTTTTTTTGCCTCGAGGTTAGCAGTTATCACGTTTGGTTCACAAAAATAACAAGAAATGCATTAGATGGTGTAGTTGAACTAAATTGAAGGTGTATCCGAGAAGAAGGACTAAAAAAGGTGCGATAACTATAGACCTCTTTAACATATAAGTCTGAATTTAATACTCCACAAGACTAGAAAAAGAAAATTTCATCTTTATAGTCTCGCTAGTCCACAATGTAGACGCCCAGAAAAATCATGGTACAAATGTGGAAAGACATGAACGTTTAAATTATTTGGATTTCTTCATTAATATGGAATATATTTCATGCATATATTGCTCCATATGATGGTAAATAGGAATATTAGTTGAAGGAGTTGCAAAAAAATAAAAAATTCAGAAAAAATCATAACAAGAAGACCACTAGTGAAAAATTCAATACAACGACAATCCAAAAACAATTTATTTTTTCACATGATATCTCTCCTACAAGCCTAATTTCTTATAATAAAGAATAAAATATCCTTCCATTAATCATTTTGGAAGATCTTAAACAACAAAAGCAAATGTCCTTTTCTTAATGGTAAAAAGATAAATTGTTTCCTCTCCTAAAAGATCAACGGAAGACAGAAAACACTCTACTAAAGAAAAGACTTAAAACAAAGCCTCGACAAAACAACGATACAAAACGATAAAAATAGGGAAGTAATTGCCTAACACATTTGAGTAAGTTAAAAAAACTTAACAATTTCTTTGTCTAGTGGAAATTGGAGTTACCAATCAAACAAACAAGGGAAGGAAAAAACTTCATCTCATTGAGCATCGCCTAGATTCAGCTTACAATTAATGGGTTCGTAACAAACAAAGTCAATACCATCAGGGTTTTTAGAGCTATAAGAGATCATATTTTCAAACAACGTGTAAACATGAATGAAAATCACTTTATCACAAGAAAAATAAAGAACTTCATGAATGGCTTTAAGGAAAACAAACAAAAAGAATAGTGTAAAAATTAAGGAAAAATAGAAAATCAATAGCCAAAATAAAATGTATAAAAACTAAAAATAAGAAAAGATGTCATCTCAAATCGATGGTCTGAATCTTGTCAAAACAAATAACGCTGATACAAAAAATAAATGATGGCAGAAGTCCAAATAGTAATGCACGCGTCATGGTAGTTATATCATCATGTGTAAATCTAAATAATCCACTTTTATACATATATGCCAAAGCTAAAGGTAATACCATATTTTCAAGCGTATAATTACTTAGAACTAACTTAAAAAATCATATTTTTCACGGTATAATAAACTATGAAAATTACTTACTCATAATTGTTTTGAGCTAAAATAAGCAAAATTACTTCAGTAAGGTGGATACACATTAATTTAAACTTTAGCGTTAGCCTTCAAAAAATACTAAGGAGGTTAATCAAAATCCAATCGTATAATTACTTGGAGATAAAATAAAGTGCTTAGGACGCACATCATATTAAATATGAAAATACTATAATCTATATTACTAATTACTATTCAATAACAAAAGAAATAATTTGCTTAGGTGTATATGTTTACTTGTTTGTATAGCCTTTACATTCAGTGTTTACTATGGATTAGGAGAGCTATGAACAATTTTAAAACAAAAATACAAGAATAATTATTTCAATTTTTATATTTATTAATTCTAAGGGGATACTCGAATACTTATGCAAATATGTAATGATAAAATAAAAATATGATAAAACAAAAAAGTATAAGGAAAAATAAAGAAAGTTTAAGTAAGAACAAGTATTTTACAAGGCAATAAGACTTCAAAACATCATCACCAATTAGTCGAAGTTTTTAAAGCAATAATAGAATTCAAATATCTTGTATCGACCAATGAAGGAAATTAAAAGACAAAGGGCGATTCGGTGGAACTAAATATATTATGGATAATCATCATGATTATGTGCAAAGATCAAAGAAGGCTTCAACCAATAACAAAACCATTTTTGGCAACACTGGGCTAGTCTTCTTGCGTTACTCTCATCAAGACTGGAGGGACTACTGATAAGGGTGTAATTAGTCTAGCACAAACCAAGTGACACATAATCCTATCCAATCATATAAATATCTATTTAGACTAAGTCAAAGATACACTTAACCGCATATTTTAGTGCTTAAAGAAATATCCTCAATTATCTCCATATATCTAGAAGATAATTATTATAATATGATTTATATATAAAGGTCTTACATCGATCAATGAACATAAACTATTCTCTTTTTTCTTTTACTCTTCTGTTCATAATGCTTAAACACTTATTAAATTTACTCTTCGATCGATCTCTTATTCAACTAAGTTAATCCATAAACAAATAACCACATCAAATACTAATAAAAGGTTACTTTATCCAAATAAAAAATTAAATTTATTAATCATCAAACATATGCATACTAACAGGATGTAAAAAACACTCGTTAGCTTTACCTTTATTTTTATCCGATAAAAGGTAATATACCAATAACCGCCTAATATCAAACTTATTTTCCAATAACAACCTAATTCTTGATAAAGTACAGATAACCACCTGCTGATAAATTAATATTTATAGATAACCACTTGGTAGTCCGAAATACCTTTAACCTTTTTTCTCTTTCATGTTTTTTTGTGTTTAAAAAAGCAATATCATATCTTTTAAACCATAACTCCATAAATATATATGAACATGCCATTGTTTTGTTTTTCTAAGGAAAAAAAACCTAAATCCATGAAAAATATTTTTTGATTTTATTTATTTACATTTTTAGTTACGAAAGTACATGTAAATTTGTTGCAAAAAGAAGTTGTTGTTTAGTTACAGAATTACGTGTAATTTGGTTGTATTTTTTTTTGTTTACTTATAAAATTACAGGTAATTTAGTTACGAAAAATAACTTTTGTTTAGTTGCAGAAATACGTGCAAATGTATTGGAAAAATAAGATTAAAATAGTTGTAGAAATAGGACTTTGGTTGTTAAATAAGTTTGATTGTGTGAAAAAGCAATATAAATTTTATTTATGAAAATATATGTTAATTAGGTGTGAAACAAAATATGTGCTTTTTCTGATGAAAAACATTTTAAAAAAATGGAATTACGAAATTACGTACAAATGTGTTGTGAAAATAAGAAAGAAATAGTTGCAGAAATATGACTTTGATTGTTAACTTACCCTTAATTAAATATATGAAGCTATCAAGTCACCAAGTGAACCAAACTAATTTTGACTAAAAATATAATTTATTAAGACCAACAATAGTTTGCAAACACAAATGTACCATTAAAAAACGTAAGATAAATGTAATCGTAAAAAAATGAATGAGAAATTTGTTATATTTGTTACGTATTAGATTTTCTATGTAGAGTTCGAACTCTAGAAGTAATTAATTTTAGAGAGATAAATTAATGAGTCTATACTAGGGAGAGAAACATTTGGTAATTAATTGTCAATCAACCTTTATATCTTAACCCTCTCATATTTATAGGACAAAGTGGTGAATAACATAATCGGTTACACATTATAGTAAATTATATTTTTAGCCCTTACTAATTATATTCAATATTAAATTTATATTTTAACTATACAAAGCTTAAACAATAACATTTTTCTCTAATTTCTTTTATTCTTTGATTATTTATATCCTTATCAGTATCCTCCATAGTCTTTTTGAAGACATTTGAAGAAGAACTAAAACTGCTTTGGGTTACTTCAGACAACACTTCTAAATTTCTTTGAAAATTTACTTGTGTTCTTCATTTCTTCCTCGAAAACGTTTTAACGACCGCTTCGAAATACTTTTAATATCCACTACAAGAATTCACCTCAAAACTCCGCGTGGCTTTTCTATGCTCACTTCGGAAATTCGCATGGATTTTTTCAATCATTCACCTAGAATAAGCTAGAAAATCATGGAATAACCCTAGTACACGTGCAACGTGCTATTTAACTCTGTCATCTTACATTTGTCAGCCTACTTTAGACTACGCACTTGTTTGTCGATTCACATTTCAACATATAGATACATGTCAACCTTTCATCTTCCTTTCCAATTTTTTTCTCCAGTAGTTCTTCTATAAATATTCTCTCAACTCCCATTTTCCATATCACACACAAAATCTAGAGATAAAGAGAAAATTTCCTGATAAATTTTAATCCACCGCCACCTCCACCTAAAACCACTAATTTCTACGATTCTCATTCATCTTGTTCATGTCTAATTTGAAGATCTTCCTCCAGTTCAATTTATGAAAAAAACCAAATTCTAGTAAAAAAAGTATCTTTGACATCTACGACTACGTCGATATCAGTAAGATGGATGCTGAATATTGAGAAGCAGGTGTGATTGATAACTGTCCAAATCTTTCCACTCGAACCACCATATACGGGGCCTTCAACCCTGATAAAAAATCTTCTGAGAACCAAAATCCTTCAGACCTGATCCCTAAAGAATCCTCACAAGAATCCCCTTAACTAACAAAACTGAAATCACCTTGAAACCCCACACAAACATATTCTTCCAATACTTTATCTCTTCCTTGAATTAATTGTAAACAAACATGAGAGAAACCTCCTAAGAATCAACAGAAGTGTCTTCTACTAATACTCTGACCCCTCCTCGAATCAATCGCAAATAAATACCTTGAATACATTCAGAAGCTTCTTCTTAAAAGAGCCGACTTCCTCGAAGAAGTGCATTTGTAGAAATTGGAGATTCCAAAGATATCAACACTTCACACAATCTTAAATCTTCTCATCCCTCTAAGGAGATGGTTGTGACAAACAAAGAGGTATAGGAAACTCCTTCGGAGATCAACCAACAAACCACTACAATTGCCCCAAATAAATCCCAAGTTGCTACCACAAACACTTTACATCCTCAACTTCGAGATGAAGCCTCCGAGGAGATCGGTGAGTCCTAATCGAGGACATAAACTATCTCTAATGTAAAAAAAATAAAGAAAGGGATCGTCCATATTATGAGGATAATCTTTCGTAGATACCATCTTCAAAGAAAAAGAAGAAGAAGAAGAAAAAAAAGAACTAGTCACTTTGCCCGACGACATTACTGCCCTCATATTATTGCACTAAAATATATATGAAATATGAGTACTACAATAAGTTTGAGGCGGAGACTCTAAAAAATAAATAGGGCATCCCATATAATGTCTCTCTCCGGCTACCGGTGCTAGGAGAGACTTCACTCTGTTGTGGAGAAAATGAACTCGTGGTCTATCATGAGATTATAAACTGGGCCTTCGGTTTCGAAAATCATTGAATTATGTCTGAAGCAAGCAAGTAAAAATCTATGTTTCATACTTCTATCCAACATAATGGCTTCAAAACTTGGCCAAATACTGCTACCCATCATATACTTTATTGCACTGGCTGGCCTTTCAAAACATTCGGTGCTACACTTCTATTATCTCACGCTCAGAGACTTCTTCAAATTGATTGATGATCTCCTCGAAGCTGATTAATTCTTGAAAACGAAGATTTTTCTTTATCTTTGGAGGTTGGGAAAATGGGAAAGAGATTTCTGAGGAAAATCCTTTGAGGCTAAACCTCAAATGGAAATGTACTAGTAAGTGATACAATCTTTTTTTTAGTTGACCTATAGTTATGGTGCGTTCCAAATTATTTTGTCTATTATTGTTTCATTTTGAAATTCTGAGACGATACAAAATCCACAAAGCTGCTGCTAAAGACACTTTTGCCAAATATACTTGAAGATCCATATCTGGAAGATCTTCCCAGATTCACAAGGCTTTCAAGCCTCTGCATTTTGTTTTGATCCATATCTGGAAGATCTTCCCAGATTATGTCGTCACAGTTGACGAATTAATGGAGCCCCCAATCTAGGAGATGTCCTGAAAATGTTAGTTGGTCGTGATGTACACGTCTTACTACCTGTTCGGAACAGATCAGAGAGTCACTTGCCTCCAAAGAAAAATAATAAAAAATATCAAGCTAGCTCCTCCAGAGATCCAAAGACAAAAAAATATCAATGGAAAACAAAATGAAAAGCTAATGTTGCTACAACCCCCCTAACACCGAAGAAGGAGATCCAACCGAGTATTCAAGAAAATTAAGAAAATTGATGCTTCGAAGAAAAAGAAAAGTTATTCGAAAACTCCTCCATTAATCATGTATGAATATATTGTTGATGTGCCTCCTCAAGATCCAATCCCAAATGTCGAGAAGATAAAAGAAAGGTAAGAAGTTGTTGAAACAAACAACCAAGCAACAAAGAATGTGATTGGTGAAGACGTTTTTGGTGAGGATAAAATCTAAGATATTTGTAGGGACATGGACCCTCAAATTCAAGAAATCCAAAACTACATACCAAAAATAGGAAACCAAATTACAGAAGCCAATTTACCTCAAAGTCTATATTCAAATCCTACTTAGTTATCTTCCTCAGCTACTTTTGTTGTATACGACAACTATCCTCCTCATCATGTGGCGGAACCTTTCGAGGAAGTGTCGAATATACTCCGACCTTTCTTTGGCCTCAAATATATAGCTAAGAAATTATATGAAGAGGTTTAATCCGCGCAAAGTAAATTGGAGAGTATAGCAAATGATGTGATTGAGTGAAAAATGAAGCTGATTATAACAAGAGATTGATAGACAATTGCAATCGAAACCTCCTCAAATAATTCCAAGACTTTCAGGCCGACTGATCTAAATTTATCAGGAGATCCATCCAAATAAAACATCATTTGGTTGTGATTAATGACCAAGAAAAAGAAAAACTTAGGTCTACGCATCAGACTAAACTGGACAATCTCAAGGAAAAACATGAAGCTGAGTTAACTGAAGAACATACGAAGTAATCATCTCTGAAGAAATTGTTCGACAAAAGCGAGGAAGAAAGAAAGAAAGTGCTTGAGGATTTTGAATCATTCAAAACGAAATTCGAGGAGGAAAAATACCTTGCCATCAAAGTCGTAGTGGATCTAAAGCAGAGAGGATAGCCTTACTGCTATAAAAACAACTGAAGAACAGACAAGGATATCTTTGCTTTGCAAATTGCATGGAGCGTTTACTAGGGCAAATTTATCAGAATTCTGGAATTTAATTCTAGTAGAACGACGCCTTAAAGAGGCCTTTGTGAAAGTTCTAATTGAATCATCCAAAGAATATGAATCTAAAGACAATTAAGATAACATATTAGATGCTTCAGATAAAGAAGGAAGTTCCTCATAATGAAGCTCAGATATGCTCACAACGATGGCGAGGAAAACTGATGCTCGTAGTTGGTGAGGTTTATTTTTATTTGAGGGTAATTTTGTCCATAGTTTTGTGGTATTTCAAAGGTATTTAATGTTTGGATAGAGTGTAGAGGGACAATTGAGCTGCCTGGTTGTATTTAATTTTCATTACCCTCATTAAATGAAAGTGGTTGGGTATTTATACCCTTAATTTTGGGCCACATGGGCTTTCGGGTTGACTTATGGATTCGGGTCAAGTTCAAAGACCCATTAGTTTTAAGCAGGTAGGTAATTAGCTTAGTCATGTAGTGATTAAGTGTTTAGTACATTAGTTCACTTCGGATAGTTCAGTGGGTGGATGTTGTCCGAATTGTTCCTGTCCGGTTCTCATAAAGAGTGGCAACAAATTCCGGACTCATCAGTAGTGATCACTGTTGTTTTGTTATTGATTGTTGTTGTTTCACTTTCATTGATATGGATGTTTATAAGTGCTTAAACATGTAGCACATGTTGTCATGTTTTGTTTGTTTGTTTTGAAAAATGAATTATGTCTTGTTTATGGTATAAACAAGACTTGAATTATATCGCCACTCCAATTGGCAATTCGAATCAATGCTTTAAATGGACGTTAACACTCCAAATTATATCTTTATAAATTACCCCAGATATGATCAGTCTTTGTGTAATTTTCAACACGACATAATCATTACTAAAAACGAACGTTGGCAAAAAAAATTACATTTATAACTGCAAATGTATATGTGGCATCTCATTAAAATCTTCCCGAGCCACCAGAAGAGGAAAGAGTAAGCCATTTGTACAAACTATTAGGAAAAATTAAACTATAATATCATAAAAGTAAAAAAGAAAAAAACACTCCCAATACAACTTCAAATGCTTAATGTTCAATGAGTGTTGTAAAATTCTCCCCTTTGTATCATAGAGGCGGTACGTATCTGGTTTAATTCTCTCTATTACTGAATAATGACATTTATAGTTGTGAGCTATTTTTCGAGTCTCTTATCCTTTGTATGCAAGAAAACTTTCCTCAAAACTCTTTCCCCCACCTTGAAGTCTATTTGCCTCACCTCAAATTATACCGACTCCTCATCAAAATTTGATAATGTGTCGAACTCAGATGTGCTCTAACCCTCTTTTATTTTATTAGATCAAGATTTGTTCGTCTTATCTCCACATTAGTATCTTTATAATAATAGAGTATTCTATAAGATAGTAAAGTTGATTCCGAAGGGCTCACACCATTCATTCCATATACTAAGACAAAAGGAGTTTCTTGAGTAGATTATCTAGGTGTTGTACTATAAACCCATAAGACCTCTTGCAAATAACTAAGCCATATCCCAGCAGCACCTGTCAAATTTTTCTTTAACCCATCTAAAACAGACATGTTAGTTACTTCCACCTTTCTATTTGTTTGAGGATGAAAGGGTGTTGAAAAACACTTTATAATTCCCTTGAATTGCAAAAAAAATCATTTCTCTATTGATAAACTAAGGTCATTATCCGTAGTTGTATTCCGAGGAACTCCAAAACGACAACAAATATTAGTCACAATAAACTTGATAACATCTTTAGCTCTTGGACCCGACAATTCCTCAGCCTCAGCCCACTTCAAAAAATAGTCTACTGCCATTATAATTATTTGCTGCCTTTTCGATGCCTTAGAAAATGACCCAACTATATCTATTCCTCATCTATCAAAGGGAACCGTTTCAAAAATTAAGATTAGTGGCACTGTCGGTTTATGGATAGAAATCGCAAATTGTTGACAAGTATCACAACTTCGTACCAAATATTTAGAATCACTCATAATTGAAGGAAAAAAGTAGCCTGCCAACAAAACCCTCATTGTCAAAGCCTTAAATCCACAATGAGCAAAACGTTCTCCATCATGTAGTTCAGATAAAACTTTATGAGACTCATTTTTACCCAAATATTGTAACAACGATATACTTAAAGACTTCTTATATAACACTTCATCCAATACTGTATAACCATGATATTTATATCTCAACCATCGAGCTAACTTGACATCATAAGGAAATGTTCCTCTATGTAAAAACTCTATTATTTCAAATCGCCAATCGCCTCAAAATTTTTATACAGTGACAAACACCTCCTCAATATACTTATACTATTCTGATTTTGAAAAAATAGATGGAATTTCTTGTAATAATATCCAAGGATACTCCTCTGTATATGCAATGGTTGCTAAAGAACCTGAAATTATGTTATCCCCTCGACTAATGTGTTCAACAACTACTTCGTTAAACAAAAGAGTTAACCCTCGAAGCTCACGACGATATACAATTAATTGGTCTTTCTTAGCCTTGGATATCCCTATCATATGATTTGCTACCAACTGTGAATCTATCTCAAACCAAACTGTTTTTCCCCCACAAATACTTGCAAGCCTTAAACCGGCTAAAGCAACCTCGTACTCAGCTTCATTATTCGATGCATGAAATCCAATTTTAATGGTCTGACATAGCTTCTCCAGAAGAAGAAATCAACTGTACCCCCACACTTGATCCTAATATGCTAGAAGCTCCCTATGTTCGAACCACCTATGTTGAATCTACTACAAACAATTCTTTAACAGTTTTCTCATCGGACTAGCTTGAGTGAAATTCAACCAAAAAATCTGCTAAAGCCCGAGCCTTAATAACTGTTCGAGGAGAAAACTTTATATAACCCCCCCACTCAATCTACCATTTAGTCATATACCAGAAATATCCGGTCGTTGTAATACATTATTCAATAGAAAAGAAATTTGAACAACATTTGTATATGCTTAAAAATAAGGGCACATTTTCCTCGCAGCCACCACGAAGGCCAAAGCCAACTTCTTAAGCCTTAAGTATCTTTTTTACGACGCCAATAAACATTTGTTCACATAATAAACTGGCCTAGAAGCTCCACTTTCTTCCCTAATCATAACATAACTGACAGTAAAATCTGACACCACTACATACATGAATAATTGTTCTCCTATTCGAGGCTTGAATAAAATTTCAGGTGGTAACAAATTATTTTTAGTCTTCGAAACGCTACTTCAAACTATGGTGTCCACATGAATTCCTTTGGTGGACGCAAAACTTCGAAAACATGAGCTAATTTTCTAGAAATTAAGAGATGAATCTATTTAGAGCAGCCAACCTCCCTGTCAAAATTTGTTCTTCTTTTATTGTCCGAGGTGGGTTAATTGATACTAAAGGATTTACTTGGTTAGAGTCGGCTTATATTACCTTTCCACTTATGATATATCCTAAGAACTTGCCAGAATTTGATGATTCGAGGTGTATTTCTCTGGATTTAACTTTAATTGAATGGTCATAAGATTAAAAAACGTTTCCTCCAAATTCCATAAGTCTTCACAATTTGTTGAACTTTTTAATAACATATCATTGATATAAACTTCCATATTTATCCCAATTTGAGAAGCAAAAGCCTTGTTTACTAACTTTAGTATGTAGCTATAGCATTCTTAAGACCAAATGGCATAACTCAGTAACAATGCAATCCTCGATCTGTAATAATTGTAGTAATTTCTTGATCCTTCCGATTCATCTGGATATGATTACAACCCACAAATCCATCCATGAAAGAAATAATTTTATTCCCCACTGTTGAATTAACAAGCTGATAAAATTTTGGAGCAAAAAATGGATCTTTAAGACATACCTTGCTTAAATCCGTAAAATAAACACACATTCTCCATTTTCGGTCTTTTTTTTACTAACACTGGATTTGTAGTCCATAATCAGCATTGTACCTCCCGTATATGTTTGACTTGGATAAACGATCCACCTTAGCCTCAATTTCTTTTGATTTTTCTATAGAAAAAACTTGCCTCTTTATAATAATGGGTATTATCTTTGAATTTAAGGACAAGTTGTGACATATTACCTCTGATGGAGCCCCTACTACATCCTCAATTTTCCAAGCAAAAACATCAAGGTAATCAGACAAATACTTCAACAATCGGTATCGTAAATTAGGTGACAATAACGTCCATATTTGTAAAGTTTTCCCATTTGGAAATATATACTCCTCGACATTGATTACCAAAAATGACCCTTTTAGAATGAAAAGTTGTTTCATAACATTCTCTTGTCACTTGCTGATCACTTCAAACTACTACGACGCGATCACCAATTACATATTTCAAAAACTAGTGGACAGTTGAAACAATAACATACATCATTGAAAACCAAACCATCCTAAAAATTACATTATATGATCCACCTTGAAATCTAGTTGACTCCTCCACCTTAATTTGTTCCTGAACTTGAGCTATTAAGGCTCCAATTGTCAATTCTTTTTTCCTCGTAGTCTCATTTGCTAGATCCCCCAAAAGAAATTCTTTCCTAAAAGCTGCCATGGTAACAAGGTCTTCATAATCTTCTGATTCTCTCTTTGTTAACACAAATAGTATAGTATAATATTTTAATTTATATCATACTGTCTATTTACATTGTATTATTGTATCACCATTGGCTCGCATCTCTTTGCTTCCCATAAATTATCTTCAGATTGCAGTGTAGAAAATGTGAAAGTTAGTTATAGATCCCTTCAGAATTGTATTATACTACTTTAAAAGGTGACTTTAAAAGTTTACAAGAATACTTTACACACCAATCTATCATCATCCTCGAAGTTCATCATATATTTTTTAAACTGCTCAATATGATCATCATAATCCCATTTCCATCAAAATTTTCAACCTTCAAAATATCAAAGCACATAAGAAAATGTATCGACCTAACCTCAACAGACATATGAGAATTCCTACACTCCACTTCTTGCATATATTGATCAACTACAGTTGTTCTGATAAATGCATATAGGTTTTGCTCCGCAATATTGACATATTGGTTTGATGTGTTACCCTCGTACAATGGGTTACCCCTCTCATTCTGAGTCTTACCTTCCTTCTTCGATCTATTATCTTTTTGTGATTTTTGACATCGACTTCCCTCTTCCTTCGAAGAACGTCAATATCTCCATTGTTTAAATGAATCACCCTCAGAATTGGAACTAAAGAATTCACTATCACTAGTGGAAACTATACTGATGTTTATCTTTCTTTTCCTTTCGTGAAGAATGATGCTCTTTGTCTGACTGGAAATGTGCTTTTTTATAGTTATTTCAAACTTGACAAGTTGTGTAAGATTCATTAGAAAGATTTTCCCATTCATTTTTCTCTTCCACTTATCGTATCTCATATTTCAGCCTATCTGATTGGATTTGGTTCTCTCTTCGAGCAAACTCATCGTTCAAAACAATTATTTTCTAAACTGATTCATTCGATTTTCTATATCAAATTGCTCACGCTTTTCTAGATTCAAACACTTTATTTCCATCTTCTATGTGGGATCAGTTCTGATTTCTGATTCCATTGTAACCTCAGTCGGTAATTGCAATTGCAAATTTTATGGTTTTAGATTTGCTATCTAGGTACCTCGTACTCTTCCACGGCAATCGCCAATGTTAAGTATTAGTATTTCTATGTAGAGATCAAATAGTAAAATTAATTTTTGAGACATCAAATACTACTTTATATGAATAAGAGAAACATTGGTAATCACTTGTCAATAAAAAATATCCATCAACCTTTATTTCTTAACTCCCTTTCTATTTATTGGACAAAATGGTGAATAACAAAATGAGTTACACATTAAAGTCTATTGCACTTTTACCACTTACTATTTGTATTCAATATTAATAGTAAAGACGAATAATCTAGGAGTTTTCCATATAACTCCAATATTACACTTTCCATATACATCCAATCGCTCGTAAAGAAGAATAATCTAGGAGTTTTCCATATAACTTCAAAGGAAGACATCCTTGCATTATGAGCATTGAGAATTTGATTAATCACATAAATAACAGTCATAATTACTTCTCCCAAAAAAATAGTTGGAACTTCAGCTGATAAATGGAAAGAATGAGTAGTCTCAACAAGGTGACGATGTTTTCTTTCTACAACACCATTATGTTGAGGGATGTAGGTACAAGCGGATTGATGTATGGTACCATCGAATGCAAGTAAATGTATGAAATAATTGGAGGTATATTAACCCCTTAACTCACACCTGAAGCATTTAATCACATCAAAATATTGGGTCTTAACCAATGTTCTAAATTCACTATAAATTCCAAAGAAATCTGACTTATGTTACATAAGATAACACTATGTGTATCGAGTATAATCATCAATAAAAGGTACATAATGCGGTGATTCACCATTTGTAGAGACATGAGATGGACCCTATACATCAGAGTGAATAATATAAGAAGAAGTGACACTTGATTAAATGGTAACGTAAAATATTTTGCCAGTTTACAACCACTACAATCCGAGATATTATAAGTGTTTAACTGAACTGAAGCACTTGCAGAGACTAAAAACCTCAAACGTGATGCATATACATGTTCCACACGAGAATGCGAAAGATAAAACTTAGAAAATAAATGACTCAAACGAAACGAAGATAAATCAACACCAAAAGCAACACTATCATTCAAGTATGTTTTCCACTATCAACACCATAGATATCCACATCAATTACTACGAGTTATTCTAAAACACAGAGTCCCCTATATTACGACTTTCCCAAACAGCCTACGAGTATGTTGATTATGTATAGCACAAACGGAATCATAAAAAAAATACTTAATAACCAGATTTTAAAAATTGGATAACTGAAACAAGATTCAAAAAAATGGTGAGAACATAGTAAACATCAGATAACGATATATGAGAGGTAACCGGTGTCCGTTTTTACTAATTTTGGACAGCATATTCATGACATCCATGGATTCAATACGATTGTGGCTACACAAGATGACTGTCGTGGCCTCGTTATTGTACACACAATTATTATTTTCAACCGTACAAATATACACCAAAACGACTCCGAATTCCCAAAGTGAAAAAAGGTCCGAAACAAAGCTAAAACGAAACAATCTCCAACACCAAAACAATCGAGGGCTAACAATTTACTTTATTTGCTTATCAACTCCAAAAGAAAAAAATGTTTGTCGGTGTATATTAAAAGAACCTAGTCTAAATCGATAGGATAGCGGTCTAGACAGTCTTTCCAAGGTCCTGATAATATGTTTGTGTGATCTCCAAAGACATTAATCGATTCCCAAATCAAACTGCAACTCTTAACCCCACTCCCCATACCAAGCATCCAAACCTTATCACCTTTCTTCACTCTATCTTTACCTTCCAAGTAATCCAATTGGTACCACAACGAGGACGATGACTGGTTCCCAAACCTGTGAAACGCCATTAAAGCTGCTTCCTTATCTCTCTCTTTAAGCTTCAGTCCTTTGCTAATCTCTCTAATCAATTTTTTTCCCGCAACCGGAAGACAAAAATGATCTATCTGTAGTTATAAAATGAAAACAAAGTTAAATTGTTCTCCCGTATCTCTCTCTATGTGATTTATCCAGTAATGTACCAAACAGGAACTCGATCAGACATAATATGTAAAGAATCAACATAAATTTAAAAAAAAAAAAACATTACCACTTTTCTGAAATTAGGAACATAAATCTCAGAAGACTTGTTAAGGTATTTCTTCCTTAATATAGAAACACCATGCATGAGTTTCTCAGTAAACGGAAATATACGCATGGCTAGGGTTATAATATGCGAACGAAGAGTCTCATCTGCTACTTGTAACAACCCTCTCTTAAGTGTAAAACCTAGTATACCTTTTGAATCTTCTTCGCGTAAAGACGAGAAATGAGCATTATCGTCGAAAGCTCTTTGAGTTCGGACGGAGCACAAAAGTTTATATTTTGATCTACTTACAGCTGATTTTTTGTTGCTAAGGAGAATCGCAGCACTTCCCATTCTAAAAAGACAATTGAGAAGCAACTTTGGTTGTTCGTTACCCGGATACCATCCTGCTGATAAAATCTCTGTGCTCAAAACGATAGCGTATGAGTTTTTATGGATCTTAAGAAGGTTTTGAGCTAAATCTATACCGAGAGCACTTGCACTACATCCCATACCGGAAAGGTTAAAGCTTTTAATATCATCTCTCATGCCAAACCTGTTTACAACAATGGATGCAAGAGAAGGAGAAGGGCAAAATCCGGAACAGTTTACTATTAGAATGTCGATATCTTCAGGAGAGAGATTTGTTTTGGAGAGAAGATTGTCCACGATAGGGAAAAGGGCCATTTCTGCTTCTAAGTTGAAATCTTGTTGATGGTTTTTGGGTGGGATGTAGTGTAATGCGGGAGGGAGGTAGGTTTCTTGGCTGATCCCGCTAGTATGAAGGATTTTCGACATGAAAGATATGGTTTCCGGAGTGAAAACGTTGAGCTGGGAGGCGTTTTCGAGAAAGAAAGAGAAAGGGACTCTGCAAGAGGATGGCGGGGATAAGCAAGAGAAGTCTACTAGGTAGATTGGAGGAGTTTTTGAGAAATAGGAGTAGTAGATTATAAAGATGGAAAAGAGAAGGATATAAGGGAAGATTAGTGTCCATTCTTTAGGGACTGATATGGCCTGAATAGATACAAGTAAGATTAAGAGAGTGGAGAACTTTATAAGGTCAAAGAATGTTGAATGGAGGTATTTGGTGGATGCCATTACTAAAGATTGATGGAAGAGAATGAGAGAGGGAGATGGAGAGATAGGAAGAGCCTTTAAATAGAGGATTGGAAAAAGAGGTAATTAAAGTAAGGATGGCTTAATGGCTAATAGTTCAAATTCTGTTTTGAGTTAAGACTCATAAATAGTTCGGTCCAATTGGATAATTTTCCAGCTCAAGCTCATCAAGATCCCTTAATGGCTAATAGTTTGAATTTACACCCTTATATGTGGGACGATCACTATAAATAAAACGGGTCACATATAGATGATTTTAAGCCGATATATAGAGCGGTTATATAGATGATTTTAAGCCGATATATAGAGCGGTTAGGGGGTCTTCCAGCCCGTTAACCCGCCCGGGACCGGACCGGTAAGGCCCGTCCGAGATCGGTCCGGATAGCTTAGGGAACGGGTTGGGAGTCAAATTTTTGGACCGACTCTCTTATCGGTGTGGACCGGTCCGCCCGGTAATCAGCCCGATAAGGGAGATATATAATTTTTTTCTCTTAATCTATGTATATTTTTAATTAAAACCCTAAAAACATTATGATAAACTAAGGAACTCGCCCGTTAAAAGTCGGACCGGACCGACTCGATTCTTATCGAGCCGGTCCCGGTCCATGATATTTGGCTCCCTTCGCTTAGCGGTCCGGCTCGACCCGTCCGGTAGCTTACCAAGTCGGTCTCAGTCCCGTCCAAACCCGGACCAACCCGACCCGATAACAGCCCTACCTATATCTACTTTGGTGAGCTAGTAAGTAATTGAATTAGTAAAAAAACACTCACAGAAGCTATTTCCTCCATCACATTTTTTATTTCCTCCGTATTTCAAAGTGAAAAGATTTATCACTTGCTTTTACTATTTTGTCTTTATTTTAGCTTCTAATTTATAACTTGATGCCATTAACCATTATGAAATTTTTATATTAACAAACACATGATTTAACCAAATTAAATCCAACATCTACGATTTAACTTCTAAAATGAAACCCTAAAAACAAAAAAAATTCAAATTTCTTAAAGATTACTCATGGAAGAGGAAGACATTCAAAATAAAGATTTAACACCGGAGAACATCACCCAATCAACCAAAAATATAATTTAATCTTGTTTTTTAGTTTTACATTCATTTAACTTGAGAATCTCTGTTAAAAAAGACATATTTTCGAAAATCCCGATTTGTGCAGGTTTTAGCGGAATACAACTAATTCTGAGACAACAGTTAGGAATCAGTTGTTTTTTTTTTCAAGAAAAAAACGCTTGCTTCCGAGACGGCATCTAGGAATTAGGTGCGTTTTTTTTTTATTAAAAAACACATTATTCTGATACAGCACCTTAGAATTAGGTGTTTTTTTATATAAAAAACGCACCTAATTCCGAGATACCGTCTGAGAATTAGATGCATTTCAGCTGTTTTAATAAACAATGGTGCATTTTTACGTGTTGTTGTTTTAAAATAACGAATGATTTCTACCTTAGACGATTTCGAGAGAGACTGCCGTTTTTTGTCAAGATTAAAAAAGAAATCGAGTAGTTGGCTATGGTTTGTTGTTTTCAAGATTAGAAGAGAAATCTTGAAGAGGAGACCATCTTTATAGTGGCTAGGTTAGGGTTAGGGTTTTTGGAGGATTGATGTGAGAAGCTAATAGGACTAGTTGTGTGTATAAGTTAATACGATGGAGATACTTGAGATGGTGGTATAAATCGATGGAGTTGTTGGAGAATCAATAGGTTTGGAATACAAATAAAGAAAATGGTAAATATGATATTTCCTTTATGAAAGAAATAACAAAGTGGAGTTTCTTTTATTTATGGAGGAAATAAAATATTTGATGGAGAAAATAACTTTGACCAAAAACACTCCATGATTCGAACCCACAAATGATCCAAAACACACCGATGAAACTTAGACTTATCAAGTTCGGATATCTCTGGTTCCGAGTCTGATTCGAATATAATTCAATCTAATTAGGTAATTTTTCTATCTCAGCTAGGGCTGTCAAACGGATATTTCGGATACGAATCTGTCTATATCCGAATCCGAATCCGAAATCCGAAATCACTATTCGAATCCGAATTCGAATCCGAATTTAAAAAAATAATAATATCCGAATCCGTATCCGACGGATATTATCTGAATACGGATAATATCTGAATCCGAATATCCACTAAAGTTTTTAACTAATTGCATTATAGGTTAGGCTACCTTTATAGACACCTTAGTAGAAATTTATATTCTATCTTTATAGACACCTTAGTAGAAATTCATATTCCCATTTTAGATGTGGTATAAGGTTTTGAAAAGCCACCATGTCTTTTATAGAAAGTTTGGTAGCAATTCTTTTCCACATTTTAGACGTGGGATAAGAGTCAAAAGACTAAAAAAGATATACTTGTTAAGAAAAGCCACCATGTCTTTTATAAAGAGTTTGGTAACGATTCTTTTTCCAACTTTAGATGTGGGATACGTTATAATTTTTAAAGAAGCAATCTTCCATATTTATGGACAACTTTTTTAGTATTTTGTTTTGCTTTTTACGATGTAGGATAGCTAACAAATATGTTTAAATAAAAAAAAGTTTATATATATATATTTATACAATTTCGGATATCAGATATTTCGAATACGGATATGTCTATATCCATATCCGCTATTTTCGTATACGAATTCGGATACGCATATTAACGGATATTATCCGTTTTTTTCGGATTCGATATCGAATATTTCGATCGGATATCGGATTTTTCGGATTTTTTTGACAGCCCTAATCCCAGCTTGTATATAGATATCAATCTATGATTAATTTTCCAATTATTCATTTTTTAATATTTAATCGCGACTTTAAAAAATATTATCACTTCTTGAATCAATCCAAAGATAATTGGTTTTATAATTTCTAAAAGGTAAAATATGGTACGTTTTACAATGGCAATTATATATATAAAAAGTCAAATGCACGTTAGAAAACAGCAATAAAGAGGCTAGGGGTGTTACCGGTTCAAAATTTTGATTTTATTTTTTAAATTCGGATCTTGTTAAGTTTTTGTTCGGTTTGATCCGGTTTGGTCCAATTGGATTTGGTTGCGGTTGCGACTGCGGTTCGGTCCGTTTCGTTTCGGTTCGATTTTGGCTCGATTAATAATCGGTCCCATTTGGTCTTGTCTGATCCACTTAAAAAATATGAAATTTAATTAAAATTTAATTTCCAATTCATTAACTTAAACCTATAACATAAAAAAAATATAGTTTAAAAATTAATCTGTGATTTTTTTAAAAAAATTATTAATTAACTATTAATTTTGAAAATATAATTTATAATAAATAAATAATAAAAATGAAATAATCGTTTTTAATAATTTTATACGTTCGATTTTTTATTGGTTCTACCGATTCATCTGTTTTATCGGTTCGGTTCCTCGTCGGTTCTATTGATTTACCGATTTAATCGATTGGATTCTTAATCAGTTCTATCAAATTATCGATTTTATCGGTTCGATTCCGCACCAATTTTATTATTTCAGTTTTTCATCGTCCAGTTCTGACCGGTTAGATTCTCGTCCGATTCTCGGTTTCTCAGCCCGTTGACAGCTTCAAAAGAGAACAATGAGAATCAACTCGTAGATAATCCGTGTGCAGTTGATAAAGAGATTGCGTTTCTAAAGTTTATGTACGCTCAACTAGAATAGTACGACAAAGTAAAACAAAGCAAGTACAATTAAAAGACCGAAAACATCATTAACCAAAGTAGTTGGAAAATAAACCATAAACGACAGTTGGACATTTATTAAGCTCAGACAGATGGAGTTATCTTTTTAAACCGTTTGCAATGAAATTTCATTATAATGAGATTTATTTCGGTTACAACGTTGTCTTAATATTTATAAAAGTGTTATTGATATAAAAAATTATTTTAAACTAAAATTTTCTTTTTTCTTTTTAAATTTTAAAACTTTTTAAATTTTAAAACTTTTTAAATTTATCAATTCGAAAACGTAAAATTTTTCAAATCTAAAGTTACAAACACATTAAGGTATGTTTTCTCTACGTATTAGTGTAATTATTTTAGAATTTACTTTGATATTTTTAATGATTTTTAGAGTTTTAGTTTCGGCCAAAAAACTTGAATTTCCCTATGATTCTTGTTGTTCTCTAGAAAGATGGTTACAGATATATGTTTAGTTAGGTGTTCATATACGTTTTGATATGCTATTTAGTAGATTTCGTTGAGCTTTACCGTGTTTGGGATCGATGAGTTTAGTTTCTGTATCGATGTAATTTTCGAATTCCGGGTGTCCAGAATTGCTGAAATTGCGCACCTAGTATTTGATAAGGAAAGATATTCTTTAGGGACTAAAGTGATAAATTCTGTAATTATAGGATTAAATTAGGCTTTAGGAGAAACCGAAGGGTTAAATTGTAAATATGACAATATGTAACCGTTTCTCTAACTAACTCACCTTGCCTATTTAAAGAGGCTGAAGGAGTTATTTTGACCTATGATATATTCAGAAGTACTTTTCACTACTTTAAATTCTCTCTGCAAACTTTCTGTTCTTAATTCACTCACTACAATTTTAATTCACACCAAATTGGCGCTAGAAAGAGGGGATCGAGGATACCTTGATCAACAGATCAAAAATCGACGTTCGAGTTCTCGTTTTTTAAAGTTTTTCGATCGAATTTTCATATTTCGTTTTGATTTTTCGCTGTTTGAAGATGAATCCAGAGGAAGGTGACAATCCATCCGTTCGCAAGGCGATGGAAACGCTGAAATCCGATCTGCAAGAGGCAGGAAAATCTGTTCCAATTCAACCAGTCCAATTTGACTTTGAAGGAAAAATGAATGAGATGATTAGGAAGGTGGCTGAACTTGATGAATTCGTAAAAAAGAAGAGAAGTAATGATGGTACTAAGCTTAGGTCCAAGATTGCTGGGGGCAATCAGAATGATCAGTCGGATCAGTCGATGGACGATGGCGATGATCACTATGAGCAGCGCAAAGCACGTTCGGAGCGGAAAAAAGAATATAGCGGGATAAAGAGGAAAGAAAAGTTACAAAGGCGACTGTATGAAAACTCTAGTGATGAGGAGAATTTTGAAGATTCTGAATCTGATGAAACACCGAGGTACGAACGCTCTCGAGGCTGTTCAAGAGGAACAGAGCGTGAGTTCCGGCCAGCTAAGGCGTATAAGGAGGGAAGGAAGAAGAAAGAGAGGCGAGTATACTCACCTCGGAAATACTCGCCTCGGAGGTGTTCGCCTCGGAAATATGAAGGTGAGTCCAGCTTATATGCAACTGTGGGGATGAAAAATGAGGACCAGTATGTCCAGGGGGTTGACTGGAGGGACTCACCACTGGTCAGGGAGATCAGATCTGTGCCGCTACCGAGGCGGTTTGATATTTCCAAAGTTGATAAGTTTGATGGGACTCAAGATCCCGATGACCATATAGAACAATTTAAAAACTACATGACTAATTTCGAAGATGATGATAGATTGGTGTGTAGAGCTTTTTCTCAAACGTTTAAGGGAACTGCGCTAAAATGGTTCAATAAGATTCCCAAGGAATCGATTGCAAATTTTAGAAGTTTTTACACTGCTTTTCGGAGACAGTTTGTGGGAAGTAAGGAAATGAGAGCCAATAGAGACACGATAATACAGTGCAAGCAGGCTGTGGGAGAGAAGTTGAAAGATTATACTAAGAGGTTTGTGTCAACAAAGGCTGAGTTGGATGACTGTGAAGAAAGTGTGGCTATGGCAGCGTTCAGGCAAGGGCTGTTGCTTGGGGATTTAGCCGATGAGACTACGAGGCAAAGGGCGTTAACGTTTGGAGCTCTTATGGCCCATGTTGAGGACCAGATTAAGGTCGAAGAATCAACGAGGGTTCGAGGAGGTGCTAGTACTCTTCAGAAGGGGAGTGGACAATCTAACGTCTCAAATAACAATCCCTCGCGTCCGAAGAACAATCAAAATGTTTCTAACCGAGGAGCCTCGAACTCGTATCAAGGGGGATATAATCAGCATAATTCTAACAATCAGCAGCAGTTTAGGTCCAGGTCGAATGTGTGGGTAAGGCCGGATTACTATGCAGATTTAACTGAGAGCGTGGCTTCAATATATGAAAAAACAAGAGGAACAATCAATTTTAGAAAGCCACCAGCTATCAACAGGCCAAGAGAGGAGCGTAATAATAAATTTTGTAGGTATCATGAGGACATCGGCCATGATACAAATGATTGCATTGCTCTAAAGAAGGAGATGCAAATTCTGATCGAAAATGGAAAGTTGTTGGAATATGTCAGGAAGAATGCCAAGGCAACAGCTCCTAAAGGAGGTAATCCTAATTCCAAGCAGGAAACTGCGTTAATGATTTTAGATGTTGCAGGTGAGGCAGATGGTTTCGATGTAGCCTCGGAATATGTTAAACCAGACCCCAGTCGACTTTTGTTAATGTCGATAGATGAGCCGATGCGTCAGGGACGTGTTCGAGATTTGTGTGCCTTTTTCGAATCACTAACTATATTTGGAGGGGATTCGATGACGAACAACACCAATAATTCGAGGAAGAGGCATATAGTAAACTTAACGCGACAAATTGAGGGAGGCGCATCGGCACATCTAAGCAACAGAAAGGATGTGCCCTTTATAATATTCGACGGAGATGATTTGAGGGGCATTACTGGGCCACATGAGGATGCGGTGGTCATTGGAGCAGAAGTATGCGGGGTGGAGATTCGACGAGTGCTGATCGACACAGGAAGCTCTGCTAATGTGCTTTTTAAGTCAACGTATGATAGGTTGACTGCACCACCTCGAATAGAAAAATCAGAGAGGACTATCATTGGGTTTACCGGCGCATCAGCAATTGTGATAGGTGAATTCGAAGGTGAAATTTCCTTGGGAAAAGGGCCTTTCAAGAAGAAAGTACAGGTACTTTTTGTGGTGGTGGATTGTCCATCAAGTTACAACGCTATTCTTGGGAGGTCATGGTTGGCCAAAATGTACGCTGTAGTTTCTACAGTTCATCAGTGTCTGAAGTATGTGGTCGAGGACAGAGTCGGCGTAGTCCGAAGTGACCAAAAGGTGGCAAGAGAATGTTATGCTGTCGCATTTAGGTTACGTGGTAAAAGTTCTGATGATATCATGGAGAGTTAGCAGTTTGGGGGGTTGTCTTGTGGTGAAACAGACGAGGGAATTGATGATCCGAGGTCAACCCCGAGTTCTGTAGTGGTCAATGAAGAAATAGAGGAATATATTTTTAATAATGGCAGGGTACTTCGAATTGGCACTCTGTTATCTTTGTCGATGCGGGAAAAGTTGTTGAATTTTTTGTCTGAAAACTTGGATGTGTTTGCCTGGAGATCCGAAGATGTAGTAGGGGTCCCAAGCAACATCATATGTCATAGCCTAGCGGTTGATCCGAAGGTCAAACCAATTATCCAAAAAAGAAGGGCTTTTTCATTGGAGAAATCTGAGGCCATAGTTGCCGAAGTGGATCGGTTATACAAGATGGGGCACATTAGGGAGGCCAATTATCCGAGGTGGACGGCTAATCCGGTGGTAGTAAAAAAGAAGAATGGAAAATGGCGAATGTGTGTGGACTTCACAGATTTGAATAGAGCCTGTCCAAAAGATCCTTTTCCGGTGCCTCGAATAGATCAGTTAGTGGATTCCACTTTGGGAAATAAAATTCTGACTTTCATGGATGCATTTTCGGGGTATAATCAAATTCGAATGAATCCAGATGATGAAGAAAGCACGACTTTTATTACTGATAGAGGTTTGCATTGCTATAAAGTAATGCCATTTGGATTTTAAAATGCTCGATCAACATATCAGAGGCTGATGAATAAGGCGTTTGCTTCACAGATTGGGAGAAATATTGAAGTGTACATCGATGACATGCTTGTTAAAAGCAAAGGTGATGATGAACATATTGATGATTTAGAAGAAACGTTTTTGAATCTTAGAGCCATTCAATTGAAGTTGAATCCAGAAAAATGCACATTTGGAGTCCGATCTGGCAAATTTTTGGGGTATATGATTAGTGAAAGAGGAATCGAGGTGGATCCAGAACAGTTGAAGGCCCTGATATCGATGTCTTCACCTCGGAATATCAAAGAAGTGCAAATGTTAACAGGCAGGTTAGCAGCTCTGAACAGATTCATTTCTCGTTTTTCAGATAAGTGCTTGCCTTTTTTCCAGGTGCTGCGTAAACCCAATAATTTAGAGTGGACTTCGGATTGTGAAGAAGCCTTTTTGAAGATAAAAAATCTTTTGTCCTCTCCTGAAATATTATCAAAGCCTCGGAAATGAGAGCAGTTATTTTTGTATATAGCAGTGTCAGATTATGCAGTGAGCGCAGTTTTGATCAGTGAAGACACAAAAATTTCGAAGCCTGTTTACTATGTCAGCAAAAGTTTGGTTGATGCTGAGAAACGTTACTTGAAGCTCGAAAAATTGGCACTGTGTATAGTAGTGGCAGCTAGAAAAATGCGCCCTTACTTCCAGGCACATACGATTGTAGTTCGAACTTCATATCCATTAAAGAATGTTTTACAAAAACCAGACATTTCAGGAAGAATGACCAAGTGGTCTGTGGAATTGGGAGATTTCGATGTGCTATTTTCTCCTCGAACAGCTATCAAAGCTCAAGCTTTAGCAGATTTTTTGGTGGAGTTTCAGTCAAGCAGATCCGAGGTGAAAGATGCAGAAAAGGTGAATGAGAATCCGACGTGGACAATACGAACTGATGGGGGATCCAGTAGTAAAGGGTCAAGTGCAGGAGTTGAATTGGTGGCACCAACGGGGGAATTTATGTTTCAAGCTATAAAATTTGGCTTTCATGCTTCAAATAACGAAGCTGAATATGAGGCTGTGCTAGCAGGGTTGCGGTTGGCGAAGATTTGTGGAGCAATGTTTGTGCGCTTGGAAACATATTCACAGTTGGTAGTTAACCACGTTAAAGGGGTATCAGAAGCTAAAAATGAGCGTTTAGTTTTGTACCTACAAGAGCTTCGGGGGATGATGGCGCAGTTTGAAAATGTCGAAGTGGAGCATATTCGAAGAGGAAACAACACTATGGCTGATTCTTTGGCAACGATGGCTTACTCAGAAGAATACCCATGGATTGTAACACAACCATCACCTTCGATCATATCAAATTCTGAGCAATGTGAAGTAGTTGATGAGGTGGTAAATAATCCGACGTGCGCTCGAGGAGATTGGAGGTTTGACTTGTTAAACTTTATTTCAAATGGAATATTACCTATGGATAAACACTTGCTCAAGAAAATAAAGTACAAATCCCTTGGCTATGTGGTACTGGATGGAGTACTGTACAAAAGGTCTGCTTCGAAACCTTTACTACGATGTTTAAGTAAGGATGAGTCTCAGAATGTTCTGTCCGAACTGCATGATGGAGATGGGTCAGCTCATTGTGGGTTTAGAGCTTTAACGCGTAGGGTATTGTTGGCAGGATATTATTGGCCTACCATTTCGCAAGATGCCAAGTCATTAGTTCGAAGTTGTGACACTTGCCAAAGGTATGCAAATTTAATACACAAACCAGCGGTACCCCTAATGACAATTTCAGAGGCGGTTCCTTTCGATAGGTGGGGAATTGATTTAGTGGGACCATTACCTATGGCTTCTGGTGGAAGACAAATGATTATTGTTGCGGTTGATTATTTTTCGAAGTGGGCAGAAGCAGAACCCTTAGCTGGGACAAAAGCTAAGGATGTAATCAAGTTTATTCAAAGTAACATTTGCTACCGTTTTGGAATACCTCGGAAAATAACAACTGATAATGGTCCTCAATTTAATAACAAGGAAATGGACTCTTTTTGCTCTTCGAAAGGGATACAGCAATGTTTTTCCACTCCTTTTCATCCCCAGGCAAATGGACAGGTAGAAGTTACGAATAGATCTATTTTGGATGGCTTGAAGAAAAATTTGGCAGGAGCAGCAGGGAAATGGCCAAATTTTCTTCAAGAAGTATTATGGGCATATAGAACAACTCCTAGAGAGGCTACAAAAGAGACTCCCTTTTCTTTAGTATATGGGATGGACGCTGTGTGCCCTGCTGAATCTACGTTGCCCTCTTATAGACTACTACAATATTCCGATGCAGATAACGATGAGGCTAGAAGGGTGGAACTTGATTTGTTGGAAGAAAAAAGGGTCAAGGCACATTTAAATGTGATCCATTATCAAACGTTAATGAGAAGCAGGTACGATGCTAAAGTTAAGAGAAGGGAATTCAAAATTGGCGATCTAGTGTTGCGAAAAGTGTTTCTTCACACTAAGGATAAACACCTCGGAAAATTGGCTCCGAATTGGGAAGGTCCTTACAAAGTTAAAATGAGGGTCAAACCAGGTTCTTACAGGTTATCAGATCGAGAAGGGAGGATGCTCAAGCACCCTTGGAACATAGAGCACTTGAAATTGTACTGTGAGTAAAACTGAACTTTGAATTTTTGTAAAACAGACATACTCTTTCCTTATCTGTTGGCCCAGAAAGGTTTTAACGAGGTGTCTGATTAATATTGAATTTTTTAATAAAATTTCTTTTGGCCATTGGTTGTTTGTTATGATGTGTGATTTATTATTTTGGTAATTTGGCAAGGATTGATCATCTTTGAAAGTTGACCAAGAATAATTTTCCGAAGCGATAGCTTTGAAGAAACAACCAAATTTTTCGAGGTGCCACGTCTTATGAGTGCATCTATTTTTCGAGGTGCCACGTCTTATGAGTGCATCTATTTTTCGAGGTGCCACGTTTTATGAGTGCATCTATTTTTCGAAGTGCCACGTCTTATGAGTGCATCTATTTTTCGAGGTGCCACGTCTTATGAGTGCATCTATTTTTCGAGGTGTCATGACTTAAGCATTTATGTTTAAGAATAACCAGTTTAAACAAGTATACCAGAAATTTAAGATATAAAAAAAAGATAAGTGATTTCCTCGTGGAATAAAATATGAAGTTTACAAAAAGAAAAGGAGGGAGTACTTAATCACATACACAAAAAACAAAAACAAGTTGCTTAGCCTATTAGGCATCATCTTCTTCTCCTTCTGATGATTCCTCTTCGGAACTATTTCCTTCTTCTGAGGAGGAGCTTGGTGGCGCTTCGAAAGCTTCCTTGGGGCGCTGATCTTCTGGAACTCGTTTCCAAAGGTCTGATAAGTCTAGTCTTGGACAAGCAGCATGAACTTCTCGAAGAAGCTGAATAGATGTATCAATTTGAGTTTTCTTCATGCCTTCGAGCATCACAGAACTAACTTTGGTTTCAGCCTTTTTGACTGCAGCTTTCTTTTCTTCTTCGAATCCTGTTCGAAGTGTAGTAATCTCACTTTGGCTTTTTTCCAGTTTATCTTTTGTTTCCTTAATAAGTGCCGTAGCATCGGAGATGGCAGTAGAATGTTCAGCCTTCAGACTTTCAAGAGCTTGCAGATGAGTAGTTTTAAGAGCTTCGACTTCCTCCTTGTGTTTTTTAAGAAGCTGTTCTTTCTCAGCTTCGAATTTTTGGAGTGCTTCATTTTTCGAAGTCTTTTCAGACTCTGTTTCTTTTCTGCTTCTAACTAACTCTTGGGCAAGACGCTCCAATTGGCTTTGAGATTTGCTCACCTCTTCGTATAATTTTGTGACTGCAGTAATTAAATTTGGGAAAGGTTGAAGAATCGAAATTACCTCATCGGATTTCTCTGAGTGAGGAAAGACTAATGGCTGATGAACAGGAGCGAAGGGGTTAGATGTTGAAGCTGTAGCAGCCTCAGTAAAAATTGGTGGAACAACGTTGGCAGGTTGAGAGCCAGAAAGTACAAAATCTCCACTTGAGTTGAAGTCATCAAAGTTTAGATAATCATCTACTTGTTTATCTCCAAGGGTTATTCCTCCTTCAGGATTTTCCTCAACAAAAGTTTTACCTTGTGCTTCGGAAGCTAGCACAGCTTCTAGTATATCAGCCTCATTCTTTTCATTGGGCTTGTTAGACTTATTCTTTTTTTTTTTGGAGAAGTGTCCTTTTTCTTTTTCTTTTTCAGGGTAGGCTGGTCTTCTTCGGTTATGGTGGGAAGCGAAGGTGCAGACGTTTTTCTTTTCCCTGTACTCTTCGAAGTCTTGGAAGGCTTAGCCCTGCTTGTGCTGGCTTTCTGGGTCATTTTTCTTTTCTTCTTCAAAGGAAGATGGCTGTCACTTCGGTTCCGAAGAGGAAGATAGCATTTCCCATCTGGTGCAAGTATCCTCTCAACTGCTAGAAGGGGATCTGGTGGCGTCATCGGATCCTGAGGGAAGTCGGCCCCTAAAGATATACGCCAGAGATGGCTATTAACGAAGTTAATGGGCTCGAATGCTGAATGAAAACCATTGCCCCAAGATTTTTCAGCCCACTCAGCCATCTTTTGGAAGATAAGCTTGGCTTCTTTTCGACGACCCTTAAACCGCCTCGGAATTTCTAAAGAGAGAAAAATAGTTAGCTAAGTAGATTGATTCAAAAAAAACTAGATAAACAAGGGAAGGTATCACTTACTACTGTCTCTCCAAGTAAGGGTGAGTCTGGAAGGATTGGCATCGGAAATTTCTTTTACCATTTTCCCAGGCGCCTGACAGAAAGACGAACCTTTGTTTCCAGAATTTATCGGCTTCGAGGAGGTCGTCGATAATTTTCAAGTCATCTTCAAGGGTTAAATAATAAAATGGCAGAACAGGGCCATTTGAGACTTTGGTTACTGAGATGAAGTCCTCGATTTCGAGGGGAATACCTCCAAGCCTTGATACCATAATTGCTGAGAACAAGGTGAAGAGCAAGTTGGGAGTAACTTGTGTTGGGCATAGTATGTGGATTTCGAAGAACTTTACTATCATCGGATCCAGGGGAAACCGAAGTCCCCAGTTAAAGAGCTCAGGGTACACTACCAGCTCATCTTTTTGGCAGTTCAAGGGTGTCTCTCCTTCCACTGGTAGTCGAAGCGTCATATTGTCAGTTAACCCCCATAGCTTTCTGAGGTGCTCTTTCTCTGATTCGAGGTAGTAGCTGTAAGATACATTCTTCAAGGCAAGAATGTACCAAGCAGAAAGAGGCTTGAGATTTTCCTGAACTAAGGAGGCAACGTTCTCAGGCAGTGTAATGAGACCTTTTTTCCCTCGAGTTTTCTTTGGAGGAGCTACACCATCAGCCTCGGATTCCTCCTCGGCATCAGATTCAGTAGCTTCTGAATCGTCTTTTTTGTGACCTTCCTCGGAGTGACTTCGAATTTGTGTCTCTTGTTGAGTCACAGGAATTGGCTGACTACACTCTGGTGTAGTATCATCCACTTCTTGTGGGGGAGGAGGAGAGTGTTGAGGAGTAGAAGAGGTTTTTGCTTCTTCACCCATTACTAAGAAAGGTGATTTTTTGGCACGTTTAGCTCTGATAGCCTCGAATTGAGGAGGAAGTGTTTTGGATTGAGGGTTTTTTGTCTCTTCGACTTGAAGGACAGGTGATTTGAGTTGTGATTTGTTATAAGTGGGTGGCTTGTCTAAAGTAACTACTTTAGATTTTCGATGAGGTCTTAGTAATGAAGATTTGGCTGGATTTTGGAGAGAAGAGGTTGTTGAGCTATTTTCTGGGTTAGAAGCTAGAGGTGAAGACGAAGTGGCAAGGTTTGGATTGAAGTTGCCGTATTTAAAAGTGGTGCAGGAAGAGTGAGGACCGTTATAGATCAACCCAGCAGCTTTGTATTCTTTGGCTCTTCGAGAAATACAAAGATAATCGTAGGCCCCGAATACTTGGTTACTGGAACCAGGAAAAAGATTTTTCTTTGATCTTACTGGTCTTCTGGGTTTAAATCTATTGTATCTAGGGTATCTTCTCATACAATGGGTTTTGGTATGAGAGATTGCTTGGGTAGACAAGAAAAGATGAACAGGTTGAAGATGAACAGGTTGAAGATGAACAGGTTGAAGATGAATAGGTTGAAGATGAACAGGTTGAAGATGAACAGGTTGAAGATGAGCAGGTTGAAGATGAAGAACAGATTGGAGATGGTTCAGAAGGTGGATTCTCTAAAAAGCTCTTACTGAATGAATAGCTGAGTATTTATAGGGTAAAGAGTAACGTCGAGAATGTGAAAGTGTGGAACAAGTAATCTGTTTTCATTGGGTGGAATATGAAACGAAAAGGAAACTAGTGATGTCACGGGTCTACTACTAGAAGTCTAATCAGTCCATCAAGTAGGGTTTAGAGATTTCGAAGTGTTATTAAACTATGTGTGAAGTAATAATGTTTGAAAACCAAAGGTAAAGCAGTACCACAAGAAGTCAAATTCGACGAGGAGTTAAATTCGAGGCAGTTGAGAAATTCGTTTGCACTTACTCACCAATTCGAAGAGAGTCCTAGTTCATTGAATTTAATCATAATAAAGATGTAAAATGATGCTGATCCGAGGAAGAATCCGAAGAGCTAATAGTTCTTATACATTAATGTATAAGAACTAGGGGGGCTACTGATAAGGAAAGATATTCTTTAGGGACTAAAGTGATAAATTCTGTAATTATAGGATTAAATTAGGCTTTAGGAGAAACCGAAGGGTTAAATTGTAAATATGACAATATGTAACCGTTTCTCTAACTAACTCACCTTGCCTATTTAAAGAGGCTGAAGGAGTTATTTTGACCTATGATATATTCAGAAGTACTTTTCACTACTTTAAATTCTCTCTGCAAACTTTCTGTTCTTAATTCACTCACTACAATTTTAATTCACACCAGTATTCACGAATTCCTAATTGATTTGTGCCTAAATCGTGAACACAGTGTACGCGATTTAGCGTAATTTGGACACACGGTGCTCGCTATTTTTATTGTTTCATTAAATTTAGCCTTCTAATCCCAAATTGACTTGATTATTCATTGCCATTGTTTATGTATTCCATGTAAATATATATTAGGGTCTTGTGAATTTGTATTGGGTACGATTTGGTATATAATAATATGATTTTTGTATTTTCAGCATGCCTCGTAAACAACGTACTCATATTGGTGGATCACACTCTAATGCTACGGACACCGAGTAGCGTGATCCTAGCTCACGGTCCGTTAGGTATCGGCGACGCACCAACCTTCTTGCGCCTATAAATACCCATAGACGTGGGTCGCCGGATCAACTATTTCGGAGAGTTCAATACTCATGTGTCAGGGATGTATTCGGCCATGAATGACTACAAGCTGCACGAGACGTATAACGTCTTCAAGAGCGAGGTAACTTAGGATTGGTTTAACGTATAGTAATTATATCGTATCTATTGTTTAATTTATTATAATATTGTGTAAGCTCGTCGATCTATGCGCTGCTACGCGATATACGATACCCATCGCGTTTGGGATTTTACTAGTTAGAGTAGGGTGAGAGACGAAGTTATGACATCTTGTTTTACTCCTCTCATCGACTGTTTCACGTGTTTACCAACATGCACCTTGTGAGACATTTCTCGAGAGGTGGCATATGGAGACCAACAACTTCCACTTCTCATTCGGTGAGATGACGATCACCTTAGACGATGTCCACGCCATCAGGGTCTTCTGGTTACAAGTGAGGGTTCTCACCTACAGACTTTTCTTAGTGATGGTTAGCGTCTAGATTGGTATTCTAGTTTACTAGGTATACCCACCGATATTCTTAAGACAGAGCTTATGAATAACAAGGCTAGTAGTGGTGGAGCAGTACGCCTACAGTTGTTGCATGGTGTATACATCCAAGATTTCTTGATGAATGATTTTATTTCGGAAAATATAGTTCTGAAAATGACGAGGATTTATTTTCTCCACATGCTTAGCTATTCTGTTATGACGAACAAGACATGGAACAATATCTCTCTCGATTACTGACAGTTTGTTGAGTACTATAGGTCATCAGTTAGATATAACCAGGGCCAATATATGTTGGCTCAGTTGTATCACTAGTTAGGCCTATCATCCTTACACACGATATCGGAGTATACTGGTTTCGTTGCTTTGTTGGAGACGTGGATTTATGATCATTTCCCCACGTTTATGACTACGGGTCAACAGTCTCTACCAGATTTTTATACCGACTATGTGGAGATACACACCTCCTCCTTTTTGCTTAGATGATGAGACTCGTATCAATATCCCCCATACATTATCTTCATTGAAGGAGCATAATGTAAGTTTTAACGTTTTTATTTTTATTTGTTGATGAATACTTGTTATATTATTACTTATTGTAATGTTCATATTGTAGGTGTGGTTCATGCCGTACAAGCATATACGCGACCATTTCCCTTTCAGCGATGTGGCTTGGATAGACCATACGCTGAAAGCATGGGACATAGTTGAGGCATATTATCCACTACGTGTCACTTGAAAACTTAGGCATATTCAGGATAGACCTCATTAACTATGACCTGTTTTGCTGCCAGACAGAAGTTGGCGTGTTAACACTCGCTATTTGTGAGATGAGACTATATAAGAAGCATGGCAGTCACACATCGTTGATCCTAGGATTCGTGGTGATACATATATAATAGGTCCTCCAAGTATGACCTCTCTATACACTTTATGAATCCAACGTCACCTATAGTACACTATGATCGATCCCAAGTGTGAGTCATCCGATCCATATGTTGGGGAGACCCCGAGAGCTAAGAAAGCTAGGTTATATGACTTGTTTGATCGTCTTATCGATTCACATTCGAGGTTGCAGGCGATGAGTATATACGAGATTCGTTAGACGTTGCAAGAGTGCTCAACGGTGGTGCGCCTGTACCGAGAGCTTGATGAGTGACCATTTTCTATTATATGACTATTTCATTCTATTTTGGGCATATTTTACGACTATGTTATTAGATCATGTTATGTTGTCACATTTTGGATTAACTTCTTGTTGTACACTATGTTTTTCCTATGTTATTTAAAAATATTTATTTACATATTTTATATGTTTTTAATGTACCCGTATGACTATATACTATTAGACATTGATTACCTCCATGAGATTTTAAGGTCTCATTATAAGGAAAAAGAGTCATTATAGCGGATCTCATTTAAAAAAATGGGTCCTATTTTAGCATACCCCAACAAATATTCCCGCTATACATTGATTCCCGCAAAAAAATAATTCCCCCCAAAAATTGACCCCCGCCAAAAATTGACTCATGCCAAAAATTGCCTCCCACCAAGCATACCGCCATGTACAATAGTGTGAAACCGCTCCAACGTTTGTTGTTCATGCCTTTTAAACTTAAGCAAGAAGCAGCTTTAGTGTGGAACATGACAGTTCTAGATTACATTACTAGGGATATGGTAATATATCCGGAGGATAGGATTACATGTAGGAAGGATAATATTGCGAACGACATTGATGTTGAAGACAACATGAGATACGACTTCGACTACTAAGTTTTATATTTTCTTTGGATGTTGTTTTAGTTTATATGATTTCCTCAATTGTTGTTTGAATTTTTATGTTTTCGTCATTTGTTGTTCAACCTATTATTTGATTTCCTATTTTTTTTAGGTTTTATGATTTCCTCAGTTGTTGTTTGAGATTTTATGTATTCCTCGATTGTTGTTCAACCTGTTATTTGATTTCGTAAGTTGTTTTTTGAGTTTTTATGTTTTTAATAGTATTATTTATTGCACTGTATATTTTGTTACGCTATAATGAGACCTTTATATGTTATAATTGGACAAGAAGATCTAACCCACATGTTTTATCCTAACTCTCATAAGGATACATGCTTTTTGTATCTATTAGGTGTCACGAAATGATTGGGTTATGAGATTACGTTATTTACATCTTACACGTGCCAAGTCTTGACTGGTTTACTTTGATTAAATTATCTTAAAGAGGAAATGGTTAATAAATAGATGCTCTCCAATTGTAACAACAGAACCTGAGTAACTAAAAATGGGAACTCGAAAAATGTGTTTTTGGACTGAGTTAGAAGATGAATATTTGATGAAATCATCCATTAAAGTGGATAAAACTTATAAGAATGAATGAGGTAAAAACTACTGGGAGGCATTGCTATGCCAGATGTATTTATTATACGACAAGGAAGACGTCCACCCGCCTAAGATTTCAAGACGTTTGGATGAGGTAAAAACTAGGTGGACATATCTAGTAAAATTTCATGTACACCTAGTTTCCAACCTCAACGAAGATGAACGCCATACTACGTTTAAGTTGATCAACTACCAAGGAAGAGGAAATAAGTGCTGCTGCGGTGGGCTACCAGATTGCGAAAGAAGAAATGAAGTCGATGAAGTGGAACTTGCATGATAAATAAACTTGTTGAGTAGGATTTATTACAAATTCTTTCTTTAGTTTTTGTTTAAGCTTACGCTTTCATTGAATGTTGTTTGAGTTTTTATGATTTCACCACTGGTTGTTTGAGTTTTATGTTACTTTTAAGTTGTTGTTCGACCTGTTTTTAGCCAATTTTTACTCTCTTTTTTGTGTGTGTTCATTTTTTCAGTAATGGTATCAAATTACTATAGTACACGATTCATAAAAAAAATTGAGTTCGGGTACCTGTAAAATTCCAAAAAAAGAAATGGTAATATTTCTAGTAGGTTTCGCGAACACAGAGTTTGTGTTCAAACCAAATTGGTGAACATTGAGCCCACAATTTTGTCACAATTGCGCACACCGTCTTCTCCATTTGAACATAATTGTGAAGTTGGTGTACGCGATTTATACAAAATCGTGAATTCTACGTCCGCATTATTGACAGAGCAGTTAAATTTTCGCCATTGTTTGATACAATTGAAATAGTATGGCCAAAAAGACTATAAGAAATAAATACAAAGAGTAATATAGATAATAATGTTAAACGTGGAAGTGTCAACCGAAATAAAGCGTGCTACAAATTAACTTTAAAGTCCAAACGATGATGAAATAAAATTAAAGTATTCGTCCATGCGATACAAAAAAACGGATGTACTTAATCATTTTTCTCCATTCAAATCAAAGAATTGTGGTGGATCTTTATGTGTCGTCAATGGTTAGGCGGGCTTGATTTGATGATATTTGTTGAAATGTTTTTTGATCGGTATTGCTCAACCAGTTACGACTTCGTTATTGCGAAACAGAAACCTGGATAGATTTCTGGCAGATGTCCATTCAACACAACCTATACTAACAAAATTTGAATAAATAATAAGTCACAAAATAAGATATAGTACTTTAGGATTCAAGTTTATACGTACTTTTACAAAATGGATACCATGTACGAACTCAAAACAAATTCTGTGGTAGGATACGATCGAGGAGGCACCCCACGCAGATGTAGATACGTATATGATTGTTGGAGCGACACGTGGTATATGATACACTAATATCTAGTATTTATTAATAAGATGTAGTCGGGTAACGTCATCCAATATAAATTACCATTCACATACACTTCAAAGACGTCAAACCTTTTTGCTAGGTTATCTACACGTTTTGCATCATCAAATACTTTCTCTCATAGATTGTGTTGATCTTGCAATTCAACGATAAAATCCCGTCTAACTTGTTGCCTTGAATCATAATTACCATATACGGTTAAAGCTACGACCTGTAATCCGCAATTACTGTCAGGGGATACGTCTTTGGCGTTAGAAATGCACTCATGTAAGTAGTTTGGAAACGAACTCTTGCAACTGCTAGAATCGTTTCCTTTCGGTGATTTTTTCGATCGAGTAACTTTCTATTTATTTGGTTGAGGTTGAGCTTTGGATTTGGCTTTCCGTTTGGCTTTTGGTACTAAACATACTTTAGCTACTGAGGTAGTCATGCTAACTATCGTACCGGGAGTGCTAGCGCCTAGAATACCATCGTATTCGAACTCGGATGGATTCCGTTTAGTTGATTTGTGCGGACCGATTTTTTTTTCTACCTTTAGTGACAACCAGCTCCTTAGGTTCCAAAACATGAATTCTCGTCGAGTCTAGGATTTGCATCATCTTATTTATGATGTGATATTCGACGTGTGGACCGTAAGCGCGGATGATACAGATGAGTTTGGATTTTATCACCATTCTTTATGAGAACCGGACAAGGGAAATTCGGACAACATCCACCTAACCGGACAGGGGTAATTCGGACAACCTCCACTTACTGAACTGTCTGAACTGGACTAAAGTATTAAAAACTTAATCACTTAATGACTAAGCTAATTACTTGCTTACTTAAAACTAATGGGTCTTTAAATTCGACCCGAATCCAATAACACAACCCGAAAGCCCATGTGGCCCAATGATAAGGGTATAAATACCCAACCACCTTCATTAAATGAGGGTAATGAAAATTAAATACAACCAGGCACCTCAATTCTCCCTCCATATTCTATCCAAAATTAAATACCTTTGAAATACCACAAAACTCTGGACAAAATTACCCTCAAACGAAAGTAAACCTCACCAGATACTATCTATTAAGGAGAGTTTTCTTGTAAGCTCACCTAGGGTACCGACCTCATCCTTACTTCTAATCTGTAAAGTAACCCAATAAACATCACATACATCCGGATGAATAATCCTACCTTCTTTCTCGATCATAGCTAATTCGCATGCACTATGCGTTTTCTTAATAACACAACCACACATTGCGGGAGTGAACCATAGTTCCCCAATTTGTTTTAAGATTTTGCTCTATTAATTCTCTAGCGATACACGAAAGTTTACCATTGATATTGTTATAGATAGCCCTCTTAACCCTTCATAGTTTAGTTTCTTGGACAAAACCTACTTCGTTCGAGCAATTCGAAAAAATAATAGAGTATTGAGCGTGAAGCAACAAATGAACATATTTCCAAAATTGCTCAAATGTGCATAGACTTGTGCCATTTCCCGTTTTAGTCTCAAGTGAACACTCTCCACCCTATAACATAAGATTAAATAGATTAAAAATGTGACCTTAAATATTAAAAACTAGGGTGCACATGCAGGTGAGGTCTGCTATGGCTGCACCAAATCCAAACCAAAATCAGTCTGGAAACAAGGCTAGGGAGGCTGGGCAGAGTCATAACAGAGCCAAAGCTTAGTCTCAGCCAGCTGCGCCAGCCCAGAGTCAACAATCTAGAAATAAACGAGGGCCTTGGGTTCAACCAGAGTGGTTTGCTGAGTTGAAAGAAAACGTAGCCACCATTTATGACAAAACAAAAGACGAAGTAAACTATAGAAGGCCGGCTGCGTTACAATCTCCCAGGGAGAGCCGTAACAATTGTTTCTGTCAGTATCATAATGATACTGGCCATACCATTGAGGATTGTATTGCTTTGAAGCAAGAAGTCCAAAATTTGATTAAGAGAGGAAAGTTGGGAGCATATGTTAAAAGAAGAGGTGGAAATAGGCCTGATAACGAATGCAGGCACATCGGCTCCGAAAGGTGCTATGGTGATAATCGAGAGGTTCGATGTAGAGTCAGAATACTTGGACCCTGATCCGACCCGGAATAAAGTGGGTGTTATTGTGGAACGTTGCAAGACGGTGTCCAGGCTTATTAACTTTTTTGAATCACTCATAATTTTCGGAGGAGACACCATGACAACACAAACTGCTTCTTCGAGAAAGAGGCACGTTCATACTTTAGCTACCCAACTAGAAGGAGGCATGACTTCCTATCAATCGTAGATTCCATTTCCCTTCATTGTATTCGATGAGGATGACTTGAGGGATATAGTTGGTCCTCATGAAGATGTTGTTGCCATAGGAGCATCCATCGGGGGCAATGGCATAAGACGAATTTTGGTGGACACCGGAAGTTCTGCCAATATTCTCTTTTTAACTTCCTACAAAAAGGTGAAAAATCCAGCAGTGATTCAACGTTCGAACAGGTCGATTGTAGGTTTCACGGGAAGCTCAGCAGACGTGATCGGAGAATTCGAGGAGGAGGTCTTATTGGGCAAAGGCCCTTTTAAAAAGATGGTTAGAATATTGTTCGTCGTGGTGGATTGTACCACTTGTTATAATGCTATTCTGGGGAGGTCTTGGCTCTCTAGGATGAATGCCATGGCCTCAACAGTCCGCCAATGTTTGAAATATGTTGTGCAAGGACAAGTAGGAGTTGTTCGGAGCAGCCAAAAGGTAGCAAGAAAGTGTTATGCAACAACCCTGGCTCCTCGGACGTTGGGGGCAGTTCGGATCAACGAGGAATAGCAGTTTGAGGGGCTTTCTGGGGGAGAGGGAGAAATTGATGACCCCAGAGACACCCCTGAAGTTTTAATATCGATTGAAGAAGTTGAAACACATTCTTTGGCTGAAGGAAAAAATGTCAAGATAGGGTCTAAGATGACATCGAAATTAAAGGGCAAAATGTTAAAGTTCCTGAGAGACCATCAGCATGTTTTTGCTTGGTGCAATGCTGATGTTACCGGAGTACCAGCAGATATTATATCACACTAACTGTCCATCCGAAGGAACATAACACATGTGATACAAAAGAGAAGAGTTTTTTCTAAGGAAAATGCTGATGTCCTAGTTCAAGAGGTTGACCGGCTTACTAAAATGGGGTACATAAAGGAGTCCCAATACCCTTTATAGACAGCCAATCCGGTATAGGTAAAAAATAAAAATGACAAGTAACATATGTGTATCGATTTTACAGATCTCAACAGAGCTTGCCCAAAGGATTTATACCCAGTCCCCCGGATTGATCAGTTGGTGGATTCCACATCTGGAAACAAGCTGCTATCTTTTATGGATGTCTTCTCCGGGTATAATCAGATTCAAGTGGATCCGAAAATCAGGAGCACACTACGTTTCTTACTGATAAGGGCCTTCATTGTTACAAGGTGATGCCATTTGGGTTAAAAAATGATGGGGCTACTTATTAGAGGTTGGTAAACAAGGATTTTGTTGATCAAATTGGAAGAAACATGGAAGTATACATCGACGACATGATGGTCAAAAGTGTGGAGGAAGAACTACACTTGGCAGATCTCCAAGAAACTTTTGCTAAATTAGTGAAAGTAAATTTGAAATTAAACTCGGAAAAGTGTGTGTTTGGAGTGCAGTCCGGGAAATTCTTGGGGTATGTAATAAGTGAGCAAGGGATACAACCTAATCCGGACCAACTTAATGCTTTACTACAAATGGAGCCTCCTTGGAATGTTAAAGAAGTACAACGATTGACTGGGAGGTTGGCTGCATTAAATCGATTCATTTCAAGGGCTTCCGACATGTGTGCCCCGTTTTTTCAAACTTTGAAAGGTGCAAAGGATTTTGATTGGTCCTTACAGTGTGATGAGGCCTTCGATGAAATCAAAAATCATTTGTCCTCCCCCAAGACTTTGTTTAAACCCGTTGACGGAGAGACTCTTTTCATATACTTGGCAGTCTCTAGTTATGCCATAAGTGCAATATTGGTAAGGGAGGTAGATAATTATCCCCGTTCGGTGTATCACATTAGCAAGAGTTTGATTGATGTAGAAAAGAGCTATTTGAAGCTTGAGAAATTAGCACTAGCCCTGGTGATTGCTGCGAGGAAGATGGGACCTTATTTTCTGGCTCATCCTATTATTGTCCGGACGTCTTTTCCCTTAAAACACGTTCTCCAAAAGGCCGACATTTCAAGTAGAATGACTAAGTGGTCAGTGGAATTGGGAGACTTCGATATTGATTTTTCCCCTCAGACAGCAATCAAAGCCCAAGCGATGGCAGATTTCTTAGTTGAATTTCACTCAGATAGGGATACTAAGCAAACAACTGGTATGAAAGACAAAAACGTCTGGGTCGTCCGGACTGATGGTGGATCAAGTACCATGGGATGTGGTGCTGGGGTATGTTTGACCTCTCCGTACAGTGACAGAATGTACCAAGCTATATGTTTTGCTTTCAGGGCTTCTAATAATGAGTCCGAATATGAAGCTGATATAACTGGTTTGAAATTAGCTCTTATTTGTGGAGCCAAAAGGGTCAAGTTTATGAGCGATTCTCAGCTTCTTATCCATCATGCACAAGTTTAATCTGAAGCCAAAAACGAGAAGCTGGTTAAATACTTACTTCTTCTTAAAGAAGTGGCACTTAATTTCAAGAGCATCATTTATGAGCACATACCCCGAACAGAAAATATACTGGCAGACTCCTTGGCAACCATAGCATATACTGAGTCATGCCCTTGGATTCATGTGCTGGAGTGCCCATCCATTCAAATCAATCCGGATAAGGAAGAAGAAAGTTTCAATATACAGATAAAACAGCCTCAAGATTGGAGATTTCCTCTCCTTCAATATCTCTCAGATGGCATCTTACCTCCGGAAAAATCAGTAGCAAGAAAAGTAAAGTACAAGGCTCGTGGTTTTGTCATCCTAAGAGATATTCTTTATAAGAAGTCTTATAGTAAACCCCTCTTACGATGTTTGGGGGTCAACGAGTCTCAAATAGTACTCTCTGAGTTGCATGATGGTGAGGGATCAGCTCATTGTGGATTTAGGGCTCTAACAAGAAGAGTTTTGTTAGCTGTGTACTTTTGGCCCTCCATAATGCAAGATGCTAGGGAGTTGGTAAGAAAGTTTGACCCATGCCAGAGATATAGCAATAAAATTCATATCCCAGCCATCCTTTCAGAGTCAATTTCTGAGCCAATACCTTTTGCTCGATGGGGGTTGGATTTAGTGGGACCTCTACCCATGGCATCCGGGGGGCGCAAAACTATAATCGTTGCTATTGATTACTTTTCAAAATGGTTCGAAACAGCTCCATTGGAAGGTACGACATCAAAAGTTGTTATAAAATTCATTTTATCCAATATCTGTTGCAGATTTGGAATTCCGCAAAAGATAACAACAGACAAATGGCCACAGTTCGACAACAAAAAAATGAAGAGTTTCTGTGCCTCTAGAGGCATACAACACTGCTTCTCTTCCCCTTTCCACCCACAAGCAAATGGTCAGGTCGAAGTGACCAACATGACAATACTGTCCGGTCTGAAGAAGAATTTAGAAGGGGCTCCTGGGAAATGACCAAGTTATTTGTAAGAAGTTTTGTGGGCTTACCGGACCACTCTTGGGGCTGCAACCCAAGAGTATCCTTTTGCCTTGGTATATGGGATGGATGCCATTGCTCCCATAAAAGCTACTCTCCTTTAATTTCGAGTTCATAAGTTTTCCGAACACGCTAATGAAGTGGCGATCAGAGGCCAGCTTGACTTAATAGACGATATAAGAGTTAAGGCTCGCGTTAGAGCTGTGCACTATCAAGGTTTGATGAGAAGCAGGTTCGCTTCTAAAATGAAGAGAATGGATTTTCAACCGGGGGATAAGGTGTTGAGAAATTTTTTCCTACATACTAAAGAGAAGCAGTTCAGTAAGTTGGCTCCAACTTGGGAAGGACCCTATGTGGTCATTGAAAAGCTTAAGCCTGGGACATACCGGCTCCAAGACAAAGATGGGAAGATTTTGAATCACCCCTGGAACATTGAACACCTCCGGTTGTACTTGGAATAGAAACTATGTAAATATTTACTTGTTTAAAAGTTCATGTAAATATTTTGGGGCACACTCTTTCCTACCCTGGTGGCGCGGGGAGGTTTTAATGAGGTGTCCGGGCTTTTTTATATAATTTGATTCCTTCTTAAAAATCCGGAGTGTTTTCACTTAATAGTTTTTGGTGGAATTTTTATTTGAACAGACCAGATTAAATTGGAGGAGTGATGACTACTTAAACATTTGTCATCTGAGAATTTAAACACTCTCATTTTAGAATACTTATGAAATAACTTAGGGCTGTTTAAACATTGGCCACCAAAATTGAAAAACTATGAAAGAATGCAAGAGTTGTGCAAAATAAAACTACCCATTAAAACATACGAAGTGCCTTGTCCACCCAAGGACTTTGAGTTTTCAAACGAAAAGATTTATCCGAACAGGAGACGGACACGATTACAAAAAATTCCTTGGCCATCCAAGGACTTTGGTTCAATCACAAAATAAAAAAGAGATAATCAATACTTCAAGACTGAGCTTTCTTGGATGGCCCAGCCTCACTAGTTTTCTTCTTCTTGGGATTGTCATTTTCCTCATCTGGACTTTCCCATGTTTTCTCTTCTTCATCACTAGTATCGTCCCAGCCACTAGAGTAGTCATGCTTGTCACCATCAACTATAGTATGATGGGGAAGGTCTTCATACTCTACAAAAGTCCATAAGTCTCCCAGTGTCCTCTTCAGGAATTTCTCATGAAAGAGCAAGACCATGTCCGACTTCACTTTGGCAAACTTTTCTTCACGAGTATCTATCACTTGGTTGGTATAAACATCAATCCTAGCTTGGATTTTTTCCTCTTGCTCCCTTAGCAAATCAGATTTTTCTTGTGCAGCCTTGGACACCGAGTCCTCGAGCGAGATCTTGTCATTGGTTAAAGTATGAATGACCGTGTCCCTAGCCTTCACCTCATCTCTCGAAGAAGAGAGATCTCTCTCCAACTTGAATTGCTTTGTTCGGAGTTCTTTGATAGTATCTTCCAAAATGGATACCTTTGTGGCCCAATCCTCCTGGTTTTTCTTCAACTCCTCATTTTCCCTCTTCAAAACATCAGCATTTTGATTGGCAGTAAGGAGGTTGCCGGACAATTTCTCTTTGTCAGAATTAAGGGCATTAATGATGGCTGACTGACCTCGTACTTGCTTCTCCAAATTAAGAACTGGCTGAATATTACTTAATATAGAGTGAGTTATGACATCTTTTTCACTTGAGACAGAGAAATACTTACCATTGAAGGTAACGATGTTCGAAGAACTCGGGGGGAGGTAAGGCCCAGCAAAATCATCCTTAGGGAGGTTTTCGAAGTAAAGACCAATCTCTTCAAGACCACTAATATCAACACCATCAATGCTGATATCCCCTCATGCACCCCCTCCGGTTTGAAAGTCACCAGGGATGCCTTCTGCTTGAGTAGGGTCAGTAGGATCAACAGGAGGAAGAGGCTCCGGAGGCCGGAGGGAAATTTCATCACCCTTGGAGGTTTTCTTCTTCTTGGCCTCCATGTCCTTGCCTTCTACTCCTTGTTTCCTATATTTCTTGGGAGCCTTTGAGGATCTTGGAGATCCTACCACTTCCCTAGTACTTTCATGCTCCACTACTTGTAGAAGAGCGACATCAATTTGTCCTTGATCTGCCCCCTCTTGGTTTGTTGGGGCAGCTTCCTCCACTTCGGTAGGATTGGATTTAACCGTACTCTGCTTGCCTTTACCTTTCTTGCCCTTCATCTTGCTTGGGGCTTTAGCTCTACCAGGCAGATACAACGACCCATCCGGTGCATCTGTTCTCCTGATTGTTACTTCCGGAGGGGGTGGGGTGGTTAGCTCCTCCCAGGATAAGTCCTTCCGATCAGTTGTATTCCAAAGGTAGGACCTTGTTAGATTGCCTCCGGTAAAGGCATTGTGGAAGCGATTTCCCCACTTCTCAGCAGCCCAAGCATTTAGCTTGGAGCAAGTGGTCTGCCCAGCCTTCAAGTGGTCACTGAAGTCCTTAGGCAGCAGTACCAAAACAAAAAGAGAGATAAGTTAGATAAGCAAATTTCTGATAAATAAAGATGGAATTGTGAGATGAGATTCGTACCATCGCTTCGCCATCTGCTGGTAAGTAGGCTCGGGTTGACACCGGTTTTAATCTTCCTCCCATTCTCCCAGGCGCCACTCACAAAGAAGAATTGAGTCTTCCAATTCCTTTCCGACTCAAGCAGGTCGTCCACTACTTTGTAATTATCACCCATGTTGAAGTGATAGAAGGGAATAAGGTTGTTTCTGAAGAGGCTGGGCACAGCTGCAAACTGCTCCATTGGAAGAGGAATTCTGGAGAGCTTGAAGGCCATAATACAGGCCATGAGAGTGTACCATGCATTGGGGCTCAATTGGCTTGGGCAGAGTTTGATGAGGTGAAAGTATTTAACTATCTCTGGGTCTAGGGGAAACCTTAGTACCCAGTTGAAGAGCTCAATGAAGAAAACTATTTCACTAAGCTTGCAGTCCATCGGTGTCTCCAGGATCCCCCATCTTGTTCGCATCCGACCCAGTTTTGTTGTGTGGATGAAACCATAATTAAGTGTTTGCAAAGCTAGCAGGTATTTGACACTTACCTTGTGGAAGCAAGGTCCCACTTTTCCCACAAGACTCTCCGGCAAATCCGGATGCTTTAAGCATAGCTTCTCCTTGCCTTTGTCCTTCTTGGCAGCAACAACCTCACTTGTTTGCGCGGATACTTCAGACTCAAAAGGAGCTTCTTTAATAGAATCCTCCAACACTTCTTCCAATATCATGGAAGGGTTATCAGTTGTTTTTGGGTGAGGGGAGCTAGTGGTTCGCTCAGCAGGCCCTCCGGATGGTTGGGAATTACTGGCTTCTTGTAGTCTGGACTCCGGCTGGGGCTCAGATGCAGTGGTTTCTTTCCGTAGACTTGAACTAGATGCCTCCGGGCCGGACAGCTTGTCCTTAGGAGTTTTAATGGGTGCTTCTGACCCTGTATTGCTATTTTAGCCCCCGATTTGGAAGGTGTAGCTTTTGTAGCTTACCCTTTCACCAAGCGACCTCTTCTCCGATCTACTAACTTCTCTGGAGATGCGTCAGTATCCGATCCCATGGAAATGGATGGGGAAGGTTTCTTAAAACTGGTGACTGCATGTCCTGGTTCAACAGTAGGCTCTGATTCCTGAACCGATGAGCCTGAAACAATTGGTGAAACGTTGGGTTGGAACAACCTCCTAGGTTTAACACTCTTAGTTGAAGAAGAACCCCGGTCAGGCTCTAAGCTTGGTGTTTCCGATTTATCAACAGGGGAAACAGGGAGGCCTGCAGCAATGCGCCTTTCTCGTTCAACATTTTGAGCTTTTTCTAACTCTGACAAATTGAGCCACCCACCTTTTATTAAAGCATTTCTTGCTGTGAACATAAACTCACACCAAAAGAAAGTGTTTGTTTTTGAGAGATGAAAGCTTTGAAGTTTAACAGATCAAGGGTGATGAAGATGGTAAAACAGTAGAAAAGGGACTAATTTATAGTAAAGGTAAAAAAGATGCTTCGATACCTAGGAGAATTCGAAAGGGTTGAAATGATTAAAAACGGAGCTGATGTCATCCTCATTAAATGAAAAGGCTGCTTTTTGGAGTAAGTGGGAGTGCCGTTTTAGGGAAAAAACGGCTGATGTGGCGAATCAGAGAAAGACACGTGTCCCACAATCTCTTGCAAAAAACCGTTTAATTTCTGAGAACTTTTTCAGTCCAGATAAAGCCATTACATAGTTTGAATATCTGTCCGGACATGGCTGTGACCAGATACAGGCTATTTTTTAGGTCTTGCCAAAGGCCTTTGAACACAACCTAAAATAGGGGCTACTGATGAGTCCGGATTTTGTCACCACTCTTTATGAGAACCGGACAGGGGAAATTCGGACAACATCCACCTAACCGGACAGGGGCAATTCGGACAACCTCCACTTACTGAACTGTCCGAACTGGACTAAAGTATTAAAAACTTAATCACTTCATGACTAAGTTAATTACTTGTTTACTTAAAACTAATGGGTTTTTAAATTCGACCCGAATCCATTAACACAACCCGAAATCCCATGTGGCCCAAGGATAAGGGTATAAATACCCAACCACCTTCATTAAATGAGGGTAATGAAAATTAAATACAACCAGGCAGCTCAATTCTCCCTCCACATTCTATCCAAACATTAAATACCTTTGAAATACCACAAAACTCTGGACAAAATTACCCTCAAACGAAAATAAACCTCACCAGATACTATATATTAAGGAGAGTTTTCTTGGAAGCTCACCTTGGGTACCAACCTCATCCTTACTTTTAATCTGTAAAGTAATCCAATAAACATCACATACATCAGGATGAATAATCCTACCTTATTTCTCGATCATAGCTAATTCGCATGCACATAGTAAATTATACGTTTTCTTAATAACACAACCATACATTGCGGGAGTGAACCATAGTTCCCCAATTTGTTTTAAGATTTTGCTCTATTAATTCTATAGCGATACACGAAAGTTTACCTTTGATATTGTTATAGATAGCCCTCTTAACCCTTCATAGTTAGTTTCTTGGACAAAACCTACTTCGTTCGAACGATTCAAAATAATAATAGAGTATTGAGCGTGAAGCAACGAATCAACATATTTCCAAAATTGCTCAAATGTGCATAGACTTGTGTCATTTCCCGTTTTAGTCTCAAGGGAACACTCTCCACCCTATAACATAAGATTAAATAGATTAAAAATGTAACCTTAAATATTAAAAACTAATGTATACGATGATACTGTAACTCACCGATTGCTAGTCTGATTGCCCAAATGTTGGAATTTGTTTTTATGGATATTAAGAAATTCGAGTCCATAATTTTCTATCCATCGTTTCATGATGTAATCAACAACCATAAAAAAAGTGTAAACGTAGTGTAACTCGGAAAGGTTTCTGTTATAATCTTTGATTGTCGCCGAATAGGCAACTGTTTGATAAAATTTGAGGAACTCAGCGGCCATGTCCACTTTCAGCTAAACGTTCCTAGCATAGGAGCAAATGTTCCTATTAATATGCCAAGTGCATAGCATATGAGTGGCGTCCGAAAATATATCCTTGATAACGTTCATTAAAGCCAACTCCTTTATCGGTAACGATAATATTAGGCAATGGGCACATGTTATTCATCATCACCTTCCTTAGAACGCTCAATCCTCTTGTGTAGTTATCTTTCTTCTCAGAGCTCATAAAAACAAAAGTGACACAAAAAGTCTTCTTCGTCGAAATTTGACCAACTATTTCTAAGCCATTTAAAACCTTTTAGTCTTATACATGCTATCCATTATAAGAACTTGAAGAAAAGTGCGCAATAAATCGATGCTTGTAGTATGCGTGAAAAATATTTTGAGGATCTCGTTCGTTGCTTCGTTAGTTTGCTACCAAACATTGTACTTGTATTGTTTTAACTTACCGAAAAATTATTGCATTTGAGTCTTGATCGCTTTATCGACCTATTGTGTTTTTGACGCATGTTGTAGATCATACGCATACTAGATATGTTTTTTGAGTCTCTAAGCTTCAAACCAAGATATATATCTCTTAGTCGAGAACCGACTTCCGTTTGACTACAAACAAATGCCTCTTCTTTCACTTTTAGTCTAGCGGCTCATGAATGACTATCCAAGTGTAAAAACGTTTGGTGGGTGTGTTTCCCATTTACAGCCATCAATTTTCTATAACCGGGTATTTCTAACACTGATATTCCCCTTAACAAGAATGGACAACCGCATTCTCTCGATGAACATTCTCGGAGGTTCTTAACATACCCCGGTTTGGGGTTAGGTTTGTAAATACCTTTCCTCTTGCACCTGAAATACATCATTGGAGTTTTCCCGTTTTTGCTACTGTCGTCGTCTTTATTCAATACCAAAATGAATATAAACTTTTTGCTTTCCGAATCAACTGATAAGACCTAATCGGATTTGGTATAAAAGGTTTCGTAGTAAACATTTTTACGTAATTGACCATCGAACATGGTGGTTGGTCTGGTTCCTACAAAAGGCATGTAATTATATTAAGATACACTATATTTTAATTAATTATATCAAAATATGCTTAAATTACGCTTAATGTGCATGTAATTGACCAAAATTACGTGTACATGACAACCAATTTGTGCAAAATCATAAATCTAAACTACCAATTTACTGTAAAAACCGCGAACACAATATTTGTAATTTTGCAAAATCGAGGAAGGGGCAGTTCACGATTTGATCAAAATTACGAACGTTGAGTTCGCGATAAATGTGATATTTCTAATGAGATGAAAACAGCAACAAAATCTACCTCAACTCGTGTTTCCAGATGATCCGTCAAAGGCTCATCCTCCAATGCAAAATCATCCATATTGCAAGAAAAATCATCATTCAAATCAGTCTAATCTATAATGTGGGATGAATTTTTAGTTTTAGGTTAGTGTTTAAGAGAGGCTTGGTTGGAGAAGAAGCTTTGATTTTTTTACTGAAAAACTGGCTTTTATATGCGAGGGGAAAAATAGTCATTTTATAAAGAGGGAAAAAGTTGTTTTTGAGGTCTCATTATAGCCAAATGGGGTCTCAATATAGCCATGCCCTTTTAGATATTATATTTATTGTTGTTGTCCATAACATTTATTGGTTTACTAATCTGATTATCCGTTCGCTGATGATCCGTCTGTGGTACGATAACATCCGTCCAAGATCGATCCAACAATATTATCTCATATGGAAATAGGATTTTGAGGACTAAATTGTAAATGATGTAAATTTAAGGATTTAATTGTAAGTAATGTAAGTTTTATCCTTAATTTGTAACTCATGTAAGTTTTAGAGGATATTTGTAACTATGTGTAATTAGTGAGGACTAAACAGCAATTAGCCCACTTTTTGTAATAGATTTCAGTTTGAGACTAAGTCTTGGCTCCTCTATATAAAGGACCAGACTACTCTAATAAAAGGGTTGAACAGTTTTTACTTTGAAACTTATTTGTACTTGTGTTTTCTCTCTCTAAAAACTCTATAGATATTTCTCTCTCTAGAATTATCTCTTGACAATTAACTAAAGCAAAATTATAACTCATTAAATTGGCGACTCCGTTGGGACGTAAAATCAGTGCTCTTATTTTGTCGAAATATTGATACAATCTAGTTGTATTCTCTGATTAAAATTCATACGATGAATCCTGAAAACAATCCTACGCTTCAGTCAGCGATGGATGCTGAGAAAACTAATGGAAATAAACTAATGGAAATAGAATTGATGGATCATCTCTGATCCGAGCTCAATCTGATATCGAGGCGCGAATCAATCAGCTTTTAGATAAAATTAATACATTGAATGAGAAATATGAACGGAGGGAACAAGAGATATTCTCAACAAGGCTCAGATCCGAGGTTAGACGGGAAGTAGAAAAGACCAAGGTGGGAGGTCTGTCAGATCGATATTTTGATGATCGACGCGCTAAGTCTGAGCACAACAAAACACGTTTTATGGCTCCTAAAGAACGATATTCGTCTCGAAATGAGAGAAATGATAAACAGAAATTTGTGACTTCTAGTGACGAGGAGGTCGAAAGTTCAGCCTCGGGTTTTAAGAGGCACAAAGGTTCTTCGAAAGGGAAATTGTATAGAGATTATTCGAGGCAGTATAAAAAGGAAAGTAAATCTAAGAATTCTCCTCGTTCAACTAGGCATGAAGGAAATACTTCGAATCAGTATGCTGAAACTGATAGGAACCTATATGTCACAATGGGAACTGATGATCAGTTCGTTCAAGGTGTTAACTGGAGAAATTCTCCGTTGACAGATGAAATTCGATCCATGGCACTTCCGAAGCGTTTCGACATTTCGAAGGTGGAGAATTTCGATGGGATGCAGGATCCCGATGATCACATCAAACAATTCAAGAATTATATGATGAACTTCGAAGATGATGACCGGCTTGTGTGTTGTGCATTTTCACAGACTTTGAAGGGAACAACTCTTAAGTGGTACAATAAAGTTCCGAGGGGGTCCATATCAAATTTCAGAGATTTCTATACTGCTTTTCGAAGATAGTTGTGGGAAGCAAATAGATAAGAGAAAATGGTGATACCATTATTCAGTGCAAACAGGCACCGGGAGAAAAGTTGAAAGACTATACAAAGAGATTTGTGTTGACCAAGGCTAGTTTGGACAACTGTGAGGAAAATATGGCGATGCCAACTTTTCGCCAAGAATTATTGCCAGGGGATCTGGCTAATGAGACGACAAAGAGAAGGGCCTTGACTTTTGGAGCTTGATGGCTCAAGTTGAAGATCAGATCAAAGTGGAGGAGTCGAGTAGAGTCCGAGGCGGACTAGTCAACACTCCAAAAAATTTGGGACAAGTAGCCCATAATCAAGAGCAACCCTCGAATGGTAATAACAATGGCAATGGCAATCAGCAGTCGAGGAAGAAGAACAACAATTTTCTTCCTCGGAGTGGTTGTTATTCAAATCATACTCCATCTAACACTTACAATAGACCTAGACCAAATACATGGGTCAAGCTAGAGTACTATGCTGATCTGACAGATAATGTGTCTATCATCTGGGATAAGACTAAGAGTTTTGTAAATTTCAGGAAGCCATCTCCCATCAACAGACCAAGGGAGGAGAAAAATAATAAATTTTTCAGATATCATGATGATATTGGACATGATACAAATGATTGTATTTCTCTGAAGAAAGAAATCCAGTATTTGATTAAGAATGGAAAGCTCCTGACTTATGTGAAGTCACATGGGACTGTATCGAAAAATAATGGTGCATCGACCTCGAAGACTGCACCGCCAGTTGAAAATTTGATGATTATGGATTCACAGGTTGAACCATTTGATGCTTCTTCTGAGTATATTGAAAATGATCCAAACATATTGATTTTGATGGCAGTGGAAGAATCTGTGGAAAAGGGACGTGTTCGGAGCTATGCAAGTTTTTTGAATCGTTGGCTATTTTTGGAGGAGATTCAATGACTGGGAACTCGGATAGTTCGAGGAAAAGGCATGTTGTTAATTTGACAACTCAAATTGAAGGGAGGATGTCTACGCACTTGTACGGGACGAAATATATTCCTTTCATTTTGTTTGGTGAAGACGATTTGAGAGGTACTGCATGACCACACAAAGATGTTGTGGTGATTGGAGCTGAAGTGGATGGCGTCGAAATTCGACGTGTTCTGATTGATACTGGCAGTTCTGCCAATGTCCTTTTTAAAATCTACCTATGATAGAATGACAAATCCACCTCGGATTTCTCAATCAGATTGAACGATTATTGGATTCATGGGTGTAACAGCTCGTTTTTTGGAAGATCGTGGCTTTCAAGAATGTATGGGGTGGTGTCTACAGTTCATCAGCGCTTTAAGTTCGTGGTTAGATACACAGTTGGGGTTGTTCGAGGCGACCAGAAGATTTCCAGGGAATGTTATGCCACTACACTTCGGATCCGAGGATTTGGCAGTGGAGATTTAATGCGTGAATAACAATTAGAATGGGCACCTTCGGATTTGGAAGAAAAGGGTTGACGATCCGGGGGAAACCCCGGGGTCTTTAACGGTGAGTGAAGAGATAGAGGAGTTTACTTTTTCGGAAGGAAAGTGCTTCGAATCAGAACTTTATTGACCCCTTTTCTACGTCAACAATTTCTTGATTTTTATCTCAAAATTTGGATGTCTTCGCTTGGAGGACAGATGATGTAACAGGACTACCTATTGAGGTAATTCGACGCAGCTTGGCCATAGATCCGAAGGTCAAGCCGGTGATTCAGAAAAGAAGACCTTTTTCGGAAAAAACAAAAGCGATTGTTGCTGAAGTGGATCGATTGTCTAAGGTCGGACACATAAGGGAGTCATAGTATCCTTTATGGACGACAAATCCAGTGGTTGGTAAAAAAGAAGAATATGAAATGGAGGATGTGTGTGGATTTTACAGATTTGAATAGAGCTTGTCCCAAAGATCCATTTCCTATTCCTCGAATAGATCAGTCGATTGATTCTACTTATGGCAACAAAATTTTAACTTTTATGGATGCTTTTGCAGAGTATAATCAGAACCAAATGGATCCAAAAAGATCAAAAGTGCACAATATTTATAACTGATAGGGGCTTTCATTATTATAGAGTGATGCCCTTCAGATTGAAGAATGCTGGAGCCACTTATCAGATATTAATGAATAAAGCTTTTCCTACGCAGATCGAAAGAAATATGGAGGTATATATAAACGACATGGTAGTAAAAAGCTCAAAGGATGAAGTGCATCTTGATGCTTTAGAGGAATCCTTTTTGAATTTAAGAGCGATCAGGTTGATATTAAATCCTGAGAAGTGCACCTTCGGAGTGCGGAGAATTTTTTTAGTTTTATCATCAATGAAAAAGAAATAGAAGCTTACCCAGAACAATTAAAAGCTTTGGTAACAATGAATTCTCCTCGGTCAATCAAAGAAGTGCAAATTTTGACAGGAAGGTTAGCAACACTTAATCGATTTATTTCAAGATTTTCAGATAAATGCTTTCCTTTCTTTCAAGTGTTACGAGGGCCCGGTAGGTTCGAATGGAAATCGAAATGTGAAGCAGCTTTCACAAACATCAAAGATTTGTTGTCATCACCAGAGATTTTGTCAAAGACTCGAAATGGGGAAAAATTATTTTTGTATATCGCGGTATCAGATTTTTCACCAAGCGTAGTGTTAATTAGTGAGGATTCAGGAGTTCCGAAGCTGGTGTATTACATTAGTAAAAGTTTGGTGGTAGTAAAAAAGAGGTATATGAAATTAGAGAGGTTGGCATTAGCATTGGTGATTGCTGCTAGATTGATGCGCCCGTATTTTCAAGCTCATACTATTGAAGTCCGAACTTCATTCCCCTTGAAAAATGTTTTACAACAACCAGATATGTCGGGGAGAATGACCAAATGGTTAGTGGAGTTGGGGAACTATGATATTTTGTTTACACCTCGAACAACAATAAAGGCACAAACACTGACAGGTGTTTTTTGTTGAATTCTATTCAAGTCGATCAGATGAGGAAGAAACTGAAAAAGTCATACTTGTTGATTCGAGGTGGGTTGTTCGAACATATGGAGGATCTAGTGTTTCATGATGTAGTGCTGGGGTTCAGTTAATAGCTCCGACGGGAGAAACAATGAGTCAATCTATTAAGTTTGGTTTTCATGCTTCGAACAATGAAGCTGAATATGAAGCTACTTTAGCAGGTCTGAGATTGGCAAAATGTTTGGAAACGGATTCTCATTTATTGGCAAATCATGTATCTGTATTATTCGAAGCAAGGAAGGATCGTTTGATTTTATATCTTCGGGAACTTTGGAATTTAATGCTTCTGTTTGACAATGTTGTTGTGGAATATATTGGGAGATGAAGTAACGTGGTGGCTGATTCTGTAGCAAATATTGCTTACAAGGAAGAATATCCTTGGATTTTGCTACAAGAAAATCCTTCAATTGTTATTCAATCGAACCAATGTGAATGCATAGAAGAGTTTTTTTACCATTGATGAAAGCCGACGCGATTGGCGATCAGATATTCTTAATTTGTTTACTCAAGGAATACTGCCAGATGATTCACAATTGGCCAAAACATTAAGGGGTAAAGCCTTCGGATTTATAGTACTGGATGAGATGTTATATAAAAAGGCATTAAGCAGGACATTATTACGATGCTAAGCAAACAAGAATCACAAGAAGTATTATCAGAGTTGCATGATGGTGAAGGGTTGGCTCATTGTGTATTCAAAGATTTATCACGTCGAGTTTTACTTGTAGGGTTTTATTGGCCTACAATCATGAACAATGCTAGGAATTTAGTTCGAGGCTGTGATACTTGTCAAAAAAATTCCAACACTATTCACAGACCATCAGTACCACTTATGTCTATATATCTGAGGCAATACCATTTGATAGGTGGGGAATTGATCTGGTGGGACCTTTGCCGATGGCTTCTGGGGAAAGACAGATGATAATTGTAGCGGTTGATTATTTTACAAAGTGGGCAGAGGCAAAACTGTTATCAGGAACAAAGGCAAAGGGTGTCATCAAATTTATCGTAAACAATATCTGTTATCGTATTGGGGTTCCTTAGAGGATTACGAAATATAATGGCCCTCAATTTAATAAAAAGGTAATGATTGCATTTTGTATTTCTAAAGGAATTCAGCAATGTTTTTAGATGCCTTTTCATCCTCAAGCTAAGGGACAAGTGAAGGTGACAAACATAACAATTTTAAATGGCTTGAAGAAGAATTTATCGGGAGCAGCTAGAAGATGGCCAAACTATTTGCAAGAGGTGCTTTGGGCTTATTGAACAACTCCAAGAGAGGCTACAAAAGAGACTCCTTTTGCTTTAGCGTATGGTATGGATGTAGTCAGCCTTATTGAATCTACGATGTCATCTTTTAGAATATCTCAATATTCTGAAAGGTCTAATGATGAAGTTCGAAGGGCTAATTTGGATATGATTGAGGAAAAAAGATTTCGAGCTCATTTGAATGTAATTCATTATCAAACTCTTAGGAGAAGTAGATTTGATTCGAAGATGAAGAGAAGAGAATTTAAATAAGGTGATATGGTGTTGCGAAACGTTTTCTTGCATACAAAGGAGAAGAACCGCGGAAAAATGGCTCCAAATTGGGAAGGGCCTTATATAGCTGGTGAAAGAATTAAGTCGGGGTCCTATCGACTTTGTGATTTCGAAGGGAAAATGCTTCAGCATCCGTGGAATATCTAGCACTTGAAGCTTTATTGGGAGTAGGCATATTTTTATACTTTGGAATTTTTGTTTTGAATGGAGCACTATATCCTCTCTCGTTGGCCCAGGAAGGTTTTAACGAGGCGTCGTGTACATATTCAATATTATCAATAAAGTTCGTTTTTTGGCCAATGGTTGTTTACATATGTTTGAATACTATCTTAACAAATCATCAAATACTGATCACCTTTGAGGTTAGTTAAGAGTAGAATGTTCCGAAGTGTTTATGACACTTTTCGAAGAAATAACCATGTTTAATAATCACATTACGTTTTTATTTCGAAGTGAACGCTTAATAGCACACTGAGAATTTTTCGAAGAGCTGTTAAAGTTTAACAACGCATTGAGAATTTGTCGAATAACTACTGTATTCATCAATTTCGTTAAGCTATTCAAAGTGGTAAGTATATATTTTGTAATTATTGTGTTTTTGAAATATAACATCGAATAATATGCAAAGAGAATGATAAAATATAGAAAACCATTTGTCATTTAGATTAATTCGTTAAGGTACAAAAAGAAATTTTCTAATCTGACTAAGACAAAAAAGTGATAGGATTAATCAGAAGACTCTTCCTCTTCGGATGATTCGTCTTAGAGGACGATGTCTCAGGAACAGGGTCGAAAGCTTCACTTGGGCGTTTTTCGTCAGGGATTTCATTCCAAAAACTTGTAAGATCCATTTTTCGGTAAGAAACGTGAAGCGCTTAAAGAAGGAGAATGGTCGCGTCTTCTTTTCCGAAGTTAATAGTTGTTTGCATATTTTTTGAAAGATCAGCTTTGGCGGCAGCTACGACAACAACTTTTTCAGCTCCGAAATCCTTCCTCAATTTAGCCATGTCATCGATTAGCTTTTTGTTTTTTGTCTCACAAAGAGTGAGAGAATTTCAAAGCTTACTGGAGCTGGATCTTTCAGTGGCTAGTTCAGTAGCATGGCTAGCTTTGAGTTTATTCACCTCTGCTTCATGAGAGTTTGTCGGAAATTCTGTATCCACAATGTGGGTGATTTGCAGATGATTCTTTATGCAGAGAAAGACACGTGTCCCACAATCTCTTGCAAAAAACCGTTTAATTTCTGAGAACTTTTTCAGTCCGGATAAAGCCATTACATAGTTTGAATATCTGTCCGGACATGGCTGTGACCAGATACAGGCTATTTTTTAGGTCTTGCCAAAGGCCTTTGAACACAACCTAAAATAGGGGCTACTGATGAGTCCGGATTTTGTCACCACTCTTTATGAGAACCGGACAGGGGCAATTCGGACAACATCCACCTAACCGGACAAGGGCAATTCGGACAACCTCCACTTACTGAACTGTCCGAACTGGACTAAAGTATTAAAAACTTAATCACTTCATGACTAAGTTAATTACTTGTTTACTTAAAACTAATGGGTTTTTAAATTCGACCCGAATCCATTAACACAGCCCAAAATCCCATGTGGCCCAAGGATAAGGGTATAAATACCCAACCACCTTCATTAAATGAGGGTAATGAAAATTAAATACAACCAGGCAGCTCAATTCTCCCTCCACATTCTATCCAAACATTAAATACCTTTGAAATACCACAAAACTCTGGACAAAATTACCCTCAAACGAAAATAAACCTCACCAGATACTATATATTAAGGAGAGTTTTCTTGGAAGCTCACCTTGGGTACCAACCTCATCCTTACTTTTAATCTGTAAAGTAATCCAATAAACATCACATACATCAGGATGAATAATCCTACCTTATTTCTCGATCATAGCTAATTCGCATGCACATAGTAAATTATACGTTTTCTTAATAACACAACCATACATTGCGGGAGTGAACCATAGTTCCCCAATTTGTTTTAAGATTTTGCTCTATTAATTCTATAGCGATACACGAAAGTTTACCTTTGATATTGTTATAGATAGCCCTCTTAACCCTTCATAGTTAGTTTCTTGGACAAAACCTACTTCGTTCGAACGATTCAAAATAATAATAGAGTATTGAGCGTGAAGCAACGAATCAACATATTTCCAAAATTGCTCAAATGTGCATAGACTTGTGTCATTTCCCGTTTTAGTCTCAAGGGAACACTCTCCACCCTATAACATAAGATTAAATAGATTAAAAATGTAACCTTAAAATATTAAAAACTAATGTATACGATGATACTGTAACTCACCGATTGCTAGTCTGATTGCCCAAATGTTGGAATTTGTTTTTATGGATATTAAGAAATTCGAGTCCATAATTTTCTATCCATCGTTTCATGATGTAATCAACAACCATAAAAAAAGTGTAAACGTAGTGTAACTCGGAAAGGTTTCTGTTATAATCTTTGATTGTCGCCGAATAGGCAACTGTTTGATAAAATTTGAGGAACTCAGCGGCCATGTCCACTTTCAGCTAAACGTTTCTAGCATAGGAGCAAATGTTCCTATTAATATGCCAAGTGCATAGCATATGAGTGGCGTCCGAAAATATATCCTTGATAACGTTCATTAAAGCCAACTCCTTTATCGGTAACGATAATATTAGGCAATGGGCACATGTTATTCATCATCACCTTCCTTAGAACGCTCAATCCTCTTGTGTAGTTATCTTTCTTCTCAGAGCTCATAAAAACAAAAGTGACACAAAAAGTCTTCTTCGTCGAAATTTGACCAACTATTTCTAAGCCATTTAAAACCTTTTAGTCTTATACATGCTATCCATTATAAGAACTTGAAGAAAAGTGCGCAATAAATCGATGCTTGTAGTATGCGTGAAAAATATTTTGAGGATCTCGTTCGTTGCTTCGTTAGTTTGCTACCAAACATTGTACTTGTATTGTTTTAACTTACCGAAAAATTATTGCATTTGAGTCTTGATCGCTTTATCGACCCAATTGTGTTTTTGACGCATGTTGTAGATCATACGCATACTAGATATGTTTTTTGAGTCTCTAAGCTTCAAACCAAGATATATATCTCTTAGTCGAGAACCGACTTCCGTTTGACTACAAACAAATGCCTCTTCTTTCACTTTTAGTCTAGCGGCTCATGAATGACTATCCAAGTGTAAAAACGTTTGGTGGGTGTGTTTCCCATTTACAGCCATCAATTTTCTATAACCGGGTATTTCTAACACTGATATTCCCCTTAACAAGAATGGACAACCGCATTCTCTCGATGAACATTCTCGGAGGTTCTTAACATACCCCGGTTTGGGGTTAGGTTTGTAAATACCTTTCCTCTTGCACCTGAAATACATCATTGGAGTTTTCCCGTTTTTGCTACTGTCGTCGTCTTTATTCAATACCAAAATGAATATAAACTTTTTGCTTTCCGAATCAACTGATAAGACCTAATCGGATTTGGTATAAAAGGTTTCGTAGTAAACATTTTTATGTAATTGACCATCGAACATGGTGGTTGGTCTGGTTCCTACAAAAGGCATGTAATTATATTAAGATACACTATATTTTAATTAATTATATCAAAATATGCTTAAATTACGCTTAATGTGCATGTAATTGACCAAAATTACGTGTACATGACAACCAATTTGTGCAAAATCATAAATCTAAACTACCAATTTACTGTAAAAACCGCGAACACAATATTTGTAATTTTGCAAAATCGAGGAAGGGGCAGTTCACGATTTGATCAAAATTACGAACGTTGAGTTCGCGATAAATGTGATATTTCTAATGAGATGAAAACAGCAACAAAATCTACCTCAACTCGTGTTTCCAGATGATCCGTCAAAGGCTCATCCTCCAATGCAAAATCATCCATATTGCAAGAAAAATCATCATTCAAATCAGTCTAATCTATAATGTGGGATGAATTTTTAATTTTAGGTTAGTGTTTAAGAGAGGCTTGGTTGGAGAAGAAGCTTTGATTTTTTTACTGAAAAACTGGCTTTTATATGCGAGGGGAAAAATAGTCATTTTATAAAGAGGGAAAAAGTTGTTTTTGAGGTCTCATTATAGCCAAATGGGGTCTCAATATAGCCATGCCCTTTTAGATATTATATTTATTGTTGTTGTCCATAACATTTATTGGTTTACTAATCTGATTATCCGTTCGCTGATGATCCGTCTATGGTACGATAACATCCGTCCAAGATCGATCCAACAATATTATCTCATATGGAAATAGGATTTTGAGGACTAAATTGTAAATGATGTAAATTTAAGGATTTAATTGTAAGTAATGTAAGTTTTATCCTTAATTTGTAACTCATGTAAGTTTTAGAGGATATTTGTAACTATGTGTAATTAGTGAGGACTAAACAGCAATTAGCCCACTTTTTGTAATAGATTTCAGTTTGAGACTAAGTCTTGGCTCCTCTATATAAAGGACCAGACTACTCTAATAAAAGGGTTGAACAGTTTTTACTTTGAAACTTATTTGTACTTGTGTTTTCTCTCTCTAAAAACTCTATAGATATTTCTCTCTCTAGAATTATCTCTTGACAATTAACTAAAGCAAAATTATAACTCATTAAATTGGCGACTCCGTTGGGACGTAAAATCAGTGCTCTTATTTTGTCGAAATATTGATACAATCTAGTTGTATTCTCTGATTAAAATTCATACGATGAATCCTGAAAACAATCCTACGCTTCAGTCAGCGATGGATGCTGAGAAAACTAATGGAAATAAACTAATGGAAATAGAATTGATGGATCATCTCTGATCCGAGCTCAATCTGATATCGAGGCGCGAATCAATCAGCTTTTAGATAAAATTAATACATTGAATGAGAAATATGAACGGAGGGAACAAGAGATATTCTCAACAAGGCTCAGATCCGAGGTTAGACGGGAAGTAGAAAAGACCAAGGTGGGAGGTCTGTCAGATCGATATTTTGATGATCGACGCGCTAAGTCTGAGCACAACAAAACACGTTTTATGGCTCCTAAAGAACGATATTCGTCTCGAAATGAGAGAAATGATAAACAGAAATTTGTGACTTCTAGTGACGAGGAGGTCGAAAGTTCAGCCTCGGGTTTTAAGAGGCACAAAGGTTCTTCGAAAGGGAAATTGTATAGAGATTATTCGAGGCAGTATAAAAAGGAAAGTAAATCTAAGAATTCTCCTCGTTCAACTAGGCATGAAGGAAATACTTCGAATCAGTATGCTGAAACTGATAGGAACCTATATGTCACAATGGGAACTGATGATCAGTTCGTTCAAGGTGTTAACTGGAGAAATTCTCCGTTGACAGATGAAATTCGATCCATGGCACTTCCGAAGCGTTTCGACATTTCGAAGGTGGAGAATTTCGATGGGATGCAGGATCCCGATGATCACATCAAACAATTCAAGAATTATATGATGAACTTCGAAGATGATGACCGGCTTGTGTGTTGTGCATTTTCACAGACTTTGAAGGGAACAACTCTTAAGTGGTACAATAAAGTTCCGAGGGGGTCCATATCAAATTTCAGAGATTTCTATACTGCTTTTCGAAGATAGTTGTGGGAAGCAAATAGATAAGAGAAAATGGTGATACCATTATTAAGTGCAAACAGGCACCGGGAGAAAAGTTGAAAGACTATACAAAGAGATTTGTGTTGACCAAGGCTAGTTTGGACAACTGTGAGGAAAATATGGCGATGCCAAATTTTCGCCAAGAATTATTGCCAGGGGATCTGGCTAATGAGACGACAAAGAGAAGGGCCTTGAATTTTGGAGCTTGATGGCTCAAGTTGAAGATCAGATCAAAGTGGAGGAGTCGAGTAGAGTCCGAGGCGGACTAGTCAACACTCCGAAAAATTTGGGACAAGTAGCCCATAATCAAGAGCAACCCTCGAATGGTAATAACAATGGCAATGGCAATCAGCAGTCGAGGAAGAAGAACAACAATTTTCTTCCTCGGAGTGGTTGTTATTCAAATCATACTCCATCTAACACTTACAATAGACCTAGACCAAATACATGGGTCAAGCTAGAGTACTATGTTGATCTGACAGATAATGTGTCTATCATCTGGGATAAGACTAAGAGTTTTGTAAATTTCAGGAAGCCAGCTCCCATCAACAGACCAAGGGAGGAGAAAAATAATAAATTTTTCAGATATCATGATGATATTGGACATGATACAAATGATTGTATTTCTCTGAAGAAAGAAATCCAGTATTTGATTAAGAATGGAAAGCTCCTGACTTATGTGAAGTCACATGGGACTGTATCGAAAAATAATGGTGCATCGACCTCGAAGACTGCACCGCCAGTTGAAAATTTGATGATTATGGATTCACAGGTTAAACCATTTGATGCTTCTTCTGAGTATATTGAAAATGATCCAAACATATTGATTTTGATGGCAGTGGAAGAATCTGTGGAAAAGGGACGTGTTCGGAGCTATGCAAGTTTTTTGAATCGTTGGCTATTTTTGGAGGAGATTCAATGACTGGGAACTCGGATAGTTCGAGGAAAAGGCATGTTGTTAATTTGACAACTCAAATTGAAGGGAGGATGTCTACGCACTTGTACGGGACGAAATATATTCCTTTCATTTTGTTTGGTGAAGACGATTTGAGAGGTACTGCATGACCACACAAAGATGTTGTGGTGATTGGAGCTGAAGTGGATGGCGTCGAAATTCGACGTGTTCTGATTGATACTGGCAGTTCTGCCAATGTCCTTTTTAAAATCTACCTATGATAGAATGACAAATCCACCTCGGATTTCTCAATCAGATTGAACGATTATTGGATTCATGGGTGTAACAGCTCGTTTTTTGGAAGATCGTGGCTTTCAAGAATGTATGGGGTGTTGTCTACAGTTCATCAGCGCTTTAAGTTCGTGGTTAGATACACAGTTGGGGTTGTTCGAGGCGACCAGAAGATTTCCAAGGAATGTTATGCCACTACACTTCGGATCCGAGGATTTGGCAGTGGAGATTTAATGCGTGAATAACAATTAGAATGGGCACCTTCGGATTTGGAAGAAAAGGGTTGACGATCCGGGGGAAACCCCGGGGTCTTTAACGGTGAGTGAAGAGATAGAGGAGTTTACTTTTTCGGAAGGAAAGTGCTTCGAATTAGAACTTTATTGACCCCTTTTCTACGTCAACAATTTCTTGATTTTTATCTCAAAATTTGGATGTCTTCGCTTGGAGGCCAGATGATGTAACAGGACTACCTATTGAGGTAATTCGACGCAGCTTGGCCATAGATCCGAAGGTCAAGCCGGTGATTCAGAAAAGAAGACCTTTTTCGGAAAAAACAAAAGCGATTGTTGCTGAAGTGGATCGATTGTCTAAGGTCGGACACATAAGGGAGTCATAGTATCCTTTATGGACGACAAATCCAGTGGTTGGTAAAAAAGAAGAATATGAAATGGAGGATGTGTGTGGATTTTACAGATTTGAATAGAGCTTGTCCCAAAGATCCATTTCCTATTCCTCGAATAGATCAGTCGATTGATTCTACTTATGGCAACAAAATTTTAACTTTTATGGATGCTTTTGCAGAGTATAATCAGAACCAAATGGATCCAAAAGATCAAGAGTGCACAATATTTATAACTGATAGGGGCTTTCATTATTATAGAGTGATGCCCTTCAGATTGAAGAATGCTGGAGCCACTTATCAGATATTAATGAATAAAGCTTTTCCTACGCAGATCGAAAGAAATATGGAGGTATATATAAACGACATGGTAGTAAAAAGCTCAAAGGATGAAGTGCATCTTGATGCTTTAGAGGAATCCTTTTTGAATTTAAGAGCGATCAGGTTGATATTAAATCCTGAGAAGTGCACCTTCGGAGTGCGGAGAATTTTTTTAGTTTTATCATCAATGAAAAAGAAATAGAAGCTTACCCAGAACAATTAAAAGCTTTGGTAACAATGAATTCTCCTCGGTCAATCAAAGAAGTGCAAATTTTGACAGGAAGGTTAGCAACACTTAATCGATTTATTTCAAGATTTTCAGATAAATGTTTTCCTTTCTTTCAAGTGTTACGAGGGCCCGGTAGGTTCGAATGGAAATCGAAATGTGAAGCAGCTTTCACAAACATCAAAGATTTGTTGTCATCACCAGAGATTTTGTCAAAGACTCGAAATGGGGAAAAATTATTTTTGTATATCGCGGTATCAGATTTTTCACCAAGCGTAGTGTTAATTAGTGAGGATTCAGGAGTTCCGAAGCTGGTGTATTACATTAGTAAAAGTTTGGTGGTAGTAAAAAAGAGGTATATGAAATTAGAGAGGTTGGCATTAGCATTGGTGATTGCTGCTAGATTGATGCGCCCGTATTTTCAAGCTCATACTATTGAAGTCCGAACTTCATTCCCCTTGAAAAATGTTTTACAACAACCAGATATGTCGGGGAGAATGACCAAATGGTTAGTGGAGTTGGGGAACTATGATATTTTGTTTACACCTCGAACAACAATAAAGGCACAAACACTGACAGGTGTTTTTTGTTGAATTCTATTCAAGTCGATCAGATGAGGAAGAAACTGAAAAAGTCATACTTGTTGATTCGAGGTGGGTTGTTCGAACATATGGAGGATCTAGTGTTTCATGATGTAGTGCTGGGGTTCAGTTAATAGCTCCGACGGGAGAAACAATGAGTCAATCTATTAAGTTTGGTTTTCATGCTTCGAACAATGAAGCTGAATATGAAGCTACTTTAGCAGGTCTGAGATTGGCAAAATGTTTGGAAACGGATTCTCATTTATTGGCAAATCATGTATCTGTATTATTCGAAGCAAGGAAGGATCGTTTGATTTTATATCTTCGGGAACTTTGGAATTTAATGCTTCTGTTTGACAATGTTGTTGTGGAATATATTGGGAGATGAAGTAACGTGGTGGCTGATTCTGTAGCAAATATTGCTTACAAGGAAGAATATCCTTGGATTTTACTACAAGAAAATCCTTCAATTGTTATTCAATCGAACCAATGTGAATGCATAGAAGAGTTTTTTTACCATTGATGAAAGCCGACGCGATTGGCGATCAGATATTCTTAATTTGTTTACTCAAGGAATACTGCCAGATGATTCACAATTGGCCAAAAAATTAAGGGGTAAAGCCTTCGGATTTATAGTACTGGATGAGATGTTATATAAAAAGGCATTAAGCAGGACATTATTACGATGCTAAGCAAACAAGAATCACAAGAAGTATTATCAGAGTTGCATGATGGTGAAGGGTTGGCTCATTGTGTATTCAAAGATTTATCACGTCGAGTTTTACTTGTAGGGTTTTATTGGCCTACAATCATGAACAATGCTAGGAATTTAGTTCGAGGCTGTGATACTTGTCAAAAAAATTCCAACACTATTCACAGACCATCAGTACCACTTATGTCTATATATCTGAGGCAATACCATTTGATAGGTGGGGAATTGATCTGGTGGGACCTTTGCCGATGGCTTTTGGGGAAAGACAGATGATAATTGTAGCGGTTGATTATTTTACAAAGTGGGCAGAGGCAAAACTGTTATCAGGAACAAAGGCAAAGGGTGTCATCAAATTTATCGTAAACAATATCTGTTATCGTATTGGGGTTCCTTAGAGGATTACGAAATATAATGGCCCTCAATTTAATAAAAAGGTAATGATTGCATTTTGTATTTCTAAAGGAATTCAGCAATGTTTTTAGATGCCTTTTCATCCTTAAGCTAAGGGACAAGTGGAGGTGACAAACATAACAATTTTAAATGGCTTGAAGAAGAATTTATCGGGAGCAGCTAGAAGATGGCCAAACTATTTGCAAAAGGTGCTTTGGGCTTATTGAACAACTCCAAGAGAGGCTACAAAAGAGACTCCTTTTGCTTTAGCGTATGGTATGGATGTAGTCAGCCTTATTGAATCTACGATGTCATCTTTTAGAATATCTCAATATTCTGAAAGGTCTAATGATGAAGTTCGAAGGGCTAATTTGGATATGATTGAGGAAAAAAGATTTCGAGCTCATTTGAATGTAATTCATTATCAAACTCTTAGGAGAAGTAGATTTGATTCGAAGATGAAGAGAAGAGAATTTAAATAAGGTGATATGGTGTTGCGAAACGTTTTCTTGCATACAAAGGAGAAGAACCGCGGAAAAATGGCTCCAAATTGGGAAGGGCCTTATATAGCTGGTGAAAGAATTAAGTCGGGGTCCTATCGACTTTGTGATTTCGAAGGGAAAATGCTTCAGCATCCGTGGAATATCTAGCACTTGAAGCTTTATTGGGAGTAGGCATATTTTTATACTTTGGAATTTTTGTTTTGAATGGAGCACTATATCCTCTCTCGTTGGCCCAGGAAGGTTTTAACGAGGCGTCGTGTACATATTCAATATTATCAATAAAGTTCGTTTTTTGGCCAATGGTTGTTTACATATGTTTGAATACTATCTTAACAAATCATCAAATACTGATCACCTTTGAGGTTAGTTAAGAGTAGAATGTTCCGAAGTGTTTATGACACTTTTCGAAGAAATAACCATGTTTAATAATCACATTACGTTTTTATTTCGAAGTGAACGCTTAATAGCACACTGAGAATTTTTCGAAGAGTTGTTAAAGTTTAACAACGCATTGAGAATTTGTCGAATAACTACTGTATTCATCAATTTCGTTAAGCTATTCAAAGTGGTAAGTATATATTTTGTAATTATTGTGTTTTTGAAATATAACATCGAATAATATGCAAAGAGAATGATAAAATATAGAAAACCATTTGTCATTTAGATTAATTCGTTAAGGTACAAAAAGAAATTTTCTAATCTGACTAAGACAAAAAAGTGATAGGATTAATCAGAAGACTCTTCCTCTTCGGATGATTCGTCTTAGAGGACGATGTCTCAGGAACAGGGTCGAAAGCTTCACTTGGGCGTTTTTCGTCAGGGATTTCATTCCAAAAACTTGTAAGATCCATTTTTCGGTAAGAAACGTGAAGCGCTTAAAGAAGGAGAATGGTCGCGTCTTCTTTTCCGACGTTAATAGTTGTTTGCATATTTTTTGAAAGATCAGCTTTGGCGGCAGCTACGACAACAACTTTTTCAGCTCCGAAATCCTTCCTCAATTTAGCCATGTCATCGATTAGCTTTTTGTTTTTTGTCTCACAAAGAGTGAGAGAATTTCAAAGCTTACTGGAGCTGGATCTTTCAGTGGCTAGTTCAGTAGCATGGCTAGCTTTGAGTTTATTCACCTCTGCTTCATGAGAGTTTGTCGGAAATTCTGTATCCACAATGTGGGTGATTTGCAGATGATTCTTTATGCAGAGAGCACCTTTTATGACTTCGGACCGTGCCATTTCATAACCATGAAATTGATCAATTACTTTACCGTGCAAAGTTTCTCTGAACTTTTTTTCAGCCTCGTAAGCTTCCTTGTAGTAAACCATATCTTTGGCCAGTTGCTTTAGATGGCTCTGAGGACCTTCTACTTAGGAAGCAAGTTTCTTTGCTGCAATATCAAGCTCGGAAAATGGCTGAAGTTCAACAGCAATTGCAGGATTTGGAGATGGAAGACCAAGTTCCAATGTGCTAGGACCTTGAACCATAGGGGTGATGGGTTCAAGAGAACGGGTAGCTTCTGGAGAAGCTTCGACTGGTGTTGATCTCCCAAAGTTAAGCATATGGTTTTGGATTACTTGAAGAACAGGGTCTTCTTCACCAGTAAGTTCTTCGGTATTTTCAAAGTTGATAAACATGTCAGGATCGAAAGGTGCAGTGGCTTGATTCTCATTGGAGGTACTATCTTCAATGACTATCACAGGGTTGTCTTTGTTTGATTTATTTTCGATTGAAGGATTTTGTGGGTTTTCAGCAACAGTGACTTCGTCCTCATCAACCAAAGCGTACGAAGTGATTCTCATTTGCTTCTTTTTTATTTCCTTGGGAACCAGAGGAAACGTTTTTTTTCTTTGATGACGGTTCTTGGTCTTTTCCCTCCTCAATAGGTGAGAGAGGTTGTTCTGCAGTTTTTCGTTTTCGACGCTTTGGCTTTGATGGTGTGGAAGGGCTAGGACCAGATGTGCTAGCTGCATTTTTACTTTTCTTTTCTTTGGCAGCTTTTTCCATCTTCTTTTTTGGCAAATGGCTATCCGATCTGTTACGAATGGGAAGAAAGACTTTGCAGTCAGGTTAATGTATTCGTTGGCACACAAGATTCAGATCTTGTTCAGATGATAGATCTTGAGGAGGCAAGCCAGCTTCTTTGATTGGAAACATATGGCGATGGAGGAAATTGATGGGCTGAAAGGCAGTATGAAATGCATTATTCCATTCCTTCGCAGCCCAAGCAGCGAGTTGTTAGAAAATATCCTTAGCAACTTTTTGACGTGTTGAGTAACGCTTCAAAATTTCTAAAATAAATTAGTACAACAAAATGTTAAGGAAAAAAAGGTAAATTTTATATCAGAACATAAAAAATTCGAAGAACTTACGATTGGTTCTCCAGACGAGAGTTAGCTTTGAAGGTTTGGCTTCGAAAATTGCTTTGCCATTTTCCCACGCTCCTTATGTGAAGACGAATTTCTGTTTCCAGAATTTTTCAGCCTCTAAGAGATCATCGATGATCTTGAGGTCATCCATCAAGGTGAGGTAGTAAAACGGAAGCTTCAGACCTTTCGACAGTTGGGTCAGTGAGATGAAGTCTTTGATGCTGATGGGAATTTTGGACAGACGAGACGCCATGATCACTGACATAAGGGTGAACCACTGATTCGGTGTCACCTGGGTAGGAAATAAGTTAAGGAGTTTTCCACGATCATTGAAAACCAGTGGAAACCGAAGACCCTAGTTGATGATTTCAGGGTAGACTACTAATTTATCATCTTTGTAGCTTCTGAATCAACTTCGTTGGCTTTCGAAGTTTCTTCTCGAGGGTTTTGAGAAGTTGGGATAATAGGTTTTGAAGAAGGGTTTTGAGTCGATTTATCTCCTTTATGTGAAACACTCAAGTGTCTTTTACCTCTATATAAGTCAGTTTCAGTGTTTCTTTTTCCATAAGTAAGAATTTGTTTAGAGAGATATAAAGCTTGAGTTTACGATTTTGTTTTATACCTGGGAAATTATATGTTCACGGCCATAACTGCTCTGATCAAAGGAGGTTGGTTAAATTTATCTGATTTGAAAAATGCCAGAAATGAGACAAGAAAGGAGTTAAAAGTCGCATCGGAACTCCCCGCTTCTCATGGTGGAGTAGTTAGCCAAACGACACGAGAACCGGATAAGAGTTCATCATCATCCAAAACATCGGTAAATCGAAAATCTTCTTTTATCCCAACTTTATTTACACTAGAATTTGAACCTTCAGTTCAAGCATCCCTAAATTCTTTTCCTAAGGATAAAGTGGTTTACAGTGTTAAAAAAACCCCCACCCTTTCTTGCCATGTGATTAGATACTAAAAATATCACACCCTAGAGTCACTCGACTCTCCAAGGCTAAGGGCAACCCCTCATCTTTAAAACATATTAGTTCAGAAACATTAAACCCTCTCGCTAAACCTTCTGTGGACCCGAACACATTGCCTCCCCCTGATGAGACAACCCAAATTGAAAAAGAAGTTAATGGTACTAAATTGGCTGAACAACAGTCGGCTGTAATAGAAGAAACTATGGAAGATAGTGGGGAAGATACCTCATTGGAGATATCCGGACACATTGGGAATACTACATCGTATTAGACAAATAGAGGAAAAATAGGACTGCCAAATACTAAGTCTCTTCCGGAGTGCTTGGAAGAGAAAGTTGGGCCAACTTTCATAAGGTCAGTGTGAAATACTTATTGGCCCTTCAAAAAATTTCCTACGTGTATAAACATACTACCAAATTATATTGGCTAAGAACAAAATGGGGCTTTCCAGCGTCTATTAAGGTGAGGATTCCTAATACTCTAGAGACTCATTTGGACTGTAAGGCTAATGAAATGGTGGTATACACCGAAGTGATGAATTGGGGACTTCGTTTCCTCTTGGACACTGAGATAGTAAGATATTTTCATCTAATCAAGCTTTACCCAAGTCATCTAAGTTCAGATGTCTAGTATACCCTGCTAGCCAGCACCATTTCTTCTAGGTTGTCAAAAATTCCAATTCCTATGGAGTAGTTTGTTGTCGTGGCTAGTTTATGTATAAATCACAAGATCCTTTTTTATCACTATAATATGGGAAACGACTACAAAGTAGTAAATGATCTGTTGGAGGCTGAGAAACCATAGAGGACTCAGTTTATTTTCATAAGTGGAGCCTAGGAAAATGGGAAAATATTAAATACCAATCAAACCCAAGCCAATTGACTAGATACTGGAAGAGTTCAGGTAACTTTTGTTTGGATTTTAAGTAATACTTAAACTTTATGTTGTTATACCAAACTGATTATTGTATCTCTTTGTAGTATCTTCGAAGATGTTCTCAGAGAATTCGCATGCATGAAATGCTACATTTACCAAGTTAAATCAATGGGCATCGGAGAATTGGGGGCTTGGCTTTCATAATTGCTTCACTTCTGGTAACATGCTAAGGGCTCGCTTGTGGAATACTACTGAAAGCAGATACCTTTCTTGGGAACAATCGACCACTCCCCCTCCATCGGATGTCATCCTTAGAATGACTGAGGTGAAGGATGGAAAACTCTACTTACCAGCACATAATAAATCTCCTAGTCATCTGGACAAGATGAACAATGAGAAGAAGAAGAAAACTCAAGTTGACCCATCTCACCAGATTCTTGAGGCAACCAGTTTGGAGAATCCAGAAGGAATCAATGTCGTTTTGCTAATGGAAGTTGCTGCAACGTTTGGCCAATCCGGGGGATCAGATCAGTTGCCCCAAACTAAGAAGAAAGGTCACAAGAGGTGCAAGAAAAATGGTGACCGAAGGGCCATGAAAAAGAATAAGAGTAACTTATGGTCGAAGATAATCCTCCGTCCTCCGATTGTTACTCATACTCTTCCAAATGATATTTCTTCAAAAGAAGAGGTACCGGCTAATCCTCCTTCTCTAGTGTTTCCCACAGCTTCTTAGCCAGCAATTGAAGGAAGGTTACTCTTGATGACCTTCGTAATAAGTACTTTACTCACCTTGATAAGGATGACTTTGATCAGACCTTTCCTTAGACCACAACAACCAATGCTGTAACTTATAATGGTGAATTTTTTGAGGTATCGAGTGAGAAAGATATTGTATGCCATGCAAATTTGGGCTTCATAAGGCCAATAGTTAATCTGGAAAGACATGTAAGGGATCTAGGAGTATTACTTCTCTTACCACAAATAATCAAGGCTTGAAAAATTCTCTTGCATCTGCACAACAAAAAATAGAGGCCTTACATAAAGAGGAAGATGAATTGAGCACCGAACTGCCAATCCAAGACTGCTCAAGGGGAAATGCAGACTAAGTATTCCACACTAAAAACTACCACCTATAATCAGATTAACTATTTTAAGGAATAAAAAACCAGCAATGCAAACACCATCAGCACCTTAACCAAAAAGAAAGAGAAATTATAGAAACTTCTTAAAGAGAAAGAAGAAGAAAATATTTATGTAAAGAATAATCAAACTCATGAGATAGTTGCAGCAATAGAGAAGTATGCTGCTGGTGTTGTGGATTCTTTAAAAAAGAGGGACGAAGGTATCAAATTGGATATGGTTTTTCTATTTCATTAGACCTTTCCAAAGAAGAACCTTAGACATTTGTGGAAAGTCGTGCGATATGAAGAGATACCTTTTCGTACCATGCCGGACGGTGATAAACATATTTTGTTTTCACCAAGTGAGAGTGACTCTGATGAGGGAACCGATGAAAGCTCAAGCACCGATGCCAAGAGTCCCAAGAAAGATGATGGTAAGGGAAAAACCGAAGGGAACGAGCCCTATGGTTGTTATGTTTATTTTTTTATGTTTAAGACTAAAGTCTTTGGAGGGCCAAGGCATTTTATTATCTTCTTTCAAATCTTGTTTTGTGAACCAAAATCCTTGGATGGCCAAGGAATTTTGTGTGATGGTGGATCAAACAAATTCCGATCAGTGCGTAATGTTAGGTTTTCCTTTAGTATGAATTTCTTTATCTTCTTATGTCTAGCTTTTAATCAGTATTTAATTCTTCTGGCGTGTTTAATAAGCGTTTAATTCATTGAATCACTTCAAAAATATTTCATTTGAAGGATGAAAGTGTTTAATAAATTCGATCACTTCAAAGATACTTCATTTGAATAATGAATTTTTTTAATAAATACAATCACTTAAAAGATATTTCATTTGAATAATGAAAGTGTTTAATAAATTCGATCACTTCAAAGATACTTCATTTGAAGAATGAAAGTGTTTAATAAATACAATTATTTCAAAGATAATTACTTTGAAGGCCGGGGTGTTTAATAGATAGTTAGTTTATCCGATCTCCTCATACTCACAGCAATGTTTAAAAAATGCATAAGATATTATTGATCGAAAACCGGACACCTCATTAAAACCTCCCCGCGCCACCAGGGTAGGAAAGATTATTCCCCTGAATATTTACATTGAGGTATGACAAAGTAAATATTTACAAGATAATTTCATACTAAGTACAACCTGAGATGCTCAACATTCCATGGGTGCTTCAAAATTCTGCCCTTTTTGTCTTGAAGACTATATGTTCCTCGCTTGATTCTTTCACACACCATGTAAGGGCCTTCCCAATTCAGAGCCAATTTCCAAAACTGTTTTTCTTTGGTATATAAAAAGACTTTTAATAATACTTTGTCTACCAACTAGAAATCTCTTCTTTTTACTCTAGATACAAATCTACTTCTCATTAAACCATAATAGTGTGTTGTTCTTAAATATGCCTTCACTCTTCTTTCTTCAATCAGATCCAACTGATTCCTTACTACCATTTCATTAGCCTGTTTGGAATAATTTTGAATCTTAAATGATGGAAACGTAGCTTTTATAGGTGTCATTGCACCCATCCATGAACAAGGGAAAAAGGAGACTCTTGGGTGGCTGTTTATGGAGTAGTTCGGTAGGTCCACAACACTTCTTGCAAATAACTCGGCCACTTCCCTGAAACTCCTTCTAGATTCTTTTTCAAACCTGTTAAAATTGTTTGGTTAACAACTTCAACCTGCCCATTAGCCTGAGGGTGGAAAGGAGAAGATAAGCAATGGTAGCTAAAGAATCTACCATAGTATTATCCGATCTAGGGACATGTTCATACCGGATGCTTTTAAAACTTATGGCAACTTCCCTTAGTATTTGCAGATAATTTATTAATTGATCTTTTTTAGTTTCAGATAGCCCTTGAGCTTGATTAATAAGCAATTGGGAGCCACACTATCTTTGCTCCACATATATGAGCTAGTCTTAACCCAACAATGGCCGCTTCATACTCTGATTCATTGTTGGATGCCCTGAAACCAAAGAATACAACATGATACATAGTATCACCATAAGGAGACGTTAAACAAATTCCAACCCCACATCCCATCGTATTAGACCTACCTCCTGTTCGGATTAACCATTCTTTCTTAACCTTGTTTTCCTGCTCTTATTCATAAGGCCTTTTAGTGTGAAAGTCTACTAAGAAATCAGTTATAGCTTGAGCCTTGATTGATGTCCGAGGCGCAAAATCAATATCATAGTCTCTAAGCTCAACTGACCACTTAGTCATTCTTCCTGATATGTCAGCTTTTTGAAGAACATTCTTTAAGGAGAAAGATGTTCGAACTATAATCGAATGTGCTTGAAAGTATGGCCTCATTTTTCTGGCTACTATCACCAATGCCAAGGCTGATTTTTCTAACTTTAAAAGCCTATTTTCTGCTTCCAGCAAGCTCTTGCTTATGTAATATACTGGATGAGGGTAATTATCCACTTCCCTTACTAAAACAGCACTCACGACATATGCTGACACAACTAAATACATGTAAAGTTTTTCCCCTTGGATAAGTTTGAACAACATCTTGGATGAAGAAAAATATTTTTTGATTTCAATAAAGGCTTGATCACACTACATAGACCAATTGAAGTCTTTAGCATTCCTCAAAATATGAAAAAATTGAGCACACTCGTCAGATAATCTTGAAATAAACCTATTCAAAGCAGCCAACCATCTGGTTAGTCTATGGACTTCTTTAGTACTTATAGGAGGATCTATAGCCAATAAAGTGCTTACATGATCTGGATCGGCATGTATTCCTTTTTCAATTATGACATACCATAGAAACTTGCCAGATCGGACCCCAAAAATACATTTCTCCGGGTTTAACTTTAGGTTGATGGCTTCCAAGTTAGAAAAAAGTCTATTGAAGATCGGATATGTGTTCTTCCTCTTCGAGGCTCTTTACAATCATATCATCTATATATACTTCTATGTGTCTGCCAATCTGGCTAGGAAATGTTTTATTTACCAATCGTTGATAAGTAGCTCCAACATTCTTCAACCCAAATGGCATAACCTTATAGAAATGAAGCCCTACATCCATGATAAAAGTAGTATGATCTTGATCATTCAGATCTACCTGTATCGGATTGTACCTTAAAAAAGCCATGAAAGACAAGAACTTGTTCCTTGATGTGGAGTCTACCAACTGATCAATTCGAGATACCAAAAAATAATCTTTAGGACGTGTTCTGTTAAGATTAGTGAAGCCAATACACATGCACCATTTTCGATTCTTTTTCTTGACTAAAACAGGGTTAACTATCCACAATGGGTATTGAGACTGTCTAATATGGCCCATCTTGGTTAACCGATCAACTTCTTGTACTATCACATCGACTTTTTCTTTAGAAAATGTCCTTATTCATTGAACTGCGGGTCCAACATTAGATCGGACTGGAAATTTATGGCAGATTATTTTAGTGGGTACCCAAGTTACATCATCATTACACCATGCAAACACATCTAGATTGTCCGACAAGAAAGACAATAGCTTTCATTTCAAACTTAATGGAAATTTAGTGCCAATCTTAATATTTTTGCCTTCTACTACGCAATGGATTTCAACTTCTTCTATAGGTAACATAACACTTAGAGCCTCATTTGGATCATCAATTTCATTCTCATCGGTAGAAGGCTCCAGTAGTTTTAACTGCCTTTAATGACTTTGAGGCAAAAACTGTTACATAGCATTCTCTAGCCACCTTATGACTATTTCGGACAATACCCACATATGCACCCATAACGTATTTTAAACATTAATGAACACTAGAGGCCACAACATGGATCATGGAAAGCCAAGATATTACAAAGATAGCATTGTAAGATGTTGGGCAGTCAACCACAACAAAAAATACCTTCACTGTTTTCTTAGAAGGTCCTCTGCCCAACAAAACTTCCTCTTCAAACTCACCAATAACATCTGTCGAACTCCCAGTAAATCCCACAATAGTCATGTTGACCACTAAATAATTGAGGGATTTTTCATCTGTTTATAAGTATTTAGAAACAACACGTTTGTCGAACTACCTGTATCAATCAGGATTCAACGTACATCATTTTCCCCAATTGATGCCCCTATCACCACAGCGTCTTTATGCAGCCCCGCAATGTCTCCTAAGTCATCTTCATTAAAGACGATGAAGTGAGCTGGGGTTTGGTATAGATGTGTAGACATTTTTCCTTCCAATTGAGTTATCAAGCTGTTGACATGCCTTTTTTTTGAACACCTTGAAGGTGTTGTCATAATGTCTCCCCCAAATATGGTTTAGGATTCAAAATATTTCACCAGATCAGAAACTGTAGCAGACTTATCCACTATCACCCCTACCTGATTCCGGTCTAGGTTCAGATCAAGGTATTCAGAGTCCACATCAAAACTTTCAACAATCATCATGGTATCCTCCTGCCTGGATGTCCCTGGCATACCGAAGAAGTCATTCGGGGAGCATTGGCATTAGATTGTGTATTATATGGGTTGCTGCCCCTTGTTTCTTAACAAAAATGCATAATTTTCATCTCTTAGTGTGATTTTTCACTTCTTGCTTTAACGCTATACAATCATGCGTGTCATTCCCCACATTGTTATGATCTTTTCAAAAATGGATACTTCGGGTCTCTCTAGGGGACTATAGTGGGGCTGGTCTTCTAAAGTGCACATCATTTTTAATCTTGTCATAAATCGTTGCTACACTTTCTCCCAACTCAGAAAACCATTCAGGCTGAACCCATGAACCCCTTTTACTTCTAACTTGTTGGTTTTGATTGGATTGACTCTGCTTGGACTGATGTGATCCCTGTCCGGTTTTATTTGATTTGTAACCGGACTGAGTTGTTGTTTATGGAGTTAACACTGTAGTGGTGGATCTATTCTAACGAGGCACTCTATATTTCTTAGTTTCTTCAATAGTAATTTGCTTCCCCACTTGATTTAACAGCCCTCCAAAAGTCATTTCTTTTTTCTGTGTTACCAAGTCAGCCAAATTACCCAGACTTAAGCCTTGTATTAAAGAGGCGAATGATTCTTGTTCAAAACAATCAACTAGCCCATTCTTCGTGTTCACAAACCTACTAATATATTCCTTCAAATAATCATTTGGCTCTTGAGAACAATGAATAATTGTATCACCATTCTCTTTAAGCTTTTTGCTTCCAACAAACTTCCTCCGGAGTGCAACTCTGAATATGTCAAAATTATTTATAGGTCCATGAGGGAGACTATTGTACCATTTAAGGGCACTTTCTTTAAAGGTTTGTGAGAAGGCCCTGAAAAACAGTTTGTCATCATCATCAAAGTTTATCATTAAAATTTTAAATTACTCGAGATGATTGTCCGGATATTTTCTTCCATCATACTTCTCCATCTTGGAACTGTCAAATCGTTTGGGAAGATGTCCAAAGAGTATTTTTAATGACAAGGGTGATTGTCTCCAATTTTGGCTACGACTAAATACCATATATTCATTGGGAGTAGCAAAAATACCTTGTTCAGATTGAAAGGAAAATGGATAGATCAACAAACGATCAATGTGGTGATCAGCCGAACCTTTTATTTTTCCTTGATACTTTTTAATTCTGCCACGTCTATCCTTTTTTCTTGAATGATTCTTGGTCAATCTTAATTTCTTCTTTAACTGATCTCATCATTGCTGCGTGAGAATGATTCTTTAAGCTCCGAATCATTGGATGAACTACTAGAAGACTCTGATGTAGTGCTCACAACTCGTTTATACCGATGTGTTTACTTTGAGCTGAGATGAGTCTTTATAGACTTCTTATTCTCACCAAGATTATCAATAGGGTGCAGTGCCGATGCACTATAATTTTCTTTTATTCTTTTTTCTGTTTGTCTCTGAGCCCTTAAAGACTCAATCTCAGCCCTTACCTGATCACGTTCTTCTTTCATGGATTATTTTTCAACATCATTGTGATTGACATGAGAAACAATAGTGTGCTCATTATTTTCTCTCACACCTCCAACTTAGGATCCGTCCGAACTACCTTGTTCCCTGGTTTTGAATATGAAATTCAGGTATTGTCGTCTCCCACTGTGGTCGCCAATTTGGTGTGGATTATTTCTAATCAAAGGGTATATGTGGAAAGAGTTTTAACTTTTCTAGGTATTTAATGTTGGAGTGAAGAGTAAAGAGATAAGAGAGGCGTGTACTAGCAATTAAGTTCTTACCATCTTTAATGAGGGTGGTTGGGGTATTTATTTATGACCCATGGGTTGTTTGGGTCGGAGTCTGGATTCGGGTCAATCTTTAAAGCCCAAAATCTAAACGGGTTAGTATAGGGTAGCACACAACTGAGTCATGATTAACTTAGTCGTACTGTTCATCATATGTTTGGTTTAAAATATGTCTGAACTATGCCTTCGGGTTAGGCAGTAGTTTCCTTCCAAAAATATCCAACCTATCAAGATTTACTCCCAATCCAGACTTCAGACGGTGTCTTACTAGTTTATTTTTTCGCAACTCTATTAAAAAGGTTGGTTGTATATTTTATTGCTTCTCCCTAAAGTGATATAAGTAATATTAAATGACTAAGCATACTTCTTACCATATCCTTTAGCGTACAGTTTCATCTCTCATATACTCCATTCATGTTAGGTGAACTCATCATCGTCTACTGAGAGATTATCCCACACTCCTCTAGGAACTTTACAAACGGGCCACAGTGTTATTCACTTGAATCGTCGTATCCCCCGCGGTCTTCTTCACCAAGTATGATCTGATGCACTTAATGTATTTACCAAGTTATTTTTTTACCTTAGTATTAAATACTTTGAACTTGTCAATGACCTTTAAATTTGTGTGAATAAGATATAGATACTCATAATACAAAAAATAGTCAATGAACAATACAAAGTATCATTATCCATTCCATGATGCTACAAGAAACGATATGCAAATGTATATATGTATAAAGTCCAAGACCCATTTTGCTTTGTACGCATATAATCTTTTCACCTTGTTATGTTTTCTTTTTATACATTCCATGCATCTTTGAATTCCAAAAAATCCACTCTACTTAATATACGTTCCAAAACAAGCTTTTCAATTTTATTTCTAGAAAGGTGACCTAATCGATTGTGCCAAAGTTTTGCTAAAATTTCTTGTTTATAATTAATTTTTCGACGTACATCTATTTCATTATCTATTTGTGATCCTTTATAGTATCCAATAAATAAAAGTTATTATTCACTATTAACTTTTCAGAACCAACAACATTACCATGTACATAAATACATAAGCTTTCATTTCCAAATAGATTAGAACAACTTAATTGTCTAATAACAGAAAATAAACGAGGTTTTTTCTAAAATAATGTAAATACAATACGTCTTTTAAATACAAAAAATATCCACTAGTAAACAGCAAACGATAAACGGAATGAACTAAATACGAACTAACATCATATCTATAGATGAATGTTTCACCAGTATGGATGAATAATAGAGAGGCAAAACGGTCGAATTCGTTACTAATCTGTTGCAACAACCTTTTTGCAACTGGAACCTTCGGTTGCATCCACGTGGTCCCAACAAAAAATGTTTGCAACCGGAATCTGTTGAAAATATGACGGGATGAAAACGGATCATGTCGTAAATTTGTTACAAAATATGAGACCAATATTTAAATCGTGTGACTTGAATGTCGCTATGGATCCGTGATTAAAATTTAAAAAAAAAGTACAAAAAGACTATAGCTATGCATCTCATGTAAACGTTTATAACACTATTTTATAATTCGAAAATGAAAAATATAATGTCCGAAGCTCTGTTTCTCCTGTTAATACAAAAATGAGATTTCACAACAAATTTTTAACTAATTCTCCAACATGTTCATGAAATGTAATTGGAAACTTCACATCAGAAACTAAACTTGTATATAATCCAAAAAAAAAAAATACTTTTACAACATAACTGGCATCATCTACCATTAGCAAGCTCCATATACTACACCTCTAGCAAATTATTCAACTTCATTTATTCTGCATGGAAAAATAAAATTGACACTACGAGCTGTAACCATATGAAAGAACTAATTGAAGTTATATTAAACCCTTCTAAATAAATATATAGAATAAACACCTGCACAACTATCCTTATATGAGCTTGAATTTATTCCAGTAACAAAATATAAACCATTGAATTCAGCGCTTCAGTGGGTTATCAAACAACTAATTTTTAACATCCTAAACCCAGACCTAGCGAAACATATTTAAGTAGAGATAGTTTGGGAAAATGATGCTCAGAAAATTCACAAGATATAGAAGTAACAAAAAGAATATAAATACAAACTATGCATACCTCTACAAAAATAACCAACAACATACTGAAAGATATGACAAATGGTGTATCATTTTTCCAAATTCCAACACTCAACAACAACAGCTACGATAAATGAGTACCAAAATGTAGGCTTTCGTTGGAGCACATGATGTGTGGGATGTCGTAGAAAAAAGCTTCAACGAACCTAAAGATGAAGCTACTCTTACTCAAGAGGAGAAAATAAATTTGAAGGATCCAAGAAAGAGGGACAAAGAAGCTATCTTCCTCATTTATCAAGCATTAGATGATGATGGCTTCGAAAAGATTTCAAGTGCATCTTCCGCCAAGCAAGCATGAGAGAAACTATAAATCTTTTATAAAGGAGTTGAAAAGGTGAAAAGGATACGTCTCCAAACATTAAGACGTGAATTCGAATCCTTCGTCCGAGTCTATTTTAGAATATTTCTCAAGAGTATCCATTTCTAATCAATTACAAGGAAATGGTGAGAAGTTAAAAATGTGAGAGTAATAGAAAAGAAACTCCGTTCATTGGATCCTAAATTTGAGCATATCGTTATGACGATTGAAGAAACTAAAGACTTGGAGAAAATGAAGAATGAAGAACTCCAAGGATCATTACAAACATATGAAGAAAAGCAAAAGAAGAAGCAAAAGATCACTAAGAAACTCCTCAAAGTATAACTCAAGGACATGCATGCAAGTCAAAGGAATGATAGAAACCAACGTGGCCGAGGCAAAGGTAGAGGCCGCGGTCGAGGTGGTTATCATGGTTGTGGACGTGGCTGGAATTACAACAACAATTACTCAAACTACAACTATGAGAAATGAGAAAGCTCAACACGAGGTCGTGGAAGAAGAAATCCGAACTTGAGGTACGATAAATCTCAAATCCAATGCTATAAATGTCAAAAGTTTGGATATTCTGCTTCAGAATACGGAGGCCCCAACAATAGTGTTAAAGAGATGGTCAACTATGTGGAAGATAAGATGGAGGAAAAAGATATGTTACTACTAACATACAAAAACACTAATGAAGATCACGAAAACACTTGGTATCTTGACACCGGTGCAAGCAACCATATGTGTGGGAAAAAAGCATGTTCGTAGAGATCAATGAAGTAGTAAGTGAAAATGTATATTTTGGAGATGATAGAAAAATATCGGTGAAAGGAAAATGTAACATTCTTATTCGTGCAAAAGATGGTAGTCACCAAATAATTTCAAATGTATATTACTTACTTAGCATGAAAAACAATATCTTGAGCTTGGGACAACTCCTAGAAAAGCTATGATATTCATATGAAAAATTAGAGTTTTTTTATGGGAGATGACAAATGAGACCTAATTTCTAAAATTCAAATATCAAAGAATAGAATGCTTCATTTGAATATTCAAAATAATGTTGCAAAGTGTCTCAAGGCTTGGTACAAAGATTCACCATAGCTATGACATGTTCAATTTGGGCATCTAAACCTTACAAGTTTAGAGTTATTGTTCAAGAAAGAATTGGTGAGAGGCTTAGCGCGTATCAATCATCCTGACCAACTATGTGAAGGATGTTTACTTGGAAATGAATTTAGAAAAAGCTTTCTAGGGGATTCAGAATCAAGAGCCAATAAATCTCTCGAGTTTATTCATACTGATTTGTGTGGTCCAATCAAGTCGAGCTCTCTAGGTAAAAGTAACTATTTCATTCTCTTCATTGATGGTTTTTCAAGAAAAACTTGGGTATATCTCTTGAAATAAAATTTCAAAGTCTTTGGAATATTTAAGAAGTTTAAAGCAGTTGTGGAAAATGAAAGCGGAAATAAGATTAAAGCCATGAGATCTGACCGATGAGTGGAGTTCACATCCAATGAATTCCAAGAGTTTTATGAAGCACATGGAATTCATCGCCGCTTGACAGTTTCCAGATCTTCGCAACAAAACGGTATGGCAGAAAAGAATAATAGAACAATACTTAATATGGCGTGAAGCATGCTCACAAGTAAGAAACTTCCTAAGGATTTTTGGGTGGAAACAGTGACATGTGTGGTCTATTTGTCCAACCGATCTCCAATAAGAAGTGTTTGGGGAAAGACACCACAAGAAGCGTGAAATAGAAGAAAGCCTAAAATTTTCCACCTTCATCGGTTTCGAAACAAGTTCCAAAGGCTAAAAGTTGTACAACCAAACAATAAGAAGGTTGTGATAAGCTGAGCATATACCGAATGAGTTCATATTTTTCCCTAAATTGAAGAAGATGAGCATATACCGAATGAGAAACCAGAAGAGGTTGCAACCCCACATGCTTCACCAACATCAACTACTTATGGAGACTCACCACCTTAATTATAGTCAAATGGTAGTCAAAATGAGAGAGATGTGGAACGTATAAGAATCCTTAGTGATCTTTATGAGGTAACTGAACCAATGGATAACCTTACTCTCTTTTGTCTCTTTGTTGATTGTGAACTAAGGATATTTCAAGAAATTACACAAGAGAAATAATGGAGAGATGCGATGGACAAAGAAATTAGATCAATCAAGAAAAATAACACATGGGAACTCACCTCACTTCTCAAAGAGTGCGAGACAATAGGAGTCAGATGGTTATACAAAACAAAGAGAAATTCTAAGGGGGGGACTGAAAAACATAAAACGAGGCTTGTTGCAAAATGCTATAGTCAAAAGGCGGGAATTGACTATGGTGAGGTAGTCTCCCTCGTTGCCCGATTAGAAACTATTAGACTAATAATTCCTTTGGCAGCTCAAAACAAGTGGAAGATACAAAAAATGGATGTAAAGTCATCATTTCTAAATGAGGTCCTTGAAGAAGAATTCTACATTCAACAACCATTAGGCTATGATGTCAAAGATCATGAAGATAAGGTGTTGAAGCTAAACAATGCTATTTACGGGCTAAAACAAGCACCAAGGGAATGCAACAGTAAAATCGATAAGTATTTTCGAGAGAATAACTTTAAAAAAATTCCTTACGAGCATGCTTTATATACCAAGATCAAAGATGGAGATATTTTGATTGTTTGCCTCTACGTGGGTGATTTGATCTTCACCGGAAGTAGCCCAAGCATGTTCAATAAATTCAAGGAAGTGATAACGAATGATTTGAGATGACAAACTCGGGGCTCATGATACTACATTGGTATTAAAGCTAAGCAGCAAAATGATGGAATTTTTATCTCACAATAAAGCTATGAAAAATATATCTTAAAGAAGTTTAAGATGTAAAACTGTAACTCGATAAGTACACCCATGGAGTTCGGAGTCAAAATATCCAAATATAAAGAAAGTGAAAATGTATATCCAACATTATTCAATGGTTTGATGTGAATTATATGCTATCTAACTTGCATTAGACCAAATATTCTTCATGTAGTTGGATTTGTTAGTTGATACATGGAATCTCTAACAACAACTCATTTCAAGGTGGCAAAGAGAATCTTTCGATATCTGAAAGGTACAATTGATTTTGGCTTACTCTATTTATTTTTAATGATTACAAGATTATTTAGTACAACGTTAGCGATTGGGGTGGAAACATAGACAATCGAAAGAGTACTACTGGATTTGTATTTTTTATGGGAAACATTGTCTTCACATGGCTGTCAAAGAAACAACCGATTGTTACGTTATCCACTTGTGAGGCAGAATATATTTCTGCTACTACATATGTTAGTCATGCAATTTAGATTCGAAATCTATTGAATGAGATAAACCTAACACAAAATAAGCCAACTAAAGTGTACGTTGACAATAAGTCAGCCACCGCCTTAGCCAAAAATCCAGTATTCCATGATCGAAGCAAGCATATCGATGTCAACTACTACTACATAAGGGAGTTTATTTCAAGAAAAGATGTGAAAGTTAAATATGTGAAGTCACGAGATCAAACTACCGATATTTTTGCTAAGCCACTGAAAAACGAAGACTTCAAACGATTAAGGAAACTACTAGGGGTCACGGGATTAAGTATAAGGGGGAGTGTTGGATCATAAACTTGATAAAATTAAAAGGTCCAACCACATATATAATTCTCATCAAGAAAGCATCTTTTAGAAATAATGAAATATTATTTTATTTTGTAGTGAAGGTTGGGTGTAAAACCATCTTTAGGTTGAGTGGAAGAAACACTTTTATATTAAGTGTAGAAAAACTCTTTTATATTGAGTGTAGTCTTGTGGTTGAGGGATTATGTACCTATAAGCTCTTGTATGGTGGATCCTTGTCTCTACTATGGTTCCATAAATAGTGGAGCTCTTCCACCATCTAGAAAATCACCAAACACACCAAGAAGTAAACTTAGAGACAAAATTAGAGTGAGAGAAAATAGAGACAATAATGCTCTCTTCAGTGTTAATAAAAATATTTCTTTTGTAGTGTGAGTTCTAAAAGTGGTTTATAATATTTTTTGCTAGTTTTATGGTTCTGATACTTTACAGTTCTATCGTTCTAATGTATTTAACGATCACAATGATGATCTATTCCAGAGATGATTTACGGTCTTTGTTAGACTTCCAAAGCTCAAGAACAACACATTTAACCTGGATAGTACTCGTTTAATTCTTCTAAAGCTGTTACTACTACATCATTAAAGTCATATCCTGATTTCAAATTGTGTAACTTTTGATCATCTTCATCTACGAGGACGAAAAGGGGCAGCTGAGACTTGTCACCCTCATTTAATTATATTCATCATGCCCGTGTAAAGGCTCGAGGAGGGGTTGAGCATTCAAGCATATTAAATGATGTTATCTTAACGAATACCAATACGATGCCATCTCGGAGAACGAGATGATTGTATCTTAAAAAAGACCGCGATGATGCCATCTTCGTAGGGACCAATGTGAAACCATCGTAACAAGACCAAAGTGGAAAGAGCAAGCCAAAGTTTGAGGAGGACGAGATCTAATAGATGATGATCGTAGGTTAGACTTATAGGTGATCTAACCCTGTTTGTGTTATAGAAACTGATCAATTAGGGACTACATGGAATCGAGAGTATTCAAGATCCAAAATGAGCTAATAAAACGAGAAAAATCAAGAAAACATGTGGGGTAAATCGAGCTATCTTAATGGAGCTAGATGGCGGGGCTATCTCAATGAAGATCTAGATGAAGGTATCGATGAGGTCATCAATCTATTTTGGTGGGGATATTTTGTAACATCTTTATCAAGTGGTACATGCATGACCATAAGAATAAGTGTCCAAGAAGGGAAGTATGGGATACTCAAGAGTGGCCACAACAGCAATGGTTAGGCTATGAGTGGGTGCGCATGCAACAAACAACATCGGGACAAGGGTGCGCTGGAGTGCATCAATGAAATTCCGGAGTATGTAAAAAGGGTTTAAATCCCCTAAAGGAACAAATGCATGTTCAAGGTGCGAGATAAAAGAGACAGAATAAATGAGATCCAAGGAAACAGTTTGGCAGAGATAGGCAAGACGATCACAAAACGATAGGAAATCAGTTGGAGAAATAATCGCACATGAATCAAGAGGTTGGTTCAACAGATTTCAAATTGGCTCAACAACATGTGTCATGGGACGCGGATGGTACGCGATGTCTTATCCAAACGAGAAAATCAAGGAGTTGGTTGGGCTATATTTTTAATCTATGAGCGATGTTTTAGGATTAGGTTATACTATATTAAATGAAGATTTCCACTAAAGCAACTATTGAGATGATGAGGAGGACATTAAGAAGATCATGACACAAAATTGGATCTAACAGGGTTTTTGGGCATAAATTTTAATTTTGTTGTAACTACCGAAGTTTGTGGCTCTTATCTATCTTATGTAGGTGATCTTTTATCTGTATAAATAATATAAGTCTATGATATAAAGCTGTGGTGTGTGAGGAGCGAATTTGAGAGATAACTTGGTCGATATTTTTTAAGTGTCATTCTATATGCGAGATATCTATCTAGGGTGATAGTATTCCTTAAGACTTTTAATTCTCTCTTCTGTATATTCGCATTGATGTGATGTTTGTTGTTACTTGTGAGTGATATCGAATTGTTAGTCTAGAGTGTACAAACAGCTAGTATAGCTCTTGAGAAAACGTTTGGGCATTCATATAAGATGGTCTAGGTAGCTAACCTGAGGTGTTATCTAAAGCTATGCGGGAAACATTTCAACCCATTTAGGAACCTGTGACATCATGCATGTGCTATAGTGAACCGTGTGAGAGAGCTCGATGAACCCACCTTGCTCAAAACATCATTCCTACTTAGCAATAGGATACTACCAAATTCAATCCAAAATTTAATTTAATTAAAAATAAATTTTTTGGACCAATTTTTCTAGTTCAGTTTTATTAATGACCAATTCACATATAATTATTCGTAACTAAAATTAACTATGTAAAACAAAAACCTTTTTTGGACCACTTAAAATTTATATACTTGTCAATAAAAAAACTTGTTAAAACTCTAAAATGTTATATATTATCCGAAATCGCATCAAATAATATATAACAAATCGCGGAAAAATAATAAAACCCTTTGCTAGATTCATCTATAGAAGAAACAGAAAATCAAGAATACTTACGGGTTTGCCTGCTGCTATCCATCTAGTATTCTCTACAGTTCTTTTGCGTCCTTTAGCGATTCCACGTTCTCCGGCGATTCCGTTTATGAAACTAAGAGACCTGCAGAATCAGATTAGAGAAGAAGGTAAAGTTTCCAGACACTAAGGAAGCGGACGTATTTCTGATTAGGGTTTAGAGTGATGAAATACCTAAACCTAGCCCCTTATTTATAGATTTTACAATGTGAAGCCCAACATTGTAAAGCCCATCCTTTGTTACTTCCTTGTGTCCGGGACCATAACCCAATAAATTGATAATTCAATCTATATCCCTGATTTATTAATTCAGGCTTAAGTGTTGAGATTTGGGCCCTCTTCATCACAGTGCCCAAATTCCATCACAGTGCCCAAATTCAACCCAGTTACCACACTTGAGCCCATAACACCTTTTTACCCATAGGTCCAATTTAGTTAATTAAATAATTAACTTGACTACTTTTAATTTGGACTTCCTTAAGACAATAATCGAATATGTTTATTTAGCATGTCGGTCCAAATAATTGTTAGTCTATAAATATATTAAATAAATATATTCCAACAATCTCCCACTTGGACCGTCATATGCTACTCAAGAATACATATTCAACTTTAATGGGATCCCTATATTCATTGTCAATGAACAAACGGTACAACCCCGTACATGATTGATAACAATAAAGGACTAAAGACCTCTTTCTCGTAATGTGAACAATATGATGCAACAGTAATCACATTACCATTATCAATCAATTACTTGGGCCAATTATGGAGCGTGGCATAAGAGTAATATGGCTTGTAATCGTACATATCTACTCTTAAATGGTTCCTACTTTTGGAGATCCAATACAGTACAAATATCAATAAATATTTCGAAGCATATATATATTGCAATAAACTTTAATGTGCACAATACTGCAAAATATAACATCAGATCCTATTACAAACTCTCCCACTGAAACTAACAATCCTCTAAATCAACTACACCCATATTGATGGTGTGTCCCTGGAAAACCTTAGGCAAAACCGCCTTTGTTAGGGGATCTGTTATCATGGAGTTTGTTCCAATGTGCTCTATACTTATCTGACCCATCTGTACTATTTATTTAACAGACATAAACTTTATGTCTATGTGTTTGGATTTAGACGCGCTCCTGTTACTGTTAGAGTACTGCACTGCGGAATTGTTATCACAATATAACCTCATAGGGCCTTCTATCCCTTGTACAATGCGTAATCCAGTAACAAAATTCCGCAGCCATAGTGCCTGGTTTAATGCCTCCACGCATGCAACAAATTCTGCTGCCATGGTGGACGATGCAATAAGTGTTTGCTTTACACTTTTCTAGGATATTGCACCTCCAGCCAATAAGAATATGTTGCCTGACGTGATTTTTAATGTGTCTGCGCATCCACCAAAATCCGAGTCGGAATACCCGATGATCTCCAGTTTATCCGACTTCCTATATGTCAACATGTGCCCCTTTGTTCCTTGCAGATATCGGAGTACTCTTTTAACTGCTTTCCAGTGATCCATTCCTGGGTTACTAACATATCTCCCCAACATTTTTACAACAAAGGCAATGTCCGGCCTAGTACAAACTTGAGCATACATTAAACTCCCAACTGCAGAAGCATAAGGAACCGTTTTCATTTCCTCAATCTCAAGTTTTGTCTTAGGACATTGACTCAGACTAAGTCTGTCACCCTTTGCTATAGGGGTACTTAGGGGTTTGCAATCTGCCAATCCGTAACGTTGTAACACACTTTTAATGTATGCTTTTTGTGATAATCCAAGAATACCACGAGAACGATCTCGATGTATCTGGATTCCTAACACAAAACTGGCATCACCAAGATTCTTCATATCAAACTTGTCTCATAGAAATCTTTTTGTAGTGTGTAATAATTCCTTATTGTTCGAGGCAAGAAATATGTCATCCACATATAATATAAGAAATATGAAATTACTCCCACTGAAATTGTGATAAACACAATCCTCAACCGAGTTGATCTCAAAGTCATAACCGACTATCACCTCAAGGAATTTGTGATACCATTGACGAGAAGCTTGTTTAAGCCCATAAATGGATTTCTTAAGTCTGCAAACCAAATATTTTGAGTTACTTTCTACAAAGTGTTCTGGTTGCATCATGTAGATCGTTTCCTCAATATTACCATTGAGAAAAGCAGTCTTAACATCCATCTGATGAAGCTCAAGGTCAAAATATGCAACTAATGCCATGATTGTTCTAAAGGAATCCTTCGTCGATACTGGAGCGAAATTTTCTTTAAAATCAATCCCTTCACGCTGAGTATAACCTTTCGCTACAAGACGTGCTCGATGTCTTTCCACATTACCCAGGGAATCGCGTTTGGTTTTGTAAACCCATTTACAACCAATTGCCTTTTTCCCTTCAGGTAATGTGACAAGATCCCATACCGCATTATCCTGCATTGATTTATACTCTTCTTTCATAGCGTCAATCCACTTTTGAGATTCAGAGCTTGCCATGGCCTGTTTGTAGGATGAGGGATCATCTACAGTTCCAGCACATAACTCATCATGCTCCTGAAGATATACTATAAATTCTGGACCTATAGTACTCTTCATTTCTCTAGTGGACCTTCTTAATGGCATTATTTCCTCCTGTTGCACTTCTTGAGGAGGTAGAGTTTGATCATTATGAACGATGTCATTTTGATTCCCTTGTGGAAGATTATCTTGAGGTTCCTCTTGTTCTACCTGAATCTCTGTATCCTGGTTAGAACCCTCAAGTGGAGCATCAGTGTTAATCTGAAGATTACCTTGTTCTAATGGGATCGAAATGATTGGCATTACCGCCCAATCTTCAGATATCTCAGTATCCCTATTAAAAACTTCATGAATTTTATGGATTCTTCCTCAAAATCAACATATGTTCCTTTATTCTTCCTCCCAAACTCAACATCCTCTAGAAACTTGGCCGTTCCTGTCTCAAATATTGTACCAGTGAGAGAATCATAAAACTTAAACCCTCTAGAATGTTCGGAATAACCTATGAAGAAACAACTAACTGTTTTTGGGTCCAGTTTCTTTTCTTGAGGTTTGTAAGGCCTCGCCTCAGCTGGACAACCCCACACATGCAGATGCTTTAAATTAGGTTTTCGCCCGTTCCAAAGCTCATATGGAGTCATAACAGTAGCCTTTGTGGGTACTCGATTGAGTATATAAGCGGCACATTTGATGGCTTCTCCCCAGAGAGATAATAGTAGAGATGAGTGACTTATCATGCTTCTAACCATATATTTTTGTGTTCGGTTCCGTCTCTCAGATACACCGTTCATGCGAGGTGAACCGGGCATAGTGTATTGAGGGACTATTCCACATTTCTCTAGGTACTGTGCAAAGGGTCCTGGACGTTGTTCACCCGATCCGTCATATCTACCATAGTTTTCACCATCACGGTTAGATCTAACGGTCTTAATGCTTTTACCAAGTTGTTTCTCAACTTCGGTCTTAAAAGTTATGAACTTGTCCAGGGCCTTATACCTTTCTTGTTGACCGAACCTTGACCCGGTCCTTGGCCATCTGTTTTCCGCCTAGGTCCTGCCTTATTTGGTGATGTAATCACATTAGCCTCAAGCGTTGTGCCTTTAAGTCTTTCCTCATCCTGTGCAGCGTGGAAAATCAATTCATTGATATTCCACTTTTCTCGCATGCAGTTATAGGTGGACTGGAAATACTTAAACCGGTATGGCAGCGAATGAAATGTGAATCCCACTATGCATTCCTCAGGTAAGTCTAAACCGATTGCCTTTAACTTTTGGCCAATCATCGACATTCCCAGAATGTGCTCCCGGATTTTACCTTTGCCATTATACTTTTTGGTAGCTAGCTCGATGAGCAAACGCTGCATCTCTACCTTTTCATTTTTGGCAAAGGCTTTCTCAATCTCCGTGAGAAAGACCGAGGCAGTGGTAACACCTTTAGGGACAACCCCACACAATGCTACTGGTATTCCCTGTAACAAGAGCGTCATGCATAACTTATTTGACCTTTCCCACTTTTCATCAGCCTTAGTTTCATTCGGTGTACTTTCCGGACTAAGGGGAGATGATTTAGGAGTTAACAATGCATAGTCGTAATCATGTACATATAAAAACAGCAACATTTCTTCCTTCCACAACTGGAAGTCCGAACAATCCAACGTCGGTGAACGATTCCCCAACAAATTGTAACCCATGGATACTATAATAAGAACAAACAACACAAAGCACATCTAGCATCTTGACATATAATTGAAAACATATGCATAAACATGACAAATACATGTAAAACATAAAATTCCTTGATAATAGATACCGGAGGGCAAATCAAATTAACATGAAATTTTATGAGTTTGAGAAAAATACTATGATCATTATTTTAATTTTCTAATTGCCAATGAGACCTTCCGGAGGGCCGATGTCATTTACATATATTAAAATAACCATAATTTGATTTTCTTAAGTACCAGTGAAACCTTCCAGAGGGCCGATTTCACCTACTTAAAATCAAAAAATCGTAAGGCTGAATTTAATTTATCCTTAAGTACCGATGAAACCTTCCGGAGGGCCGATTTCATCCAATTAAAATTAAAATCAGCACAAAGACCATTTTCAATAATTTTCTCCCGTTCATGATTAATTTAAACCCAAACGTGAACCTTCGGGGAGGGCCGATAATATTTGAATTTAAATTAATCCCCAAACTTTTCGAAGCCTAGGATCCTTAAGAAAATTAATTTTAACCTTCCGGAGGGCCGATTAAATTAATTTCTTAGTTTCACCTACCGGTCTACGAAACCTTAATCATGCATCGTCATTTAATCATTCACACACACAATATAATTCACAAATAAGCATGCAAAAAAAATGACAAAGCATCATATTTGTGAAATATATTGTTCAAATATTTTCAAATTAATAAAAAAAAAAAAAAATTATTATTTAACTTCATATTTGCAGCAGCCTGCACGTGCAGCAAGCTGCTGCAAATATTAAGCCCTGCTGCAATTTGCAGTAGGCTGCAAGTTCTGGACGGGCCCACCCTACAAATTTATTTGTAGTAATGTTGTGGGTTCTGGGTGGGTCCAGCCTGTATTCATCATGCTGTTATTACCGTTTGGGTATTTTTTGTTGTCCCTATTCTTTGGGAGGTTACGGGGTTCATCGCCGGACAGCCTTCGATCAGCGTTAACATCAGGGGTTAAGCTGTCAATGAGCCACTGTCCCAATAATTTTGATTTTATTCATTATTTTACGGTTGATTTGATGCTAATTTTGGGAGAAAAATTCCAGACATCAATAAACCCTAATTTTACCTCGAAAAATAATAATAATAATAATAATAATAATAATAATAAACCCCAAACTATAAAAATTGCAATTTGAACTAAAAACCATCAAAATCTGAACTGATAATCAATGGTTAAATATGAATTACAAATCACGAGCTAAATGAAAATGATAGATCATTTGTTATATTTAATTTAAGAATCATATGTTAAATATGAATAATAACTCATGTATTAAATCTGAATACGGAATCAAGGGTTAAATCTGATCTGAATAACATTTGTTAAATACGAATCGTGAATCATGTGTTAAATCCAAATTGAGAATCAAGAGTTATATACGAACTAAGAATCATATATGAAGAGTGAATCGTGTATGAAATTCAAACTGAGAATCATAAGTTAAATGTGAACTAAGAATCATGGCTCAAATGTGAATTGAAAATCATATGTTAAAATCGAAACTGAGAATCATATGATAAATGTGAATTGAGAATTATTTGTTAAACACGAATCGCAAATCATTTATTAAATCTGAATTGAGAATCACTTTTTAAATATGAATCACAAATTACGGGTTAAACACGAATCACGGATAATTTATTATATCTAAATTGAGAATAATTAGTTAAATGTGAATCACAAGTCATGTGTTAAATCTGAACAGACAATCCATGGTTAAATACGATCCGAGTATCATTTGTTAAATGCAAATCACCGATCAAGTGTTATATCCAAATTGAGAATCAAGAGTTATATACGAATTGAGAAACATGTATGACCTTACAATCGTGTATGAAATTCAAATTGAGAATCATGAGTTAAATTTGAAAATACGAATTAAAAATCATGTGTTAAATCTAAACTGAGACTCATTTGTTAAATTCAAACTGAGAATTGTTGGTTAAACGCGAGTCGAAAATCATTTATAAAATCCGAATTAAGAATCAACGGTTAATTATGAATAAAAAATCACAGGTTAAAGGTGAATGATAGATCATTTGTTATATTTAAACTTAGAATCATAGGTTCAATATGAATCATAATTCATGTATTCAATCAAAATAGAGAATCAAGCTTTAAATCTGATATGAGTAACATTTGTTAAATGTGAATCGTGAATAAAGTGTTAAATCCAAATTGAGAATCAAAGGCTACATACAAACGAATAATTGTGAATGAACAGTGAACAATGTATGAAATTCAAACTCAGAATCATAAGTTAAATGCGAACTAAGAATCATGGGTCAAATGCGAATTGAAAATCATGTGTTAAATCTAAATTGAGAATCATATGTTAAATATGAACTGAGAATATTTGTTAAACGTGAATCGCGAATTACTTATTACATATAAATTGAAAATAAATGCTTAATTATTAATCACAAATCACGGTTTAAACACGAATGACATATCATTTGTTATATCTAAACTGAGAAGTAATTGGTTAAATGCGAATCACAAGTCATGTGTTGAATCTGAACATAAAATCAAGGTTAAATATGATCCAAGTATAATTTTTAAAAGCAAATCACAAATCAAGTGTTAAATTCAAACTGAGAATGAATGGTTATATACGAACTGAGAATCGTATATGACCTTATAATCGTGTATGAAATTCAAACTGAGAATCATGAGTTAAATGCGAACTGAAAATTATGGGTTAAATATGATTGAAAATTCATGTGTTAAATCTGAACTAAGAATCATGTGTTAAATCCAAACTGAGAATTATTTGTTAAGCGTGAATCCCAAATTATTTATTCAATCCAAATTGAGAATAAAAGGTTAAATATGAATCACAAATCATTGGTTAAACGTGAATGACAGATCATTTGGTATACTAAGAATCATAGGTTAGATGCGTATTACAAGTCATGTGTTAAATCTGAATAGAAAATCAATGGTTATATATGAACTGAGAATCGTGTATGAATAATGAATCGTGTATGAAATTCAAACTGAGAATCATGAGTTAATTGCGAGTTGGGAATCATAGGTCAAATGTGAGTTGAAAATCATGTGTTAAATCTGAATTGAGAAATAATGGTAAAATATAAATCACAAATCATGGGTTAAACGCGAATGATAGATCATTTGGTATATCGAAACTAAGAATAATTGTTAAATCCAAATCACAAGTAATGTGTTAAATATGGACAGAGAATCAAGGGTTAAATATGATCCGAGTATCATTTGTTAAATGTGAATCACGAATCAAGTGTTAATTCCAAACTTATAATCAAGGGTTATATACAAACTGAGAATCGTGTATGACCTTCAAATCATGAATCATGAATTAAATGCGAGCTGAGAATCATCGGTGAAATGCGAATTGAAAATCATGTGTTCAATCTGAATTGAGAATCATTTATTAAATCTAAACTGAGAATTGTTGGTTAAACTCGAATCACGAATCATTTATTAAATCCAAACTGAGATTTAATGGTTAAATATGAATTTGAAATCATGGGTTAAATACGAATAAAAGATCATTTGTTATATCCAAAAGGATAATTATAGGTTAAATGTGAATCATAACTCATGGATTAAATCTGAATAGAGAATCAAGGGTTAAATTCGATCTGAGTAACATTTGTTAAATGCGACTCGTGAATCAGGTGTTAAATCCAAATTGAGAATCAATGGTTATATACGAACTAAGAATCATGTATGAACAACGAATCGTGTATGACATTCAAATTGAGAGTCATAAGTTAAATGCGAACTAAGAATCATGGGTCAAATGGGAATTGAAAATCATGTGTTAAATCTAAATTGAGAATCATATGATAAATATGAACTAAGAATTATTTGTTAAACGTGAATCGCGAATCCTTTATTAAATCTGAATTAATAATCAATGGTTAAATATGAATCACAAATCATAGTTTAAACGTGAATAATGGATCATTTGTTATATCTTAACTGAGAATAATTGGTTAAATACGAATCACAAGTCATATGTTAAATCTGAATAGAAAACCAAGGGTTAAATTTTACCGGAGTATCATTTGTTAAATGTGAATCATGAATCAAATATTAATGCCAAACTTAGAATCAATGGTTATATACGAACTGAAAAACATGAATAATGGGTTAAATTTGAATTGAGAGTCAATGGTTTAAACGTGAATGATGGATCATGTGTTAAATTTATGGTGCAAATCATGGATTAAATCAAACTGAGAATCAAAGGTTAAATACAAACTAAGAGCCGTATATGAAAATTCAAATTGGGAATCATGATTTAAATGCTACACAAGAATCATGGGTCAAATACGAATTGAGAATCATGTGTTAAATCCGAATTGAGAAACATGTGTTTAATCTGAATTGAGAATCATGTGTTAAATCTGAAGTGAGTTGGTTAAACGCAAATTTTGAATCATTTATTAATAAATCCTAATTGAGAATCATCAAAGTTTAAATAAGAATTGAGAGTCATGTCTTCAATTCGAACTAAAAATTAAGGATTGAATGTGAATCGCAAACAAGTGGATGTGAACTGAAAACAAAGATAAAATGAGAATCGTGAATTAGAGATTAAACGTGTACCAAACAAAGTGGTAAATCTGTACTGAAAATCAATTATAAAATGTGAACTTAGAATTGTGTGTGAAATTTGAACTGAGAATCATGAATTAAAATGTAAACTTATAATCATGGGTTATATTCAAATTGAGAATCATATGTTATATTTGAAAAGAGAATCATGTGATAAATCCGGAAAAATATATGTTGAATTAAACGTGAATCGTGAATAATTTATTAAATTCAAACTGAGAATCACTAGTTACATACAAATTGAGAAACAAGGGTTAAATGTAAAGTGAGAATTACAGTTTAGATGTAAACTAAGAATTAAGGGTTGAATGCAAAGTGAGAAGCATGTGTTAAATTCGTTTTGAGAATCAATGGTAGAAAATGAATTGTAAATAATGGGTCAAATCTAAATTGGGAATCACGTGTCATATCCAAACATAAAATCATGTATTAAATGCGAATTGAGAATCACTTAATAAATGTAAAATGAGAAGTATGTATTAAATATGAACTTAGAATTAAGGGTAAAATCGAATCGTGAATAATTGTATACATGTGAAATGAGAATTAAGTGTTAAAACCGAACTGATAAATATGGTTTAAATACAAACTCGGAATCAATTGAGAACTAAGAATCATTTGTTAAATCTGAACTAAGTATCACGGGTTAAACACGAATAACAATTCAAATGTTAAATCTAAACTAAGAATCAAGTGTTAAATGCATATTGAGAATCAAATGTTAAATTTGAACTAAAAATCAAGGGCAAGTTGTGAATCGTAAATAATGAATTATATGTGAACTAAAAATCATATGTTTAATCCAAATTAAAAATTATGTATTTATTCCCGAATTGAGTATCATGGGTTAAATATGAATCACGAATCAAGGGTTAAATTCGAACTGAAAATAAATGATTAAATTCAAATCGTGAATCATTTGTTATGCACGCATTATGATTAATTTTTTAAATCCAAACTATTTTTTTGTTAAATATGAATTGTAATCATGTGCTAAATTCGAACTGAGATTTATGTTAAACCAAACGGAGAGTCAAATGTTAAAAGAAAATCATGATTCATGTGTTAAATTCGAGCTGAGAATAAATGGTTCAATTCGAACTGAGTATGATTTGTTAAACGTGAATCATGAATCAAGTGTTAAATCCAAATTGATCATTAATAGTTAAATGCGAACTGAGGATCATGAGTAAATTCAAAATGAGAATCATAGGACAAATACGAATTGAGAATCAATTGTTAAATCTGAACTAAGAGTCATGTGTTAAATCAAAACTAAGAATTATGGCTAAACATGAATCGTAAATCATTTATTAAATTTGAAGTGTGAATCAATGGTTAAATATGAACTAAGAGTCATGTGTTAAATCCAAACTGAGAACCAAGGGTTAAATATGAATCGAGAATCATGTATTAAATCCAATATGAAAATCAAGGGTTGATCGCCAAGCACAAATAATTGGTGAAATATGAATTACGAAACAATAATAGAATGTGAATCATGGATAATATATTAAATATAAATCACGAATCAAGTGTTACATCCGTATTGAGAATCAAGAGTTAAATACGAAGTGAGAATCATGTGTGAAATCCAATCCGAGAATCATAAATTAAATGCAAACTAAGAATCATGAGTTAAATTCAAATAGATAATCATGTATTATATATGAACTATGAATCATGTGTTAAGTTTGAACTGAGTATTTTAGGTCAAACGTGAATCACGAATCGTGAATAATTTATTAAATCTAAAGTAACAATAAATGGTTAAACGAAAACTAAAAAATATGTGGTAAATACAATATAAGAAACAAGAGTTAAATGCCACGTACGAATCATGTTTTAAATCTGAACTAAAAATAAATCATTAAATACAAAGTAGGAACCATGTGTTAAATCTGATTTGAGAATCAATGGTAGAATGTGAATAATGAGCTAAATGCTAAAAGAAAACTGAGAATAATAGGTCAAATACGAATTAATAATGATGGGATAAAAACACTCATAATTACGGGTTAAACGTGAACCATGTACTAATTCTAAATAAGAAACATGGGTTAAATGCAAACTAAGAAACATTTGTTAAATCCAAACTAAAAATCATGACTTAAATGCCAATTAAAATTCATACGTCAAATACAAATTAAGAATCATGGGTTAAATGTGAATCACAAATTAATTTTTAAATACGAACTGAGAATATTAGGTTAAAAATGAATCTAGAATAATGTGGTTTATACGAACTCATAATCATATTTTGAATTTAAGCTGAGAGTCATATTCTTATCTACTAAATGATGTTAGTGGAGTATTGCTAGTCATATTCTTCTATAAGTATTTAACTCGTGTTTTTCATTCTTCAAGTACTAAAAATGAAGCTTCTTGATCACTTATATCTTCTATATATATATATATATATATATATATATATAAGTCTATTCAATTTGTTTCAACTCTTAATTTTCTTTATAAGTAAACAATGACATTTTTACTACCGGCTCTTCCCACCATTCCATAAACCAATCCCCCAAAAGAATTTTAAATGTTATTCGATTAAGTTGGACTACAGTATGAAAACGTTTGGACCTAGACCGAAATTGTATTTGTATAGTAATTTTCAATATAATTTGCATGACTTATTTTAGCCAAACTAGGATAAGTGATTTAGGATCCAATATATCTTCAAAGTGATCCCGATTTGTAAATTTAAAAATTTAAAGTTCTAACAAGTTTATGATTATCACGATTGCAAACTTTAATTGGCCCAAATCATATATATTGTTTGGCATAGTTAATCATGAACAAAACATTTTAAAATATGAATTAATCATTAAGTATTGAATTTCCAAAATCAGCCAAAATATACCTATGTGTAAAGATTAAATGCATATATATTGAAAGGGGTCTTGGAATTAATACATACAGACATACGAGAACTGTTTCCTATGATATAATGGAACAACCATAAATAGTTTATATCGTTAATTAAAGATTTTTTGAATTACAAGTATCTATGTGTTATTCACGAGAAATCAGATGCAATTGGAAAATTCAATGTCTTTAAAATCGAGGTTGAAAAACTATTTTAAAAGAAACATTAAGTGCGTCAAATAAGTTTGTGGTGGTGAATACTACAGGAGATACGACGCTTCAGGTGAACAACGTCATGAATTATTATGCTAAATTTATTACTGAGTGCATGATAGTTCCTTATTATACAATGATGGATCCAACTAACATGAACGACTTATCTAAGCTATAAAACCATATATATTAAATCATATGGTAAGAAGTATGATTCGTCATGCAACAATACATATAACATTATGGGGAGATGCAATAAAATGTGTAGCATACCTTCTTAATAGAGTTTCAATGAAAGTAACTATAAAAATACCGTATGAATTCTGGACTGGGCGTAAACCTAATCTAAAACATTTACATATTTATGGATGTCCAGTTGAAACAACGTTTTATAGGCCAAATTAAAAGAAATTGGAATCCAAAACAATTAATATTGATTTCATTGAATATCCTAACCATAATAAATATTTTAAGTATTATGCTCCTTCTAACAAGACATTATTGAGATGGGAACATTTAATGTTTTGAGAATATTGAGTTCTGTGGAGATTTATGAATGTTCTAACAATTATACTCTGATATCAATAATTTGGAATTTAAGCAAATCACCATTTCATGATCATTAGAATACATACATAATAATATGATACTCAAGATAATATTAATATTACACCATGTAACATTTACAAAAAATGAACAAAATGAAGTGGTTCAAATGGCCCAAAATGAAATTGTTCAAAACAAATCAGTACTACCTACCTAAAAAAATGCAAGTGCATACTAAAGATATTGTTCCCTTTCAGAAATTGACTACAGAAAGGAAGAGAATTATATCTTTAGATTATATATCATTCATTCAAGAAATTGAACCAAAAAATACTTTAATTTTATGTGAAGCCATAAAAAATTCAAATTCTCATAAAACGTTTAAATCAATGTATGATAATGTAAATTGAGAGTTTGTACCATTACGTTTCGGAAATAAACCAATAAGGTAGTATTAAGATACATGCATGGTTGTAGATTTATGGGTAACTCATTTTTTTACTAGAGGTGTTGATATTTGCATATGCTCATCTACGATTTAAGATACATTATAAAATATAAAATTAATAAGAAGAAAATGAACTAAATTTTGAATATAGAAATATCACCATGTAAAAACATGTATTCAATACGCTTTGATTACTAAGGTGAAATGAATAATTGTCTCTTAGTGATGATGCATGAGACCAGGATGACTTTGCGCAGTATGATCTAGTATGAATGGAACCTAACGTTTGGAATTGAAAATCATATCCGGTAGTGTATGATGATTTGGATTTGGTCCATAATGGAACCAAGCATTTGGAATTGGAAATCATATCTGGAAGTGTAAGATGACTTGGATTTGGTCTGGATGGAACCAAGTGTTTGGAATTGAGAATCATATACAACAGTGTAGGATGACTTGGATTTGGTCTGGATGGAACCAAGAGTTTGGAATTGGAAATCATACCCGGCAGTGTATGATGTATTGGATTTGGTCCGGATGGAACCAAGTGTTTGGAATTGGAAATCATATCCGGCAGTGTAGGATGAATTGGATTTGGTCCGAATGTAACCAAGTATTTGGAATTAGAAATAATATCCGGCAGTGTAGGATGACTTGGATTTGGTCTGGATGGAACCAAGCGTTTGGAATTAGAAATCATATCTGACAGTGTAGGATGACTTAAATTTGGTCCAAATAGAACCAAGCCTTTGGAACTGGAAATCATATGATATGCATGCAATCTCACTTTTTATTGGAACAATATTTCTTCAGAGTTTTGCATCGGTGCATGGTTTTTCTTCATTTTACATGTATCAACATTTCCATTTCCATAATCTGAAATAACTAACAATATTAAAACAACACATAAAATAAATTGAGTTTAACCATTATTGTCTAGTAATATGTTGTTTGATTGATAAAATCTGTATGCAGAGGAGGAGATGAACTTTTTCTTACATGTATATGGCAATGTTTATGTAACAAGTCCAAGTTACAGCTCTTTCCTTTTTTTGTTAGGTATAAAATCATTAGCAAATAAGAAAACCATTTAAGTTTTATTAAATAATTAATTAATTCTTTGTATTCATTAATCATTATTAATGACATGATATCGGAAAACATGGTTTCGATTTTTTTTCCTTAATAGATTGGTCGTGGTACGTTATTGTCATTCTATTCGGATTCCAATTTGTTTTGTTTCCTAAATTAACTTTATTAGTAAAAGTATTAGTATATTTTACGAAACAATTGGAAGGGTTGGTTTAAGTTATTATTAAAAATAAATTGTAAAAATTAGATGTTATATATTAACTTAAAAAGGATATTTAAATATAATAATATTTTATATAAAATCGTAACTATAAATAGTTAACGTTTTAAAATATTTTGATATCGGTATGAATGATTTTATGTTTTTTATTGTTATTTTTAGGGAAAATTCAATAATAATCATATACTTTTGGTTGAGTATCACAATATAATATTAAGGTACACTATGGATGTCAAAACAATAAAATAATTTAGCATTATAATATTAAATTAAAAAATTAAAAATTAAAAATATAAAAATACTTAATTTTACTATATTGGGGATATTATAAAGTTTATATTAAGACAATTTAACATTTTTTTATAATCTAAAATATAATAGTTTAATTCGTGTTTGAATAAAGCTAACTCTTTTCATTACATTTTTTATTTATTTATATTATAAATTTATTTAAAATATAAAGACCAAAATAGAATTTATAACGAAAATATGAATGTGTATAGGAGGAAAAATCGTAAATAGGTTTAAATTATGTTTTACTTGTTATGTTGAGATGAGAATAATTTCTCATATCTTCTATTGTGTTTTTTTAATCATAAGAAGTCAAAGACGTTTTCAAAAATCAACGACCATTTATTCGTTTGTTGTAATTTGTGGTGAAGTCTCGATTTTGGTTAATTTTTGTATTTGTTTATGTCAATCCTTATTTTTTATTTTACGTCAGATTTGCTTTGATTTATTCTTTCTTTAAGGTGATTTAATTTTCCTTTGATTATGCTTAGAAGATTCTAGCATGGTTTTATTTATTAAGCGTGTAGCTTTGTTGTTTGTTGTTGGGATATGAAAGTATGAGCTTTGTGATGTTTATGTTATTATGTTAATGCAGAATGGTTCCTTCCAACGTGAGTGGGTGCTGTTGGTCAAATAAAATGATCAAATTGAAAGACAAAGACACTAGCAGGAGCACATTCTCCCCCATTATTTTTAAATGAGAAGAAGAACATATTCTTCATGAAAAAAAATAGATATTGGACATTATGTGTGGTCAAATATTACCCTTTATTTTGTTATGATGCATCATGTAATGCCGTAGTTTTTCCTCATTCTGCAGCATACCGGTGTTGCTGACCATATTTTTATTCCATTTTGAGCAAAGTATTGGGTGCTAAAAGAACCCGGTCTTAGCCTTGTGATTTACCTTTGCTAAAAACAGGTGTTGTGAGATCTCCGCTTTATCCTTGGAGAAGTAAATGTTTTACCAAAAGTACATGATGAGAGATCTTAATCTTATCCGTTTAAAAATAAGTGTCACATTACGAGGTGGATGCTAAAAAAATTCAATCTTATCCCTTGAAAGATGTATTAATATTCGACCATATATAATATACGGAATTGAGCAATAATATGATCAATTTGTAACTGGTATATATATCTAGTCGAATATAAACACTTATGGCGGTGTTATGATAAAAGAATCCAAATGATAATATGGCATATATTGTGACAGAAATATTGTGTTATATTTTCGTGCCCTGAGTAAGGAAAAAGCACAACGAAAATATCATAATAAAAAATGCATAGGGAATGATAACTTAGAAGATATAATTGTAACTACTTCAAATTCCAAGTTCATAGTGCATCCTTATCGGCGTTCTTCGTTGTACATGTTCAGAATCAGCTTTCCTTATAAATGTCATTTGCTGCCGAAGCTTGTTAGGGAACCAAATAATAGGTTCTATCTTCGTATGAGATTGTACCGATGTCTTGTTAACAGATGGTCCTGATGCCTTGTTAGTAGTTGGGGAAAGGGAGGGGGGGGGGGGTTAGGAGACACCAAATGAGACCATTATTAGTATAAATTTTTTTCTCATTTATATATTTTGACGAGTCCTATAAAAATTGAAGATAGTCCATAATAAGATTGAAACTCATAGAAAATTTATAAAATGCTTAAGTAGACATGCGATAATAAAGAGAAATGTAAGATAAATAGAGAAACATAGTTAAACGAGTTATATAAAAAATAATAAGCAAGTTATAAGACATATAAAACAACATATTCTAACTTCCTTACTAGTATGATAGTTAGAGAGTTGGTAAATTATTAAGTAATAACATGTTCTAATTTGTTAGGTTTTAGTCACAATTAAAATTATGAAAAAATAATTTTAAATAATACAAAAAGGTCAAGTCAAAAGTTACTATAAAAAATGAGACAACAAATAACAAGTTAAATAGTTATATAAAGTTTGGAAGGAGTGATAAAGATGAACAGAAGTATGAATTTATGCGGAGATGAAGATCTCTAAATGATATTACGAAGATTCTTTTTCATTGAAAATAATGAATACTCATTGACAAAGAATAATGTTTTTGGCGATACTAAATTTAAGGCAGCATTCGCCAATCATATCCTAAAAATTAAAAAAATTTACTCAATTTTTTAAAAATACTTGTAGCAAAATCTAATGCTAATTGCATTGGAGTATCCTTAACTGAGCCAAGCACTTCTTATTTTTCATTGGAAAAGTTATCGATCTTCTCTTGCAAATTTCTGAACTCTAGACTTACCTTTGGTACTCATAATTGTTGGTAAGAACACAATAGAAAATCAATTTCAAATGGACTTTTACAAGTTTGTCAAAGTCATTTAAAAAAAATTAAATAATAGTAATATTATTAAAATAAGATGAATCATAATAACATGATTAATATTAACAAAAATAATATAATAATAACATCAAAATGAGAAGAGATACATGAATTCAAATTTTACTATTCATACAAATGTTAAGAAATACAATATGCCATAATATATGGATTAAACCATCTATTACTCGATATAACACTCTGAAAAGCTTGAAGGGAAGCATAAATTATTCATGGTCATTAAACACCACCCTGAAAACGAGACGAGAGGTATAATATTCGCTCTCATTAAACACCAATTAAAAACCAAGTCTTATTTAGACATAAAATCCAAATAGAAAAGAGATAAGTTGATGATGAACGGTAATTTATCCCTATGATCCATTATTTTGATGTCTTCATTTTAGTAAGATTCTATTTTACGAAGGGCTATTCCTAAATCAATGATGGTGTACCCAGCTTCTGTTTCTCGTAACTCATACATTGTCCAAATGTCATCCAGCAGGTTTAATCAAGAAATTTTAATTTTATATTTTGTAGGAGTCAAATAGGAACCATCATAGTATCGCAATATAATTACATGGGATTGATTTACTTCAAGTTTCATTTCAAGTTACACAATTATCTATTATTGCTGAATTAATTATATATCTACGCATATTATACTTTAGAATGAACTAAAATGACAAATCACTAATTATAGTAAATTAATTCAAAAACTTAAAATATGATTTGAAAATATGCATTATATATTTGCTTGTACCAAAATGCATCCAAGTTTAATGTAGTTTAAGAAGACCGCAGCTTTGAAAGAATTTTGCATGCAAAATACAGAATAGGAAACGTATGGCCATTGCCTGCCTATTTATAAGAACAAATGCGATCTGAAACTAGGACTACTTTTGCATGCATTTTATTGATTTTTATGTTTCTAACTGCCTTTAAATTTAAAGGCTACAACTACAATTGTTAATAACTGACAATTGTCGATAATTGCATGGATGCAAGTTTGAAACCTACAACAAGTACTTTTGCAATGGTACAGAACAACTGCAATTATTAAATGATTATAAAATCGTGCATACAACACAAAATTTGCATTAGATTTATATGTAGTTTATACTATATAATAGCAATGCGGTTTATTTTTATATCTGGTTTATTTGAGACTACTATAATATTTATAATATAAATTATATTATAACATAACTAAAGATATATTACGTTATGATAGTCTCCTTACCTAGAATATATGTTTTATAATTTTTTTAAGATAATAATTATTTAAATAATATTAAAATAAAAATTCTATACCCCTAACTAAAATATATATATTTTGTAATTTTTTTAAGGTAATAATTATTTAAATAATATTAAAGCAACAATTCTACGCTCTTTAACTAAAATATATATTTTATAATTTTTTTAAGTTAATAACTATTTAAATAATATTAAAGTAAAAATTTAAGATAATAATTGTTTTTTTTAGGAATGTTTTAAATTTAATGTCTGAAATAATGGTAGAAATTTTTTAATTTAAAAAATAATATGTTGACTATTTTTAAGAAACTTTTTAGATTAAAAGTGTCAAATAACAGTGGAAATTTTAATTTACAAAATCTTGGATTATGACTATTTTTAAGGAATAATTTAAGTTAGAAATCTTGAATATTTTAAAAGAAAATTTTAAGTTGATATTTATAAATGGTTGGATGTAGTCTCGAGCATCTTAATCTCTAGAATATTAGAACTCGATTGATTTTGTAAGTATTCTCAATTTGTTTTTGCCATAATTTGTTTTGATTTAATATTCGTTTAGTCTTTCTAATTAATTATATTTTATCTCTTACTTTAATTTAGAAAAAGATAATGAGTTGCTGCATATGAACGAGACTATATTTCGATGAAAGAAATTAAAGAAAAGGGAGAAAAGGAAGAACACGATACGAAGGAGTTTCACCAATTTATTTTTTCAAGGTAGGTATATTTTTTTTGTTTTCTTTTGAAATTTTATTATTATTTTGATCTTAAAACACTTGTTAATCAATATTTTTTTCTATTTTTCAAATATCTTTAAAAAATAATATATTAATATTTTTATTTTTTTAAATATCTTTAAAAAATAATATATTAATATTTTCATCTATTTTTCAAAAATATTTTTTTATAACAAATTTTATGTACTTTTATGTAAATTTTAAAATATCTTAAATTTGGTTTTGTTATATTCTATTTTTTTTATATATCTTTTTAAAATAATATATTAAGATACACTAAAATTTATTGTTATATATATATTTTTATTTATTTATTTATATGTAATTAAACCAACGAATAGTGTTGGTTCTTCAAGTAGCTCGAGTAATAATAATATGATTCATCCTAATCGCATTGCCTCTATATCAAGACCTAATGATGATAGTGTAGAATTTAATTTGAAGGAATGAATATGTAGTGGACTACGCCAACTTATTGAAAATACTGATAGTAATGTTAGAGATAAAATTCGACGAGAATTTTGGCCCCCCTTACTTCAATTCCTAGATCCGCCACTGAGTTAAGATATGGTTTGATTTAACTAAATATATAATTTTATAATAATTATAATATAATTAACATGTTTTAAATTGTCCGAATTTGGACAAATAAATAAGGATCCAATATATATTTAAAGTGACTTTTATTGGTGAATTGACCTATTTTAGAGTTTTAAACAAGTTTTTTATTGATAAGTATGTAAATTTTAATTGGTCCAAAAGGAGTTTTTTTACATAGTTAATTTTAGGTACATATAATTATTTGTGAATTGGTTCATTAAAAAAACTGAACTAGAAAAATTGGTCCAAAAAGATTTATTTTTAATTAAATTAAATTTTGGATTGAATTCGGTAGTATCCTATTGTTAAGTAGGAATGATGTTTTGAGCAAGGTGGGTTCATCGAACTCTCTGACACGCTTCACTATGGCACATGCATGATGTCACGGGTTCCTAAATGGGTTGAAATCTTTCCCGCATAACTTTAGATAACACCTCACGTAACTACCTAGACCATCTTATATGAATGTCTAAATGTTTTCTCAATAACTATCCTAGCCGTTTGTTCACTCTAGACTAACAATCCGATAACACTCACAAGTAACACCAAACATAACAACAGTGAGAATATGGAGAAGAGAGAATTAAAAGTCTTAAGAAACACTATCACCCTAGATAGCTATCTCGCATATAGAACGGCACTTAAAAAATATCGACCAATTTATCTCTCAAATTCGCTCCTCACACACCGCGGCTTTATATCATAGACTTATATTATTTATACAGATAAAAGATAACCTACATAAGATAGACAAGAGCCACAAACTTATGCCCACGTACTCTATTAGATCCAATTTTGTGTCATGATCTTCTTAATGTCCTCCTCATCATCTCAATAGTTGCTTTAGTGGAAATCGCCATTAAATATAGTATAAGCCAATCCTAAAAAATCGCTCATAGATTCAAAGTATAGCCCAACCAACTCCTTGATTTTTTCGGTTAGATAAGCCCTCGCGTACCATCTGCGTCCTATGGCACATGTTGTTGAGCCAATTTGAAATTTGTTGAACCAACCTATTGATTCATGTGCTATTATTTCTCCAACTGATTTCCTATCTTTTTGTGATCGTCTTACACTTTGAACCGCTCCAAACGCCCATGTAACCAAAAATATATCATTGAGCCGAGATATGCTCATAAACTTTCTCTAACCACCATTTTTCTTAGGCAAATATCTTAACAAACTCGCGGCACCGCCTCATACGTGTTCATATGTACTATCTAGTATATTTAGTCTACAAATGTATTTTATAAATATCTTTAGCATGTATCAATTAACCTACCCCCTTATGTACAACCCAACCCATATTTTAGGCTCATTGTTCGCGCGTCCACCAACTATTTTTGAACATCCCTCATGAAAATGTGGTAAGTGTTTTTTCTTGCCCAAATACCTTGTAGTTGTTGTAGACTTGCATATGACTAAAAAATGGCCTCATTTATTAGCCCATATCATGTTTTGCCCCCAAAATGCATTAATCTTCTCATATACACGAGCATATCTCGGCCAAACTGTTTCTTGGGTCTCATTTATTCTGTCTCTTTTATCTCGCACCTTCTAACATGCCTTTGTTCCTTTAGGGGATTTAAACCCTTTTTACATACTCCGGCATTTCGTTGATGCACTCCAGCGCACCCTTGTCCCGATGTTGTTTGCTGCATGCGCGCCCACTCATAGCCTAACCGTTGCTGTTGTGGCCACTCTTGAGTATCCCATACTTCCCTCCTTGGACACTTATTCTTATGGTCATCCATGTACCACTTTTTAAGGATGTTACAAAATATCCCCACCAAAATGGATTGATGAACGCATCGATATTTTCATCTAGATCTTTGTTAAGATGGCCCCGCCATCTAGCTCCATTAAGATAACTCGATTTACCCCGCATGTTTTCTCGATTTTGTCCGTTTTATTAGCCCATTTTGGATCTTGAATACTCTTGATTCCATGTATTCCCTAATTGATTGGTTCTTATAACATAAACATGGTTAGATCACCTATATAACCTCCTATCATCATCTGTTAGATCTCGTCCTCCTCAAACTTTGGCTTTCTCTTTCCAATTTGGTCTCATTATGATGGTTTCACATTGGTTCGTACTAAGATGGCATCATCGCGGTCTTATTTAAGATATAATCATCTCGTTCTCCGAGATGTCATCGTATTGGTATTCGTTAAGATAACATCATTCAACATGCTTGAATCCTCAACCACTCCTCAAGCCTTTACACAGACATGTCGAATATAATTAAAAGAGGGTGACAAGACTCAATTTCCCCGTTTCATCCTCGTAGATGAACATGATCAAAAGTTACACAATTTGAAATCAGGATATGACTTTAATGATGTAGTAGTAACCGCTTTAGAAGAATTAAACGAGTGCCATCCATGTGAAATGTGTTGCACCTGAGCTTTAGAAGTCTAAAGAAGGTCGTAAATCATCTCTGGAATAGATCATCGTTGTGATCGTTAAACATATCAGAACCATAAAACTAGCAAAGTATCAAATCTAAAACCAATTTCATGTCAAAGAAGGTTATGAGTTTTGTAACTGTTTCTTCTTACTTCCTTATTTTTTTCACTCTTTTTATCAAGGTTCCATAGTCATGCAACTTCATTTTCAATTGATGATTATTGGACTAAGTGCGAGATATAAATTAAACTTATTTTTTTCATGGGTTTGTTGGTGGCATATGTTTTATGGTTCATTTATTTTGATCAATGTCTTTCTTAAGTTTTCACTTATTGAAAGATACTTCCTCTGCCGATACATTAGCAAACTCGGCATCGACATCACTTTTTCACAATACTTTGTATTTTAATAAAATTACATTTTTAAATCCTGGTCCAAATTAGTCTACCTCATATACACAATCTATACAATCGTTTCATAGGCCTTCTGGATTGCGGGCATGATTTCCTGATACTTCTTGGTGTCCAATGACAGTTCCTTCAACAACACATGTACCTTTTTCTCCTTTGCTTCTTGTCATGACTTCTCCTCCCCATAGGATCTAGTTGCAGTCTTCCCTTATGAGTAGCATGCCTATGCCATATTTTCTCCCACATCCTGTGGTTTATCCTCGATATTTTCCTGTGCCAGGAGTGCCGTTGGCAGAAAATACTTTGATATAGATTAAAAAATAATTATAAACAACTTTTAGAACTCACACTACAAGAGATATATGTTTTTCAAACACTCAAGAGAGTATTATTGTCTCTCTTTTCTCTCACTCTAATTTTCTCTCTAAGTTTACTTCTTGGTGTGTTTGGTGATTTTCTAGATGGTGGAAGAGCTCCACTATTTATGGAACCATAGTAGAGACAATGATCCACCATAAAAGAGCTTATAGGTACATAAGCACTCAACCACAAGACTACACTCAAGATAAAATAGTTTTTTACACTCAACATAGAAGTGTTTCTTACACTCAACCTAAAGATGGTCTTACAGCCAACCTTCACTAAAAAATAAAATAATATTTAATTATTTCTAAAAGATGCTTTCTTGATGAAAATTATAAAGTGGGTTGGACATTTTAATTATATCAAGTTTATGATCCAACAGTCCCCCTTATACTTGATCCCGTGACCCCTAGCAGTTTTCTTAATCGTTTGGAGTCTTTGTTTTTCAGTGGCTTGGTGAAAATATCGGTAGCTTGATCTTGTGTCTTCACATATTTAACTTTCACATCCTTTCTTGAAATAAACTCCCTTATCTAGTGGTAGTAGACATTGATATGCTTACTTTGATCATGGAATACGAGATTCTTGGCTAAGGCGGTGGCTGACTTATTGTCAACATACAATTTAGTTGGCTTATTTTGTGTTAGGTTTATTGCCTTCAATAGATTTCGAATCCAAATTGCATGACTAACACATGTAGTAGCAGAAATATATTCTGCCTCACAAGTGGATAACGTGGCAATCAGTTGTTTCTTTGACAGCCATGTGAAGACAATGTTTCCCATAAAAAATACAAATCCAGTAGTACTCTTTCGATTGTCTATGTCTCCACCCCAATATCTATCGTTGTACCCAATAAGATTGTAATCATTAAAAAATGAATAAAGTAAGCTAAAGTAAATTGTACCTTTCAGATAGCGAAAGATTCTCTTTGTCACCTTGAAATGAGTTGTTGTTGGAGATTCCATGTAGCAACTAACAAATCTAACTACATGAAGAATATTTGGCCTAGTGCAAGTTAGATAGCATAGAATTCACATCAAACCTTTGAATAATGTTGGATCTCCACTTTCTCTTTCTTCATATCTGGATATTTTAACTCGAACTTCATGGGTGTACTTATCGAGTTACGGTTTTCCATCTTAAACTTCTTAAGGATATCTTTTATATAGCTTTCTTGTAATATAAAAATTCCATCATTTTGCTGCTTAGCTTTGATGCCAAGGTAGCATCATGAGCCCCGAGTCTGTCATCTCGAATTCATTCGTTATTACTTCCTTGAATTTATTGAACATACTTGAGCTGCTTCCGGTGAAGATCAAATCGTCCACGTAGCGACACGCAATCAAAATATCTTCATCTTTGATCTTGGTATATAAAACATGCTCGTAAGGAAATTTTTTGAAGTTATTCTCTCAAAAATACTTGTCGATTTTACTCTTCAATTACCTTGGTGTTTGTTTTAGCCCGTAAATAGCATTGTTTAGCTTCAATACCTTATCTTCATGATCTTTGACCTCATAGCCTAATGGTTGTTGAATGTAGACTTCTTATTCAAGGACCTCATTTAAAAATGTCGATTTTACATCCATTTGTTGTATCTTCCACTTGGTTTGAGCTGCCAAAGAAATTATTAGTCTAATAGTTTCTAATCGGGCAACGGAGGAGAATACCTCATCATAGTCAATTCCCGCCTTTTGACTATAGCATTTTGCAACAAGCCTTATTTTATGTTTTTCACTCTCCCCCTTAGCATTTCTCTTTGTTTTGTATAACCATCTGACTCTTATTGTCTTGCACTCTTTGAGAAGTGAGGTGAGTTCCCATGTGTTATTTTTCTTGATGGCTCTAATTTCTTCGTCCACCGCATCTCTCCATTATTTCTCTTGTGTAATTTCTTGAAATGTCATTAGTTCACAATCAACATAGAATTTAAGGTTATCCATTGGTTCAGTTACCTCATAAAGATCACTAAGGCTTCTTATACGTTCCACAGCTCTCTCATTTTGACTACCATTTGACTATAATTAATGTGGTGAGTCTCCATAAGTAGTTGATGTTGGTGAAGCATGTAAGGTTGCAACCTCTTCTCATTTCTCATTCAATATTTTCTCATCTTCTTCAATTTGGAGAAAAAATATGAACTCATTTGTATGAGACCCAAACTCTCATTCGCTTTCTTCATCAACTATCACGTCTCAGCTTATCACAACCTTCTTATTTTTTGGTTTTATAACTTGTAGCATTTGTAACTTGATTCGAAACCGATGAAGGTGGGAAATTTCGGGCTTTATTTGATTTCATGCTTTTTGTGGTGTCTATCCCCAAACACTTCTTATTGGAGATCGGTTGGAAAAGTAGACCGCACATGTCACTTCTTCCACCCAAAAATCCTTAGGAATTTTCTTACTTTTGAGCATGCTTCGCGCCATATCAAGTATTGTTCTATTCTTCCTTTCTGCCATATCGTTTTGTTGAGAAGATTTGGAAATTGTCAAAGGGTATCGAATTTCATGTGCTTCACAAAACTCTTGGAATTCATTGGATGTAAACTCCCCTCATCGTTCAGATCTCATGGCTTTAATCTTATTTCCGCTTTCCTTTTCCACAACTGCTTTAAACTTCTTAAATATTCCAAAGACTTCGGAATTTTGTTTCAAAATATATACCCAAGTTTTTCTTGAAAAATCATCAATGAAGAGAATAAAATAGTTACTTTTACCTAGAGCGCTCGACTTGATTGGACCACACATATCATTATGAATAAACTCGAGAGATTTATTGGCTCTTGATTCTGAATCCTCAGGAAAGCTTTTTCTAAATTTCTTTCTAAGTAAACATCCTTCGCATAGTTGGTCAGGATGATTGATACGCGGTAACCCTCTCACCAATTCTTTCCTGGACAATAACTCTAAACTTATAAAGTTTAGATGCCCAAATTGAACATGTCATAGGCATGGTGAATATATGTAACAAGCCTTAAGACACTTTGCAACATCATTTTGAATATTCAAAGGAATCATTTTATTCTTTTACATTTGAATTTTAGAAATTAAGTCTCATTTGTCATCGCCCATAAAAAGACTATAATTTTTCATATAAATATCATAGCTTTTCTAGGAGTTGTCCCAAGCTCAAGATGTTATTTTTCATGCTAAGTAAGTAATATGCAGTTGAAATTATTTGGTAACTACCATCTTTTGCACGAATAAGAATGTTATATTTTCCTTTCACCGATATTTTTTTATTATCTCCAAAATATACATTTTCACTTACTATTTCATTGATCTCTACGAACATGTTTTTTTCCCACACATATGGTTGCTTTCACCGGTGTCAAGATACCAAGTGTTCTTATGATCTTCATTAGTGTTTTTGTATGTCAGTAGTAACATATCTTTTTCCTCCGTCTTCTTTTCCACATAGTTGGCCATCTCTTTAACTCTATTGTTGGGGCCTATGTATTCTGAAGCATAATATCCAAACTTTTGACATGTATGGCATTGAATTTGAGATTTATCGTACCTCAAGTTTGGATTTCTTCTTCCATGACCTCGTGTTGAGCTTTCTCATTTCTCGTAGTTTTAGTTTGAATAATTGTTGTTGTAATTCCAGCCACGTCCACAGCCATGATAACCACCTCGACCGCGGCCTCTACCTTTGCCTCGGCCACATTGGTTTCTATCATCCCTTTGACTTGCATGCATGTCCTTTAGCTCTACTTTGAGGAGTTTCTCATTGATCTCTTGCTTCTTCTTTTTATTTCTTCATATGTTTATAATGATCCTTGGAGTTCTTCATTCATCATTTCCTCCAAGTCTTTAGTTTCTTCAATCGTCATAATGATATGCTCAAATTTAGGATCCAATGAACGAAGTAGTTTTTTCTACTATTCTTACATCTCTAACTTCTCACCATTTCCTTCTAATTGATTAGAAATTGATGAGTTATTAATAACTATTTTGGTAGAAATTAAGTTACTAACACATTTGCATGTATTTAAGAAACTAAACAATGATTATTTTTTTACAACCAAATTACACACAATTGTTCAATTAAACAACACTTGTTTTTATCGCACCCAAATGAAATGTATTTTTACCACTAAACAACAATTATTTTTTATAACCAATTTACACGTAATTTTATAACTAAAAAATAACAAAGAAAAAATATATTTTTTGGATTTTACTTTATTCAACTTGAAAAATTAAACCAATGATATTTTTGGATGTTTTTAAAAGATATAGTTTGAAAAATATGGTAATTAAGAAAAAGAACGCACACAAAAATAAAAGAAAAAACGGTTATAGATATTTTAGACTAGGATGTCGTTATGGGTAACTACTAATATATTACTTGGTGTTATCTGTACTTTATCAAATCTTGGGTAGCTATTGGTAACTAAGTTTGATATTAGGTGGTTATTAGTAAATTACCTTATTTTTAATTGGATAATATGTCAATAACCACCTAACATCAAACTTATTTACCAATAACCACCAAAGATTTGATAAAATATGGATAATTACATGGTTTTGAATTTACAATAATGATAACCATCTGGACTTTTAAAAAAACCAAATATACCTTTGATATGTTTTTTGAATTCTTTCTTCTTTGTTGAATTTTAGTTTTCTTTTTTCGTTCGATCAATCTCTGTTATAATTTGCAATTATTTTTTGTCCTTTATTTGATCAATTTCTTCTACAATCGGATATCATTTCTTTTTTTAAACGAAAAGAACCCACAAAAACATAAAAGAGAAAAGCGATTAGAGATATTTCGAACTACTATATGGTTATGTGTAAATGCTAATATATCACTAGGTGGTTATCCGTACTTTATCAAATAGTCGGTTGTTATTGGTAACTAAGTTTGATATTGGGTGGTTATTAGTAGATTACTTTATTTTTAATTTACTAATCTACCAATAACCACCAAATATCAAACTTATTAACCAATAACCATCTAAGGTTTGACAAAGTACGGATAATCACATGGTTTTGAATTTAAAGTAGTGACAACCACATGGACTTTTTAAATTACCAAGTGCACCCTTATTTTGTTACTATGATCTTGATCTGTTCTTTAAATTCTTTCTTTCGTTTCTGAATTTTAGTTCCCTTTTTCCGTGCTATCAATCTTTATTACAACTTGCAATCACTTTATTGTTCTTTATTCGATCAATTTCTTCTGCAATTGGAGACCATTTATTTTTTCCTTTGTTCTTCTATAATTATGGATCTGTCATGGACTCACGTGTGATTTTGTTTTATTTATTTGTATCGAGTTATTGTGTTGGTTTATGAATATATGATTTTTTTAGTTATGATGATTATTTGATTTCATACATTCACATGATTGTTTTGATAATTATCTAATAAAAGTGATTTGAGGGAAACATATTTTAAATTTTTTAATTTTTGCTGGCGTGGTTGCGTAGTTACGTTAATTTTAGTTGAGTAATTACGTTAATTTTAGTTGCATAATTTTTTTTTATTGGGTTGCGTAATTACATTCATTTTGGCTGCATAATTAGTTAGTATATTTGGTTACAAAATTACATACACTTTTGTTTGCGTAATTAGTAAGTGTTGTTATGTCGTGTAATTATGTGTAATCTTGTTAAGTAATAACTATATCTATTTTTATGTTTTAGTTGTAGAAATATGTGAAAGTTTGGTGCAAAAAATAATTTGAACTTATTTTTTTTATTTGTAGGATCATAATATCTTCATTTGTTACTTTTTAAGAAAATAATCAGGTTCCCGTTAGTCTACTTAGTATTTTTGAAAATTATGATGATATGGTTGATTTTGTAATAAACAAGTGGGATTTACCTATAAGGGGTCGTTTTAGCTTCAATTATTCATTTGGTGAATATAAGAACTATTTCTTGTGTTATGAAGATGATTTTATATCATTGGCTGCATTGATCGGTCGTAGTGAGGGTCAAGATATTGCTATTAAGATTTTTGAAACTGTTAAAACTAGAGTCTTAGGTATTTCTAGCACTTATTTGGATAAATTATCATCACATAATATTGATTCGACAGTTGGAGATAATATATTAATTAGAAAACCTAGTTTAGATGTTCGTTTTTTTTAACATAAGAAAAACATATTGCTACCAGAAGACAGTTTGATGGTATTAAAGATGCATGGCATGTATTTGAAGGTGGTGTTACATCCACACATCTTACTTTATCTCCATTTTCTATTGAATATGGATTTACTTATATATTCCTTCATAATCAAAAATAAAAATTAAGTTTTCATTGTTTGATGAAAGGGAAAACAACGTCCATGGAGGATTTATACTCTAATTGACCAGTCGAATGGATATATGGTTATCTAAAAGTATGTTGGTGACCATAAGTGTTATCTAGTTTTCTCCACCAAACCTTGTAACTATATTGCCTCTTTCACTGCTTCTATTACCACCATGTACTCTGACCCTGTTGTAGACAAAGCTATCGTAGCTTGCAACTGTGCTTTCCAACTTATCGCACTCCCAGCTATAGTAAATACATATCTTGTCAAAGATCTTTTATCTATATCACCTACAAAATCAAAATAAACGAAACCAACCACTAATCCTGCAATAACATTCAACGATCCACCAATGTTGGCCTTGTTGAAAATTAAGCCAACGTTCGTAGTATTCATAAGATACTGAAGTATCCATTTCAATGTCTTCTAGTGTTCTTTCCTAGGATATCCCTTGTACCTGATGACTACACTAACAGCATGTGAAATATCACGATGTGTGAATACCACAACATACATGATACTACCAACTGCATTTATATATGGAACTTTAACGTATTAGAACGTATGCATACCATAACATCATGCTGATCTTGTTGAAGAAAACTTGCATCAAACATGTTGAATCATTGTAGCACTTTCTCAATGTAGTTTCGTTGAGAAAAGTGTAATGATCTTACAGTTCTGTTCATGATAATCTTCATACCAAGAATCTTATTTAGTCTACCCAGATCATCTATCTCAAACTCGTCACTAAGTTACTTATTTATCTACATAATGTGTAACATATTACAAGCACCAATAAGCATATCATCCACATATAACAGCAAGTAAACATAAAAATCATCTGACATCTTTTGATGATAATACAATTTTCATATGGACTTCTCGTGAACCCTTTTGACACCGTAAAAGTAATCAAAACATTTGTACCATTTCCTAGGTGATTGTTTCAAACCATACAGTGACTTTATCAGTAGAAAAAACTTGTCCTCTATCTTAGGTTTGATAAATTACTCTAGTTGTATCATGTAGATTGGTCTCTCCAATTCACCATGTAGAAACAAAGTCTTTACATCAAAATTCTCAAGTTCTAAATCTTGGAAAACTATCATGGCTAACAAAAGTCGAGCCGAACTATGTTTTATTGCTGGAGAAAACACTTCATTGAAGTAGATTCTTTCCCTTTATGTAAAACCCTTAACGACCAGTTTTTCCTTGAATCGAGATGCCTCAACCCCAGGATTACATTTCTTATTCTTAAACACCCATTTGTTGCCTACTACCTTCTGTCCTTCAGGAAAGTCACCAAGTTTTCATATATGATTCTTATGAAGAGATACAATCGCTTTCCCCATAATAAAAATCCACTGATCTGCATGTAAACTCGCTATATCTTCCCTATAGCTACTACATTCCTGCATCTCAACTTCTTCTGCAATTGACAGAGCATATGCAACTAGACTCGTATATTTTATTGGTAATCTAATCTCTCTTCTTTCACTACCCAATACTATGTTATAAGTTTGTTTTAAGGTTCAAGAGCATTATTCTCACTATTATTTGATGTTGGCTCTTCACATCTTGATTTTGGAACCATCTCAAAACCACTCAAACTATTAGACCTGCTAGGAACTGTTTCTACTTCAAGCTCCGCTTGTTTACTCACAATCGATCATGATTCGACCATTTCTCCTACTTTCTTATGTCTGTCTAGCAAAGCAAACTCGTTAAAAGTACCTCCCTACTAATGAGAAAATCGGGAGACTTTGAAGAGGTACACCATAACCTACATCCCTTCACTCAAGTAGTATATCCTAGAAATATGCACCTCTTTGTCTTCTTCTCAATCATCGTCTTCAATTTGAGAAATGTTCGATATGCCTAATATTTTATTTTCAGAAAGTAAACTCACACCATCCTTGAATAATCATCTATCAAACTCATATAATATTTGGCTCTGCTCTTTGATGATTTTTTAGGCCCCAAAGATCTGAGTGAACGTAATCCACTGTCTTTTTAGTCTTTCGTACAATCAAGTTTCTGAATCTGACTCTAGTTTGTTTACCAACACATAGTATTCACAAAATCTTAATGATTCTTCTTTATATATTTTCAATAAATCTTTCTTTCCTAAAATAGTTAATCATTTTTCACTCATGCGACCTAGACGACAATGCCACAACTTATTTTGATCTTGCCTACTTTGGATATTACTCTCTAATGATGGTATTGCAGCATCGCCCATAACAACACTCCACTGGAGAATGTAAAACCGCTTCTGCAAATTGTCTTTCAAACACACTAATGAGCCTTTTGTCACTTTGATTACACCATATTCTGCACGGTACTTTTAACCCTAAGATTCTATTATCCCAAAAGATATCATGTTTCATTTTAACCCAGAAATATGCCAGCATGTCCCGATTCTAACAACCACATCAAACATTCTGATTTTGACATTACCGATACCATCTATAGACAACGAATGATTGTTCCCTAAATAGACATTTTTATGCATTAGCTTGTAAGTATTGAACCATTGATTGAACTGACACATGTGATACATAGCACCAATATTGAGTATCCAAAAGATTTATCCACAATCTGAACCCACAAATAATACATCCCTTCTACCACTGTTTTTCGCTATTGTCGGAATCGTTCACACGTTCAACAAGGTTTGCTGTATTTTCCTTTTGATTTTCCTTCTTACTTTTCAGTTTCGGCCAATTTCTCTTGTAATGAACCTGCTCACTACATTCATAACAGTTTTGAGTTATTCACTATTGATTTGGACCTGCAGTTCTTCATTTTTGAAGAACTCGCTTTGCTTCTAGATCTTTCCCGAGTTATGAGACATTCCCATACATTATACTATGTACACAGCGCCCTTTTGACATCTTCTAGCGATAACTTATTGTTACCTCATATTATAGTATCCACACAGTCTTCGTATGGAGTTGGTAACGATCCCAAGAAAAATAAAGCTTGATCATCATCCTCAATGATGATATCAATATTCTCCAAGTCCATAATAATTTATTTCAAATTATCTAAGTTTTTAGTTATGGATATACTTTCTTTCAATTTGAAATCGTACAAGCACTTCTTCAAGTATAACCGGTTCACCATTGATTTCTCTTAGTAAAGTTCTCCCAACTTTCTTCCATGCGCATGCAACAGTCTTGTCACCACTATTCTCGCAAAAAATGTTGCATTCCACACTCATTAGAATCCAGCATGAAGCCCTTTCTTGAAGATCTTGCTTCTTCTATTCTTTCGTCTCTTATGGTAACTTATTCTACATCCCTTGCAATACCAATGAAGATTTCAGCTTAATCTTCCAGAACACAAAGGTGGATCCCCTATCAAATCTTTCAATCTTGTATTTTGTTGATGTAAATGTCATTGTCAAACCCTAATTGCAAAACTTAATTTCACAACCAAAGATCTATTACCAATTTGTTTTGATTTACTATGCAATATATCATCAATGCTCAAGGATATAACAAAATAAAAGGTATAAAAGAAAAGAACACATGATTTAACTTTATCTGACAAATGTCTACGTCCACGAGTGCCGCCAGAGAAAAGTATTTCACTATGTTAGAAAAGGGTTACAGGTTTCAGACACCCTTTTGTGTAGTCATAATAATCTATTTATAGAGAAAAATAGACTTACTGGATAATTGACATAATGGGCTCATAGAAATATAACACACGATATATTTAAGAACAAAATGTACATTGCTAACGATACAATATTGTATCAACGAACACGGTACACTGTCAATGCATTACTTGACTCATTCTTAACAATTTTGTTTTGTTCAACTTTAAAAAAAAACGTCTTTCGATTTATTTAAATTAGATTTCAAAAGGTACGGAGTTTTGAAAGTTAAAAATAACCAATAATTAAAATTATACGTGCTTATCTTTTTAGGGGTATTGTTAGAAGAATTTAGTAAATTTGAAAATCCATGTTGTTATCGGTAGCTTGAAACTTACCGAGATGGTTATAGGTAAGAACATCTCTATAAATTCAATATATCTGACTTAATAGTAAATATAGAGATTATGGTTAAAAAAGTTTCTAACTTATATAATTATACTTACGTACAAAAATTTAGATAAATATATTTATTAGTCGAACAACGTCCAAATCATATCGCAATTATTTTTCTATTACTTTAACAAAAGAAAAAAAAATAAAAATTTAAATTTAAAAAAGTTAATCTATATTTATTAAAGAGAAAAGTGCCAGTAAATACCCTCTCAGCTATTTAATTGCCCACTAGTATCCATTTTTTGGATAGTCTCACTTGGTACCTCGAATTGAAAATTGGACAAAAATACCCCCGACCATATATACCCGCTGGTACCTTCACCAGTACTAACCTGAGAGTTGTTTGATAAACTAACATGAGAGTTGTTTGCCACTCTCACGATTTTCGAGAGTTGTTACTGGTGAAATTTTATTTAAAAAAATATCATCAATGGATTTAGTTTTGTTCATTTAAAAAAACAAAAACCATGGTACTTTCATTTTTTTTGAGCTCCGGTTTGAAAGATATGAATCTTTTTAAAATAAAATAAAATAAAAAAGAGAAAATAGAAATTTCAATTACGTGATTCTTGATGAAGGATGAGGGTAGTTAAAGTATTAAAATAATGTTAGATATTAAACGATAATTAGATAGTTGAAATTGGTATTGAGAGATAATTGAATCGACAATAAAATAGTTGAGGGGTAATTGGGGTGTACTTTTTCCTCTATTAAAGCTATACCTTGGTGGCGGGAATGTCTAGCTTACCCTTAATTAAATAGACGAAGTTATAAAGTCACCAAATGAGCTGAACAAATTCAGACTAAAAATATAATTTATTAAGACAGACAATAGTTAAAAAACACAAATAGACAATAATAATAATAATAATAATAAATAAAAGAAATCCTAACATAAATATAATCGGAAAAAAAGAAGATAAATTCGTATTCTTGGGCAATTCATTAAATTCAGACGTGATTCGTTCGGAGTATATCGTTTATAAAAGATTACCAACCCCACAAGGTCCTTCGTATAAAAAACGTGTGCCGCAGTTACCACCATACACAGCCTGTCTTGATCCGCAAAATCTTAATAAACCATCGACCGAAGCTTGTAAGCCTGGCCGGGATATGGTGCTTCATCAGATAAACTACTTGGATTTTATTCGTATCACAATCTCGACTGCTATTATAAATATTTCGTGCTAACAATTTAATTTTATCTGCTTATCAAAATCCAAAAGAATAAAAATGTTTGGTTGGTTTATAAAATAAAAATAACTAGTCTAAATCGATAGGATAGCGGTCTAGACAGTCTTTCCAAGGTCCTGATAATATGTTTGTGCGATCTCCAAAGACATTAATCGATTCCCAAACCAAACTACAACTCTTAATCCCACTCCCCATACCAAGCACCCAAACCTTATCACCTTTCTTTACTCTATCTTTACCTTCCAAGTAATTCAATTGGTACCACAACGAAGAAGATGACTGGTTCCCAAACCTGTGAAACGCCATTAAAGCTGCTTCCGTATCTCTCGCTTTAAGCTTCAGTCCTTTGCTAATCTCTCTAATCAATTGTTTTCCCGCATTCGGAAGACAAAAATGATCTATCTGTAGATATAAAAATGTACACTACCAATCAATAACTCCAGTCAAATTTAGGCTAAAGCTAGGGTTAGTTAACAAGTTGGTCACTTGTCTTTATTGCATACTTGGCCACTCATGTTGGTCTTTTTGTGGTCAATGCAAGTTACCTCGAATGAAAACAAAAAACCAACAAAAATGGATTATTTTTATACAAATGTAACATGAGTAATTTTCTTTATACAAATGACCAAGTGCCGTGATTAATCATTGTTTTCAGTCATCAAATTGAATATGCAACGAATCAAAAAGAAGTTTTGAAATAAAAACATTACCACTTTTCTGAAGTCAGGAACATAAATCTCAGAAGATTTGTCAAGGTATTTCTTCCTCAATATAGAAACACCATGCATTAGTTTCTCACTAAGCGGAAATATAAGCATGGCTAGGGTTATGATATTGGAACGAAGAGTCTCTCCTGCTTCTTGTAACAACTCTCTCTTAAGTGTAACACCTAGTATACCATGTGAATCTTCTTCGCGTAAAGATGAGAAATGAGCATTATCGTTGAAAGCTCTTTGAGTTCTGACCGAGCATAAAAGTTTATATTTTGATCTACTCGCAGCAGATTTTTTGTTGCTAAGGAGGATGGCAGCGCTTCCCATTCTAAAAAGACAATTGAGAATTAACTTTGGTTGTTCGTTACCCGGGTACCATCCGGTGGATAAAATCTCTGCGCTCAAAACGATAGCGTATGAGTTTTTATGGGTCTTAAGAAGGTTTTGAGCTAAATCAATACCGAGAGCACTTGCACTACATCCCATACCGGAAAGGTTAAAGCTTTTGATATCATCTCTCATGCCAAATCTGTTTACAACAATGGAGGAAAGAGAAGGAGAAGGGCAAAAACCGCAACAGTTTACGATTAGAATGTCGATATCTTTAGGAGAGAGATTTGTTTTGGAGAGAAGATTGTCCATGATAGGGAAAAGGACCATTTCTGCTTCTAAGTTGAAATCTTGTTGATGGCTTTTGGGTGGGATGTAGTGTAATGCGGGAGGGAGGTAGGTTTCTTGGCTGGTTCCGGCAATACGGAGGATTTTCGACATGAAAGATATGGTTTCCGGGGTGAAAGTGTTGATCTGCGAGGCGTTTTCGAGAAAGGAAGTGAAAGGGACTCTACAAAAAGATGGTGGGGAGAAGCAAGAGAAGTCTACTAGGTAGATTGGAGGAGTTTTTGAGAAATAGGAGTAGATAAAGATGGAAAAGAAAATGATAGAAGGGAAAATTAGTGGCCATTCTTTAGGGACTAAAATGGCTTGAATGGATACAAGTAAGATTAAGAGAGTAGAGAACTTTAAGAGTTCAAAAATTGTTGATGCCATAGAGAATGAGGGAGAGAGAGATGGAGTGATGGGCTTAAAATTTTGAAAATAGGAAGAGCCTTTAAATAAAGGTTTGGGGAAAAAGAGGTACCTAAAAGTCAGGATGGCTTAATGGCTAATAGTTGGAGTTCTGTTCTGAGTTTGACTCAAAAATAGGTGGGTCCAATTGGATAACTTTCCAACTCAAGCTCATCAAAATCCCTTAATGGCTAACTAATAGTTTGACCTCTCTGATTTAGACTCATAGTTCTGTCTGGATAATTTTTGAACTCAAACACAAGTTTATACATAAACTAGAATTCCGAGTTCGACTCGAAAATAGTTCGGTCTAATTGTCCGAGCTCATATTTTTCTTAGAAAGTTTATTTTAGGACAACAAAATAAACAGTTATACAAATTATAGGAGTATATACCAGATAAACACCCAGACAAAGTGTGAGAAAGATGTTGAATGAAGGTGAAACAGATAAAAGTCCAAACACATCATCCGAGAGCATATGTCGTAGAGTAAACTTTATCCGATATTTGGTTTAGAGCCCCGTGTTGCTAAGATTGCAAAGGATTCGGTGTACGTAAGTCTGAACTTTTCCTCGAGATCAGGAAATTTTTTTAAAAATTTTAAGAGTATATCAAAGTAAAATCGTGTGAGACGGATCACCCAAATCATCCAAAAATGACAATATCTTGTTAGTATGTGAAGCACATTTGTATATTCTAGCGTAGTATGACAAATAAGCATTATAGCAAATATAAGAATCGATATAAATGCATTGAATATCGAACGGAAACAATATTCAAAAATGTGTTTTTGTTATGATTGGACCACGTTCATTTCTTCCGACACAATTTTTTCCAATGATTAACCTCAACAAGTATAACATACCTTTTTGATATTTTACCAAAAGTAAAATCGTGCTATCCCTCCGGACAACGGAACGCTGGGAAAATAAAGTTGGAAAATCAATATCGTTTTTGTACTTATTTGTCTCAAAATATATCTCGTTTAAAAAATATATTTTATGTCGTAAATATATTTTATGCGACAATGCATGTCGTTTTTTTCTATTAATATATTTAATGCTATTTATTATATATATTTCTTTTTTCATATTAAATAGTATAATATTTATACGTCATCTTAAAACCACGTTTATTTTGATACGGATGAGATAATTAATGTTTCGCTTATTATTTTTCATATATTTAATATTACCACTTTAAATCCTACGTTATCACGCTTTAGGTTCGTCAACTTTTTTGATAATTTGACCTCACAATTCTAAAACGTAATATATTAATCTTTTAAACAATTGATATTTTTTAGATAAAAATATAAATACCTATCTTTTGGCAATTTTAAAAGATAATTTGAGCTATTTACTGTAAATAGTCTTCGGATTATGTACTTTTTAAGCATTTAATTTTTTAACTTATGAAATATATGATATCATCTTTCCAACTTATTTTTCAAACGGTCAATTCTCTAAACAATTGGCATTTTTATAAAAAGGAAAACTAAATATTTATGATTTGGCAAAGTTAGAAAAGTTATATAATATAAAAATAATATAATACGTTTTAACCATCAAAACCCCTTAGAGAGTTTGTGTGCAGTTCAGAAAATCTATTTTATATTGCCTATTTATCGGTCTTGTAGTTTTTGTATTACAAAGTTAAAACAACTAACATAAAAATATAGATCAAATTTGTTTAGATACGCCGATTCGGTCCGAACTTGAATCCAAAGCTGAATAGGATAAAACTTTGACTGAGAAAAAGTGATGTGATAAATGGTGGCAGGTAGAAAGAGGTCGTACAATTGAAAATAAGATGAATGTTGAGGTAAGTCAAACAATGAAAGAAGTAAAATTAGAAGACCGAGACATAACATCATAAATAGAAGTAGTTGGAAAATAGATAATAAATGACAAGTGGAAATTTATCATTAGGTTCTGGCCCTAGCAGATGGAGTTATCGTTTTAGACATAGTCTTTATTGGTGCTGCTATTATGGATAACTAGATATTGTATCTTAAATACGAACTGATCATTTCAGCTTCAATTTCTTTATAATACAATATCTTAAACTCGTTTCTAATAATTTATTGGTGACTATAATAAGTTAGTGTTATTATATTACAAATAAACAAAAAGTAAATAGAATATAGATGGGTTTGAAGAAGAATCCTCAATAACAAAAATGATCTAAAACAAAGTGTATTTTATGGTTTTCTTTAATCCTTCGCCTTACAAATCGTAAACTTTAATATTTTGATTCAACCTTCTCAATCGTCGTGGCTTTAATCATCGGTTTAAAAACAACGCATGATAAATTATATTTTGTTTAAAAAAAAGCAAAGAATAAAAAAATATAAATTTTTTTAAATCAAGATCAAACAATATATAAAGACAACTTCCTTTCCTTACGAGAAGAAGATTCAGACTCGGATTGGTGTGTCACAAATACAAGAAATACGAAAGATATTTGATAGTTCATCACCAAATCAACAAACAACTCATATTCTTCATAAAGATAACAAAGCTATATCATGTGTAGATCTTACCAGAATCAAGCAAAAATAATTCTTCTACGATAAGGTACGCATTTAGGATTATGAAGAATTCAATAACATATGTTTTATACAATATAAGTAAAATTTAGTCTTTATTTCTAAATTTACTTTAATTGCTAAGTTTTCTTTCGCTTGACCTAAACTAGATATTTCTCGAAAATTTAAATTTTTTAGTATGTTTAGTATCTCTTTATGGGACTATGGACATGTCGATATAGAACTTGATCACCTAGATGATCTCAAAAAGCTATGAAAACATAACGTATGTAAAATTGAACAAACACTCTTTAAGCCTCTTCAAATGGTACATCGACTTCAACCCTAGTATTAAGTCACCAATTACTATGTCTCGGTTTTATTTTTTCAAATTTTCTTGAATATATGTAGAATTAGGACACCTTGTCTAACATAACCAATGATTTGGGTAAAATTCTTTCAATCTCGGTTCTTTTGAAAAACAAGGCCAGATTTAACTTCTATAAGGTCTTGCTTGAGCTAGATTTATCAAAACCTCTTATCCAAAAGTTTGAATAGGCTTTGAAGATCGAGATGGATTCTGGTAAGATATCACATATGATGATATGACATCTTAGTGTATAGATTGTAAACACTTAGGACACAAAACCATAAACTGCAAAAAAATCTTCCCTAAACAAAGACATATTATATACCAATAATAACCAACAAAACACTAATCCTTTATAAACTTAAAACTGAACTCATCCTCTCATAAAAGAACATGAGTTCTAAAAATCAAACCATTGATTATTCATACTAAACAATTATAAAACATTGATAACATTGATATAAAAAAAGTAATTACAAACAAAGATTTTAGGTTGTTCACATATGAGTCCACACCTAATATTTTACTAAAGATAGATCAACCGCCCTTGAAACTCATTCAAAACCAGAACCAAAACAACACATAGACCAATAATAACAATACCAGTAATAATGAAATTTTTATTGATTATGCTAACATAAATCATAATGTTTTAGTTGTAGACTCAGACTCACCAGAGGACGTAACTAAAGAAATAATTGAAGAATTACATACTATAGAGTTAGGAAATACCTTCACCTCTTTAAATGAATGTGATAACCTAGATACTGGCTAAGAATCTCCCAAACCATCTACAACTGGTAGTCTTTCCTTGGCACTTATCCTTAGTACACCAGTTGAGAGAATATACATAAAAAGAGCATTAGTAAAAGGATAGAAAATAGTAAAGTTAAATAAATTAAAGTCTCTCTTAAGACCAAGAGAGTTCATCTTAAAATTCCATCTAGACCCTATAATATAATATCTAAATGACAATAACACTTTTTGAATTCTTAGAGTGTTAGTAACAAAAAGACAAGTAGTAGAATTAAATCTATTATTAGGTCTAGAAGTATATTTGATTGCTTTTCAGGAGCCAAAGATCTCTACAGATAAATTGGATAAGGTCTCAAAACGTATTGGCTTTCATTTTGGTTGTGTCAATATAAGAAATATAATTTGGATAATCTGGAAGGAAGACTTGTAGGTTAATGTCTTAATCAATCATGATCAATTAATGCACAAGACAGTCATACACTTCGTTCTTAACAAAGAGTTCATGGTTACTGTCATTTATGTAAAATTTACTTTATCTCAAATATTAGTTCTCCTTGATAATCTAAAAGAAATATCTGATATTAATAAGGAAAGGTGAGTAATATAATACTTTAATATCATCTCAAATGCTGAAAAACAATTAGCATGTTCATCTCTATGTCTTAGAATCCTAGATGATTTTAATAACACTACCTTAGATAGCTAGTTAGAAGATGTAGGCTTCTTTGAATTTAAATTTACGTGGTCCAAAAATAGAAAATAGAAACGGTTGGACATGAATTTATACAATGCTGTGTGGAGAGATTAATTTAACATCGCAAAGGTCAAACATCTGGCCAGAATTGGCTCACATAACTCTCTTCTGTGTTTATCCATATCATCTATCCTTAACAAACCAAAATCATTCTTTAAATTCTTGAATATATACACCATAAATTTCTAAAAACAGTAGAACTAAATTGGCAAGAAAGCTTAATTGGACCTCTTGTTTATATTTTATGGTCAAAACTTAAAAGACTCAAACATGAACTTAAACTATAATTTCAGAGGTCTTTGAAAATATATTTGATTCAATTTCCCAAACTGAATATGAAGTTAAATACTCATAAAAAATATATGAAGAATAAAAAAGTATTGAAGATGATATGGATCAAATTTATCTCAGAGCATATTTAGTAATGTGGTAATGAGTAATTAATTTTTGGTAGTGAGTAAAGAGATAAACAAACTACTTAAGATAAATGTTTAGAGAGATAATCTAATTTTTGCAGTAATGCTTCTTGCCTCATAAATGACTTCAAAAAGCCTTTTTATTAACTGTATTATATTTATTGGCCTAATGGGTCGAGCCAAGTCCATTGGCTATTTTTCATTTACCCAATCATATGGTCCCAATTCCATTAGGCCAATTAACTAATAAATAAAATAATAAAAAACCTTAATTATATAAAGTGTATGAAAAAATAAATATTGGCCTTTGCCTCATTTTTCTTTTCAAATATTTCCACCCTTGTCAGATTTGCCCTTTCGAATATTTCCACTGATAAAATTAAACTCTAAAAATCTAAGGCAATTTATCTCAATATTCTAGCTAGGGAAGATGCAGTTTGTGAATAGAAAAGTACTACTAACTGGTTTTAAAATGGTGCTAGTAACTCATCTAGTTTCCATACTTATGTTAAAAAAAAGTAAAAAGCCTTGGGCTTTTTATGCCTCATGGATTGAGGACCAATCCACTTGAGACAAAATTATTTTGAAGAGCATATAATGTCTCTTTTAACTTCTCATTCCAACACTACAAACCTTGAAAATCCTCAAGACATTATTCATAACTTATAACTAACAAAGATAATAATAAACTTGTAGTTTTTTCAACTGTTGAGGAAATTTACAATTCAATCAAAACACATGTATCATAATAACACATGAACTATCTCACGAGCTAACTAAGAAAACTAGAGGAGGTAATTTTATCTTTATATATATATATATATAATATATATATATATGTCCAAAGTTTTTGATAGAATATGATTTCGCTTTATACTAAATATAATGATATAATTTGGATTCAACTCTTCCAATGGTGTAAGGGATGATGACCATGTATCCCCTAGCCTTTTCGTCATTGTTGAAGAGTATCTTATTAGAGGGGTTAAAAAATTATTTCAAGATAATAGTACAATAAGATTTTATTATAAGAGCCAAATAGACATACCTTGCATTGCCTTTGCAGATGATCCAATCATCTTTGTAAATGACTCTTCAAATAATATCAATAAACTCAATGTGTTCCTGTAACATTATCAAAATATCTTTGGTCATTTGATTAACAAACATAAAACCATATACATCTCTTCTACAAACATGCCTACAAATAGAATTAACTCAATTCAATCCCTTACTGGATTGAAAAACAGCTATATGCCCCTTAAATATCTTGGCATAATCATTCATCCATGTAACAAAGATAGTTATTTTGATTAACTATTCATAAAAATAAGAAACAAGACTTTAGAAAGGGACATCAAACTTTTATCCTTTGATGGTAGACTATTCTTAATACAATCTGTCCTTCTGGCTATTCCTACCTACCATGTTGAAAGTTATATCTTTCCAAAAAAACGTTTATCTATAAATTTACAGGTTGCTTAAGAAGTTCCTATAAGGAGGCTATAATATGTGGTGAGAGATTTTAGCGATAGTGAATAGCTATGAATATTGGAATAATAAATGCGCAATTATTTTATTGCTTTGATCGAAAATCTTATATTAGGATTGAGTATTCATCCCTATATATATATATATATATATATTAAAAAATCATATACATTATCCTAAGATCTACTAATAACTTTCAGATCCTAGGAGTGATCGATCGCGGGTTTACACTATATTCCCACGTTTCTTATACTTCCATGTTACTTTTTTTAGTGGCCTCCTCTGCGTAAGAATCACTTGCCAACCAGTTCCCTCAGTTGGCGACACTCGAGATATTCCTTGCGGCATATCTCAGCTTTGATATGGATTCCAATAAAAGTCTTTTTTAATTTAATGATGCCCCTCCCAAACCATCTACAACTGGTAGTCTTTCCTTGTCACTTATCCTTAATAAACTAGCTGAAAGAATAGACATAAAAAGAGCATTAGTAAAAGGATAGAAAAGAGTAAAGTTAAATAAATTAAAGACTCTCTTAAGACCAAGAGAGTTCATCTTAAAATGCCATCTAGACCCTATAATACAATATCTAAATGACAATAACACTTTTTGAAGGCTTAGGGTGTTAGTAACAAAAAGACAACTAGAAGAATTGAATCTATTATTAGGTCTGAAAAAGTATATTTGATTGCTTTTCAGGAGCCAAATATCTCCGCAGATAAATTGGATAAGGTCTCAAAACGTATTGGCTTTCATTTTGGTTGTGTCAATATAAGCAATAAAATTTGGATAATCTGGAAGGAACAGTTGAAGGTTAATGTCTTAATCAATCATGATCAATTAATGCACATAACAATAATACACTTCGCTTTTAACAAAGAGTTCATGGTTACTGTCATTTATGTAAAATTTACTATATCTCAAAGATTAGTTCTCCTTGATAATCTAAGATAAATATATGATATTAATAAGGAATGGTTAGTAATATAATACTTTAATATCATCTCAAATGCTGAAAAACAATTAGCATGTTCATATTTATGTCTTAGAATCCTAGATGATTTTAATAACACTATCTTGGATAGCTAGTTAGAAGATGTAGGCTTCTTTGGATTTAAATTCACGTGGTCCAACAATAGAAAATAAAAAACGTTTGGACATGACTTTATATAATGTTGTGTGGACAGATTAATTTAACATCGCAAAGGTCAAACATATGGACAAAACTGGCTCACATCACTTTTTCTGTGTTTATCCATATCATCTATCCTTAACAAACCAAAATCATTCTTTAAATTCCTGAATATATGGACTTTACACCCTGAATTTCTAAAAACAGTAGAATTAAATTGGCAAAAAAGCTTAATTGGACCTTTTTTATATTTTATTGTCAAAACTTAAAAGACTCAAACATGAACTAAAACTATAATTTCAGAGTTATTTGAAAATGTATTTGATTCAATTTCCTAAACTAAATATGAAGTTAAATAGTCATAAAAAATAACATGAAGAATAAAAAAGTATTGAAGATGATATGGATCAAATTTATCTGAGGGGCTATTTTGTAATGTGGTAAGGAGTAATTAATTTTTGGTAGTGAGTAAAGAGATAAACAAACTACTCAAGGTAAATGTTAAGAGAGAGAATCTGATTTTTGCAGTAATACTTCTTGCCTCATAAATGACTTCAAAAAGCCTTTTATAAACTGAATTATATTTATTGGCCTAATGGGTCGAGCAAAGTCCATTGGCTATTTTTCATTTACCCAAGCATATGGTCCCAATTCCATTAGGACCATTAACTAATAAATAAAATAATAAAAAAACCTTAATTATATAAAACGTATGAAAAAATAAATATTGGCCTTTGCCTAATTTTTCTTTTCGAATATTTCCACCCTTATAGAATTTGGCCTTTCGAATATTTCCGCTGATAAAATTAAACTCTAAAAATATAAGGCAATTCATCTCAATATTCTAGCTAGGGAAGATGCAGTTTGTGAATAGGAAAGTAGTACTAACTGGTTTTAAAATGGTGATAGAAACTCATCTAGTTTCCATACTTATGTTAAATAAAAGGAAAAAACCTTGGGTTTTTTATGCCTCATTGATTGAGGACCAATCCACTTAAGACAAAAATATTTTGAAGAGCATATAATGTCTCTTTTAACTTCTCATTCCAACACTACAAACCTTGAAAATCCTCAAGACATTATTCATAACTTATAACTAACCAAGATAATAATAAACTTATAGCTTCTTCAACTGTTGAGGAAATTTACAATTCAATCAAAACACTAAGCCCTAATAGTGTGGCTGGTATTGATGAACTCAACTCAAAATTCTAGAAAACATGTTGATCAAATATATCAAATGACCTGTGTGAAGCAGTTGTTGTTTATTTCAAAAGTAAAATTACCCCTAAAAGCATATATGCAACAACAATATGTCTTATCCCTAAATCATATTTACCTAAAACGTGGCATGAATTCAGGCATGTTAGCTCATGCATTGTATTCAACAGAATCTTATATAGAATTATAAATGAAACACTTGTCTCCGTTCTTCTAAAGATTATTTATAAAAGTAATAGTAGCTTCGTGAAAGGAACATCCATTAAATATCATAATAACACATGAATTATCTCACGAGCTAACCTAGAAAACTAGAGGAGGTAATTTTATCTTTATATATATATATGTGTCCAAAGTTTTTGATAGAATATGATTTCGCTTTATACTAAATATAATGACATAATTTGGATTCAACTCTTCCAATGGTGTAAGGGATGATGACCATGTATCCCCTAGCCTTTTCGTCATTGTTGAAGAGTATCTTATTAGAAGGGTTAAAAAATTATTTCAAGATAATAGTACAATAAGATTTTATTATAAGAGCCCAATAGACATACCTTGCATTGCCTTTGCAGATGATCCAATCATCTTTGTAAATGACTCTTGAAATAATATGAATAAACTCAGTGTGTTCCTGTAACATTATCAAAATATCTCTGGTCATTTGATTAACAAACATAAAACCATATTCATCTCTTCTACAAACATGCCAACAAATTGAATTAACTCAATTCAATCCCTTAGTGGATTGAAAAACATCTATATGCCCCTTAAATATCTTGGCATAATCATTCATCCATGTAACAAAGGTAGTTATTTTTATTAACTAATCATAAAAATAAGAAACAAAACTTTAGAAAGGGACATCAAACTTTTATCCTTTGGTGGTAGACTATTCTTAATACAATTTGTCCTTCTGGCTATTCCTACCTACCATGTTGAAAGTTATATCTTTCCAAAAAACGTTTATCTCAAAATTTATAGGTTGCTTAAGAAGTTCCTATAAGGAGGCTATAATATGTGGTGAGAGATTTTAGCGATTGTGAATAGCTATGAATATTGAAATAATAAAGGCACGATTATTTTATTGCTTTGATCGAAAATCTTATATTAGGATTGAGTATTCATCCCTATATATATATATTAAAACATCATATACATTATCCCAATATCTACTAATAACTTTCCAATCCTAGGGGTGATCGATCGCGGGTTTACACTATATTCCCACGTTTCTTATACTGTCATGTTACTTTTTTAGTGGCCTCTCTGCGTAAGAATCGCTTGCCGACCAGTGCCCTCAGTTGGCGACACTCGAGATATTCCTTGCGGCATATTTCAGCTTTGATATGGATGCCATCAAGAGTCTTTTTTTTTAATTTAGTGATGACCCTCCAAATCAGTTGTATGATCGAGGCCAGCCAAAGGTTGTGAGCTATTAGCCGATGAGAGGGTTATGCCTTACCATCCAAAGGTTACGAGCTATTAGCCGAGGGTACCTCATCCTAGTCGAATGATATAAGCCGGTGGAGACTTTTTGTCTTATAAGGAGTCTCCATAGTCCTTTTATACACAAAATATTGTAAGAGTTCATCGTTTAAAAATAGTAGAATAGATCGAGGACGAGGTCTTAGTTTACTTATTGTTCTTATGGATGCCATGCGGTTTATAAATAAACTATCTTTAATACGTAACGTCAAACGTGCATTTATCGATGTTAGTATCCAACTGACATGTATCACAAAGCGTGTACCTAAGTGTGACAAACGCAGTTGCTACTTTCTTGATTAACCAACATGGCATTTCATAGCTTTTGTATCATTTAATTGGTGCACCCGTTGATTGTTTTACAACACATAACCATTTTAGCCCATTTTATTTTACCGGCCTTTTTTTTATTGTTGGCAATACTATAAGTTTTAAGAAACTTTATTGTGAAAACTTTTTCCCTGTTTTACATCACTTTAGAGAGAGAGTAAGTTCTTATTCGCAATTGTTCTTCGTTACCCTGCTATTTATTTCTAGAAATAGTAAAAAGGTAAATATCGACGTGTTTTCTCCTTTTTGTTTCTTTATTCTACTTTATTGTTATTTGATTAATAATATTATAGAAACCTTTCGATAACCGACTTCTTTCCCAGAAATCCTAAATTTTTTTATTATGGGTTTCTCATTTTCGGAAAATAAATTATAAATTTTCCCTAAAAATGCCTTGCAAAAACGCTTTGAAGAAGAAGACAAAGGCCACTAATACTTTTCCAGTCCTTCCACTAGGGGATAAAGTGGAAGATATGGAATTCTTGGACAGTTAACTTGACCGTTTTCCCTTCTTTGCCTAACCGCAAAAGGGCATTATAGATATAGAGTAGTTTACGATTTTCCAGATTAGGTAGCAACCAAACTTCCCGAGCCTGGTGAACACCCTTATCATGCTTGAGAAGGTGAAACCTACTTTTATACAACCTTTTTTGGATGGAGACTAAGATTACCATTACCCAGCTCAATTAATGAGTTCTTTGGATATATTAGGATTTGTCTCAGACAGCTAACAACTAATGATTGACAATTGCTGCTTAGTGTTTTCGTTAGTACAAGAATCTTAAACATCAAAATATGTCTAGCAGATTTTTTAGTTAGCATTGATGTTTACAACCTGGCGAAGACCCCATACTATTACACATCTACACGTAGTGGGTCCAAGGTTGTTAACTTACTTGACTCCAATAAACACTGGAAATATTCATTTTTCTTTATTTCCAGTAACTAAGAGTATCTTGTTGAAACGAACAATCTCCAATTAGAACATATATAGATGAAGACGTGTAAGTTTAGAGTCGGTATTTATCTTGGTTATGATGTTAGTCATGTTTTTGTAATTTTTTAACCTCTTGCTGTTTTATTCTAATAAAGGTATATATTCAGGAAAATATCAAGAGTTGTGGAGGAAACTTTACAACGAGTGAGAGGTGAATCCCTTAAAAATATTGTTTGTTGTTGCGTACTCTGAGTGGCACCTCGAGTATCCTCTTCTGTTTACTCCCATCAAATTTATTCTACATGGTCTATGACCTATACTGGAGATCACGATGTCACGTGATGGAGACATTACCATTATCGTCACTGGAGATGTGGACACTAGTGATGAAGTGGGGTCGATATTTCTTGGAATAGTATATTACAGGAATCCAAGATGTGTCATGTCAGAACTTCCTCCAACAAAAAATAGTAAGGATTGCGATGGGGTACTTGAGGGCCCAAGCACAAAGAAACAAATTTTCCAGGACACAAATATTGTGCAACCTAAACCTAAAATTGAAGAATGATAGCTCATATTTTTAACAATGCATGACCCTCTGACCTATGGGACTGCGACTGCATCTGACCATAGTGGTTCTAGCGACTGTATGGTGCTATTCTGATGGGAAAATGATGTTAAAGGGACATGTGAGAGTAGTTTTTCTACTAGTGGATTCGTTAGGAACAAAATGGTATTGAGGAAGAATGAAGCCCCCATTGGTGGGAAGTTAGAGGGGACCGAGGGCCGTCCCACATTGGTTTGGACAAGATGGAAGTGGTGGTGAGTGCGGACCCTCTGGTTGTGCTTGAAAAACCCGTGTCTCTAAAAGGCTGCACGAGAGATAGCTCGAGTAATGATTCTACTGTCGGGGAGAAGACCCCTCCGCTTGTGTCTATGAACCATAGTCGTGATGTTTCTGAGACCCCTCATGTGAGGGACTCCAATGCTGACCCCATAGCTCATTATTTCGTTGATGATGTTAAAAAGAATGGGGACCCTTCTAGCAAAGTGAACAACGCTAGAACTGTAGGCATGGTCCCCTCGACTATAGAGCAACATCCTATGTATGAGTTAGGTGAATTCCCTCTTTCAATTAGCATGCCACATGCCGAAGCCCTCAATATTTATTTTTCATTAGTTGAAATAATGTACGGAGACTATGTGTTGCAACAATAAGTCTATGACATATAGTTTACAACACCAGGTTGTGCAGGTAAGCTTTTTTACCAAGTCACTAATTATTGTTCGGTTTAAAATTATTCCCCCTGTTTATCATTGTACCTTTTTTCCATGATTACCTTGTTGCAGAGTCACCATAATTCAATGGTTTTGGCATACCACAAGATGAACCTTACTGCTGCCAAGGTCATGAAGGACTTCAAACCAGATCTTTTATTATTTGGGTCAAGTAAGTCCCTTAACATTGAGTGGTCACACTACAAAAGATCATATGGTACGTCCAAGCTTTGTTTTGAAAATCTGATGAGAGAGAAGGCAGACAAGACATGGGTGATCAGTTGACTTTTCTTGCCTCTAAAAGGGGTAGATTAAGAAATAATTTTGCAAATATGGTAAGACAAAATAAACCCTTGCGGAGAGGTCCATGGAACGCATCGTATGAAATTCAGGCTTACTTGTCAAGGTTGAAGAGTCCACCATTGTTAGCTGCAATGTCCGGGTGAGAGTTCTACTCTCCAGGCAGAGTTATCTTGATTGAGGTTAAAATAAGAGCATGCTAAAAAACATTGGGGTGATCGTGTTACTAAGGCATATGTTGATGGGAAAATGGACTATATGAGGGTAGCTCAAAGAAATCTTATCGAGTTATCGAGAACGAATCCTAACTTGGAATTCGGAAAGCTTAAGGGACTCGTGGTAAAGGATGAGAGGTCATGTATAACGGACAAAGAAGATGATGAAGAATATTTTGAGGTGGTGGTTGAAAAGGCTACCAAGACTGGTGAAGGTGTATCCTTTCCTGCTAGGGGATTGGCTAATAATGATGCTACTTTGATTGAAAGCGAGAAACCCATGAATGTTTTTAGGGGGTAAGGAGCTCAAAAAGAAATGTGCTTCTAGTGCGGAGGGTGATTGATTTATTTTTAAAACTGTGTTCCATTATGGAGTTATATTTTGTTGTGTTACAAACAATTAAGTTTTTGGACATGTATCTTTAAGCCTAGTTAAAATTTATGCATCGTAAATTGACTTAACCATTTGCTTAAAAATTATATAAAATTTTATGCTTTTGGATATGATGGAAGGAGAGCCTTTGTTAGTTACTTAAGCATAGTTCTGTTTTTTACGTGTCCATTAAGGATTAACTTAAATGCTAGTTTACTTTATGGGCTTCAATAGCGTAGATTCAGTGTGGCCCGTGTCGTGGTCTTGAAGACTGGAAATTTAAGCCTGATTACTTAACTGAGCTATATTGTTTGGGCTCAGTATGGCCCCTAACGTAACATTAAAGGCTTGATTTGAAAACCAATTCGTTTTTATTACCTCTTTTTAGTTAGGATTCGATGTGGCCCATTGCGTAACCCATTAGGCGTGGCTCATATCTGCCCATTCTCTTGTATATTAATGACAGACCCCTCCCATATTGTTTTCATTATTGTTTATTGATATTTTCACTTGTTACTACTTGATCAAATTAAAATAATAAATATTTGGAAAAAAGTGACTTACTAAATGTCTTTGGCTTAAAATGTACCTCATTAAAAACCTTTGAGTGCTACCAAAAGGAAAAATAGTGCATAACCACTCTAAGTTGTATGGTGATATATTTTCATATGATTAACATTCCATGGGTGTTTTAATGCATTCTCATCCAATTCTTCCAGTCTATACGCTCCGTGATGTCCTTTGAAAATTAATTTGTATGGACCATCCCAATCGGGGGCCAACTTTCCCGTATTTTTGTCTTGAGCTTGGTGGAAGATTTTATTTAACACTAAGTCACCTACTTTGAAGCTCAATGGTTTTAGCTTGGAATTGAACCTGCTTCTCATCAAAATTTTGTAATGCTCAGATCGAATTCTTGTTTGGTCCATTTTTTCTTCGATTAGGTCAATTGACGATTATTGTTCTTGGTTTTTCACTTCTTCAGAATATTTGGTTGCTCGATAGCTTGGGATTATAATTTCTACCATGACTTCCATTCCATACACTAAGGAGAAGGGGGTGTCCCATTAATTTCCCTTTATATTCCTGATCTAGTTAACACTATCACAAACGTGTAAAGAGAAACTTATCTTACTTGTTCCCATAAATGATGCCAAAATCTAGTGAGGGATTTTAGTGATAGTGAATAGCTATGAAAATCAGAAGAATAAACGTACAATTCTTTTATTGCTCTGATAGAAAATCTTATATTAGGATTGGGTATTCATTCTTTATATATATCAAAACCATATACATTATACCACTACCTCCTAATACGTTTCCACTTCTATAAGTACTCGATTGTGGGTTTATACTACATTCTCACGTTCTTTATGTTGTCCTCTTATTGTCTGTAGTGGCATCGTCTACGTAAGAATCTCTCATCGACCAGTGCCTTCGGTTGGAAACACTCTGGACATTCATTGCGTTATTGTTTGGCTTTGATCTGGATGTCGTCAACAGTCTTTCTTAACTTAATAATGACCCTTCGAATCTGTTGTATGATCGATAGTATCTTATTACAGTCGATGGGCATAGCCTGATGAGAGGGTTATGCATTAACAATCAAAGGTTACGAGTTATTAGTCGATGTTATTCCAATGTTACATAGCCAATGGTAACTTGTCCTCGTCGAAGGCTTCTCAACAAGTTCCCATGAGTAACTAAATAAAACACTCAAGTTATAATATCGTCTAAATGGTCTAACCTATGTAAACCATACGAGGAAAATAAACTAAACTTAAGAAAGCTCGAGGATATACAGAACTCATTCTCACGTAAGCTCTGGTTTATATTTAGAGAACACAAAACACTTCAGTCTAGATATATGCACTCAGTTTAGTGGCCAACTAAGCATCCACTTCAAATTCAAATGAAATCTAAGTACTCTAAAACATGGATAAGACTTCTTAGCATAAGAGATACAAATAAATCTTTTATTTCCTGATGCTAACAACAACTAGTATAAAAAATATCAAACTATTGGCACGGTGGATATTGGAATTTAGATAAACTAAAGGCTATTATCTTGCTATCTAATATTGAAATAATAAATAAAATAACTTTACATGTAGACAAAGAGGACTCTATTAAACTAAGTATCCTATAATGGTAACTTCAACACTAAGGAAACGTCAAATAATTTTTGAGAAAAATAAACACCATCAGATATTTTTAAAAAGATCTTGAGTAATATTACACCAAAGAAATAGCCATTCATACTTTGGGGACTGCTTAAAGGTTTAATATCAGTCGACACAACTCTTCAAAAAAAGAATTTTAGTGTTGCTTCTAAATAACAATCTTGTAATGACACTGAATCTCTCAACCATGTTTTTGTCCACAATGAAAACCACTTATAGTTGAAAGTAGATCCCTCTTTGATAGCCTTATATTAAGAAGATAAAAATAGCTTTTAATACTTTGATACAGAAATTGATTCAATCATCATCTTTAAAATGTTAGATAATGGACAATCTCCATTTTACCTAGATCCTACCATTAATTACTGTAGAAAACTCATATCTCCTTCGTGACTCTTAGACACATTTATAAGAAACAAAATTATGCAACTGATTGAATTGTGAAATGGACATTAAAGTGTAAAACTAATCTAAATCTCGACCAAAACCAGACTCATGCTCAGTTAAAGGCTATTCTCTTATTGAAAATCTTATATGTAAGATATTTAAGATTGAAGAACGGCTAGCTTAACAGAATGTGTAGATATTTATAAACGTATCACTCAATACCATATCAAGCATATTGTCCTAATGTCTTAACAATCTACTACTATGTTATTAACATTTTATCTAAAGAGGTAGTAATACCTGAATTATTTTGTAATTGCTAAAGTTTTATTCAGATTTTGCTAGAGTCGTGTGTTTTGCAATGATCCACACAAGAATTTTCGAAAAACTCCATAACAAATTTAGTCTCCATTGATCAGTGGAATCTTTAAATGTGGAACCAAATATTAGAAAAGACGAATAAATAAACAAAGCGATTTAGACCATATGAAAATGATTCTTATACAAAATACTCATATCTTGAAAACATATTTCCTTATATTATAGTCAAATGCCTTGATTATGTTCAAAATGTGCTATAAAAATGCTTGCTTCATGAATATACTGTAAAAATCTACTCCAATTTCACATACAGAGTAGAGTGGAAGATTTAAACATACCTTGAATTGAATCTCCAAAACTTGAATCTTTCAAGTAACCTTGACCTGAATTTCCAAAACGTACCAGGTCTAGTCAATATTTCAACAGGTTTTGTGTTTTAAAAAGTTTTTAGCAAAATGGATATAAAAAAGTATATTAAATCGGCAATGAAATTGTATGCAGCCATGACTTCAACTTTCCATTTTAAAGGGTCAAAGGATTTCGTTCAATAAGAAGCCCAAATCATCGCATATGTATCTATTAATCCTTTATAGGCTAATTCTCTTTTGATATAAATGAAAAGTTTATAGGTTAAGTTATTTCCTCCATCATATTTTTTTATTTTCTCCATGTTTTAAAATAAAAAAAGGACTTATCACTTGTTTTTACTATCTTGCCCTCATTTTACCTTCTAAATTATAATTTTATGCCATTAACCAGTATGAAATCTTTATATTAACAAACACATGATTAGGCCAAATTAAATCCAACATATATGATTTATCTTCTGAAATTAAACTCTAAAAATAATCTAATTTCTTAAAGATTACTCATGGAAGAGGAACACACCCAAAAAAAAGATTTAACACCGGAGAAAATTCCCAAATCAACCAACAATGTAATTTAATCTTGTTTTTTTTTAGTTTTACATTCATGTAATTTAAAAATCCGTGTTAAAAAAAATACTTTTGAATATCCCGATTTGTGCAGGTTTTAGCAGAAAACAACTAATTCTGAGACAACAGATAGGAATCAGTTGTTTTTTTCTAGATAAAACACCTGATTCCGAGACAACACCTAGGAATTAGGTGTGTTTTTTTTATAAAAAAACATCTAATTCTGAGACAGCACCTCGGACTCAGGTGTTTTTTATATTAAAAAAATGCACTTAATTCCGAGATGTCGTCTCGGAATTAGGTGCATTTCGTCTGTTTCGATAAATAATGGTGTATTTTGAAGTGTTGTTATTTTTTTTAAATAACGAATGATTTCTACCTTAGACGAATTCGAGAAAATCTGTCGGTGTTTTTTAAGATTAGAAGAGAAAACGAATAAGTGGCTAAGGTTTGTTATTTTTCAATAGTTGAAGTAAAATCTGAAGAGAATGCCGTTTTTATAGTGGCAAAGCTAGGCTAGGTTAGGTTTTATGAGTGATTGATGGTAAGAAGCTAATAGGGCTGGTTGGGTGTGCATAAATCAAAAGGGTGGGCAAAAATTAAAGGGGTGGGAGATAGTTGAGATACGGTGGGAGATAGTTGAGATGATAGTAGAAGTCGATGGAGTTGCTGGAGAATGAATGGGTTTTGGGATAAAAAAACAAGGATAAATATATTATTTCATTTATGGAGGAAATAAAAAAGTAGAGTTTTTTTTTTATTTATAGGAGAAATAAAAAATTTGATGAAGGAAATAGCTTCACCCAAAGTTTATTTCTTATAAAAAAAGATGAAAATATAGATGAGTTTGTTTATGGGTTTAAATCTCTTAGGTTGTTTCTTTATAATTTTCAATTTTTTATTCGTAATTGTTTCTATGAAACTTCATAATCTCTTATATTTTACTAATATCACCAAATAGACCTTCATGTTTCAACTAAGTTGTATTTTAATAATCTTCGTTAATTACATGTACGAGACTAAAATACAATACTGTTGAAAGATGAGACACAGTTTTAATACAAAAGTAAACAAGATGGATTGTTTAAATACGATTTGTATACATGGAGGACTTATAATGATTATTAAACAATATTTTACTTCCCAGTTAAGTGTTTGTAAAATACAAACACGTTTGACAACGAAATGTTTGTAAAACCTAAACGTACGTGACAACTAGTTGTTTTTTAACCAAATATTTATATGACCTAAACATTCATAACAATTATGTATTTATAAAAAATTAATTATTATATTGGTGAGACTTGACTCACAACTAATATTTTGTATTAGTATACAATGCGCTCTGCCCATTTTCTTGAATATATGAAGACCAAACAAGAGATAAAACAAAGAGAAGAAGAATAGTGAGAGTATTGTTATTATTTTGTATTTCCTGATCACAAAGTATAGTAGTAGTTGATCAGGATTTACTCTAACTAATATACTACCTAACAATAGTTAAATGATTAATGATTCAACATCCCCTGTTCAAGACGAGACGTAAAAAAAGTTCGAAGGATCTTCTTGGACAATAATTGAACATACACTTTGACAATGCAACTCCTCGAATTGTCCAAATTATCGAATAATCCCACTCTCCTAACGTGTTAGTCCCTCAGAAACTAGTAATTTCTCTAGTGCAAGTATGAGCTCTCTTTCTGAAGCTTGTAAGACTTTAATGTTTGCCTTCAAGAGAGATAATTGAGATTTCTCTTGAATTATACCAACTTTGCCACATAACTTGTTTTAAAAAACCAATTTATCATACTTTGCACCTTTCTTGTAGCTGATTATAACTTTTCTGTTGTTTGGTTGTATTTGTTGTCATCAAGTCTTTGTTGTTGCTTTTCTACATTCTACACATTCATGAACTGAAGGTCTGGAATATCACAAAGTTCTGACAATTTATTATTTACTTCAAACTATAGTTTCTTAACACCCTTTTGATAAACAAACACTGGGACTATAACTTCATATTCTCATATGGCTACAGTTGTTTCTCATTCTTGCTCATTTGTTTCCATATTATCGACCTTCTGTTGTAGTGTCCCAACGTAGTCAAACATGGCACCCCTATTTATCTGTAATATTCTTGATAGAATAACGGTAACATTCAACTTTAGGTTTTGAACATTAATTTGTCCATGAATTATCGATTTTAATGCCAAATAGTCCATGGATTTTCAAAAGTCCGTTGCTAGTATATAAACTATTCAGTGTGGATAAAGTTAGTCATCCACATCTATTAATTAATATAAAGCTTCCACTTGGCATCATACTTAACATAAACTTGTATCACTAATCGTCCATCGATTTTAACCTTGACTACATTTGAACTTTGGCCTAAAGCCATGTGACACCTTTACATTAATCAGCGGATGCGGGGGAATAACTTTATCCAAACTGGATAGTTTAAGTACTACCAACGAACTTTTGAAAGTCTAGGTACTATTTGCCACTAAAATCAATAGTCCATGGATAAATCACTATTCAAAACCTTCAAATTTATCAGTAAGACTTGTGTCATGTGTCTTGATCGTTTCAATAGTCTCTTAAAAATGAAAGAATATCAATATTTTCGGTTTTATTAACCAGATCATTCTCTATAAAGCTCAAAAAATCATTGGATCCGTTCAAGAATGCTTTTGTCACACTTGAATTCTCCTAAAAATTAGAACAAATTGGTTTGAGAACAAAAAAATTTCAACTTTCCTCGATATTTCCTGTTATTGACCACAAGGGTACGCAATATAGTCACATCACCCTGGGTCCTTTACCAATTTGAGCACCTTGTTCTAGTTTTTAAAATTAGATTTGTCAAAATTGACATTTGGATCTCCAATATACTTCTCAATTTAGTGTTATTCTTTTTCACTTCTTCAATAGAATTCTTAAAACAAATCCAGTCTCGAAAATTAATTCTAGATCCTCATAATGTAACCATCGATTGGTAATGAACAAAATTTACGTAGAGAAAATGAAGCAGAAAACATGTTTTCTTTTTTGTCGCGCACAAACTTATCTTTATTTTATTTTCCTAGTTCTTGAATTAAAAAACAATCTCCTTTGCATTGTGCAAAATCTTTATTTCCTTAACAATAAGGCAAAACCCAATATCACCTCAAAACAAGTGGTAATCTCACATGCTAAAACAATGTGTCACTTGTGCAAATCTCAAGAATTATCACTAAAAACATTAGAAAACAAATTAAAATGCACCCAAAGCGCTTATATTCATCGAAAACGGTCAAATTTTAGCCCTTTCATGACATTCAAATTGGCCATTACAAGAATATCATTGCAGATATATCAAACAACAATATAATTCGGTATCAATTATTCTTCACAAATATATTCATCTAAGGGAATAATTAAATTAAAAAAATTAATAGATAAACCTAACCGAGAGACTTTATAAACAATTTTTTCGCATGATTCTTGAAAATGAACTTGGTGTATTGGAGTTTATCATCATTCTACTTTATGCATGCATCTCTCTCTCTCAACGTTTGTCAAAAATCTCGAGTTTCTCCTCTTCAATTGCCTCGTGATAGGAACATCCAACCTGTAAATTGCATAATGTCCCTGACATGTCCTTTAGGCTCTTAGTTAGGAAAATCATTTTATGTCCTTTACCTCTCTGGTATTTTATAAGTCAATTTAGTTAGAGTTGTAAGAAACATATTATGGGTTGATACGGTAAAGACCACTAATATTTGTATGTAGGGTATGATAAGAAGTCAAAACCTCAGTGATGATGAAAGACCCATATATTAAGTAAATAAAATTCCATATTTAGTTTATGTTTTTTTTCAGTTCATGATTTTTACTTGACATTTCTTGTATTCAAAATATGTAAGAATGAATTTGATAATTTATCGTGAATTAGACACATTTGGATATTCATGTCTTTTTTGGAATAATCAAATGACTATTTCTTTACATGATAATCAGATAGAGATTGGTTATTCAAAAATAAATAATAAGGTATATACATTGAATATTATTTATAATCACAAAGAATCAATAAACATACAAGTATCCAGTACTGAGAATTGTAAGGTTAAACATTTATGAAATATTTGGCACAAGAACTAAGGTTGGTGCCACAATCTGTTCTACATACAATAATATGTAGTTGAAATATCTATTTCATTTTCTTAATTCTTCATATTTTGGTGCTTGTATCGAATGTATGAAGGGAAAGTAAACTAAATTAGAAAGGTTGGGTGCATACTGAGCAAAAAGAATTTTATACTTGATACATACCTATATATATGGACCACTCCGAAAGAAGTATGGAACAAAAAATGGTATATAAATCTATACCTTATTCACGAGAAATAAACTGTAAGACAAGTTCATAGCTTTAAATACCGAAGTATAAAAATATGTTACAAGTATTAATTACGTCAAATCTGACCATGATGGTAAATGCTATGGCAGATATGACGGTTTGGGTGAGAAAAATCATGTATAATTTATAAAATATCTAGAGAAAGATGGTATAGTTCTTCGTGATATAATGTCGGATTCGCCTAACATGAATCATTTAAGATTATGGTAAGCAATATGATTATCCATTTGACTCGGTGAGGCCATTGAATATACTTTCTCAATAGAGTTAAAAAAAACAAACATTAAGACCTCACCTGAATTTTGGATTAGGCATAAGCTTAACGTAAAGCATATACACCAAATGAAAATATATTGGCCCCTAAGATAATTAACTGCTATTTCATTGGATATTATCAACATTCAAAGAGCTTTAAATTGTATCATCCTTCCATAAAAAATATATATGAGAATTTAGGGGGAGAATTTTAGATCAAATTTTTAGTTTGAGAAAGAATCCATAAACATTTGTAAAGGTTCTAAAGAAGATACTCAGATACCAAAGGATTTAATTAGAATTCTAATAACATAAAAATACTTAAAATAAATAAATAAGGGTTCTAACCAGTATATTGAAAATAATATTAATCTTCTAAATGGAAAATAAAATGATATTTTTTTTTAAAATCCAATTCTACCACTCTAATAATGCAAACTGAATAAATATTTCTTAAGAATGTTTGCTAGAGAAAATAGCATTGTATCTTCAAGAATATGAAGATTAATGTACTTTAATAGTAAACAATCTTTCATGCTTCCATTAAGCCATAAATATTTCTAATTCTTAGTTATGGATAAACGATATAAAGGAAAAGTATAAGTCAATGCAAGATAATATGTTTGAGAGTTTGTCTCATTCCTAAATCAAATAAACCGATTGGATGCAAGTAGATTTTAAAAAAACAAACGATATTTTACAGATATATGGAGAGATATAACGCACAACTTATGGCAAAAGGTTACACTCTGCATGGAGGGATTGAATTTATGAGGCATTCTTTCTAGTTCATCAAATGACTCTTTTAGGATAACCATAACACTAGTTGCAAACTTTTACCTAGATCTTCATCAATGGATTTTAAGACTACTTTTCGTAATGATGACATTAATGAAATGGTCTATATGGTGCGGCCTAAGAAATTTATAACTGGTGATTAAAATTCAGTGATATATAAACTTAAGGAATCTATACATAGATTAAGGCATGTATCTCGATAGTGGTACCATAAGTTGCTTAAGGTACTAATATTATTTTATTTTTAGATGAACTCAGTTGAGGAATGTGTGTATCAAATATATTAAATGAGAGTAAGTTTATATTTCTAATATTTTAAATTAATGGCATAATACTAGCCACAAACGATGAGTAATGGTTACATACTACAAAAATATTTTTGTACGAGAAATCTAATATAAAAGATCTTGGTTATGCGGATTGTGTATTAGGATTCGAGATTCACCAAGAGTGTTCCTATGGATACACGGATTGTCACAAAATGGATATATATAGTATGTTGCAACATTACAGAATGAAAAATAACAAGCCCTTGAATACCCATATAGAAAAAAAGACACATTAACTCTAAGTGACTGTCAAAAGATAAAAAAAAATAGATTCAAGATATGCAAAAGATTCCATATACTTTGGCACTCGGTTGTCTAATGTATGCTCAAGTTTGTACAATGTAGGATATTATCTTTGTTGTCTGATTTTCAGGAAAGTATATAACTAATCCGATGATGGACCATTTGAAAATGGTCAAAAGGATTCTTTGGTTATAACAAAAAACAAAAAGATACATGTTGATAGATGGGAAGTTGAATAATCTGGATATCATTGGGTATTCCGAATTAGATGTAATGACACATTTTGAAGTACTTTGGTCAACATATTACTATTAGCTAGATGCACAACATTATGGAAAAATGTAAAGCACAACTAGTTTCATCCTCCATAATGGTAATGAAATTTGTTGCACGTTTAAAGGCGTCGAACCATGCATTATGGTTACAGAAATCTATTAATAAAAGAGTACATAATCATCAAACATGTATAGAGCACACAGAGATAAAACCCATGGTAGCATATCAACTTAAAAAAGAAATGGTACCTGTAGTTTTTAAAGTACACACCGTTAGAATAAGTGTTGCTTGTTTAGAGGATTATTGATTTCACTGAGAGTTTAAAATAGGTCTCAATATATATTTACCATTTGGTTGTATATACTAGGGTTTATAGGACAACATATATAACAAGTATGTTTATATAGTGTTATTGTTTTTTTTGCTTATTAAGTAGATCTCCACATAACGTAGGACAACTTAAGAATATGTGCGATTATATTTCATATTATTCTTATGATACATATCTTAATAGATCAAGGTAATGTGTTGTTGGTGATAATGTGATTACCTATTGCGTTTATTTGTGCATATTAATGAAATTATGTCTTTAGTCCTTTGACATTCATAGTCATGTGCGCATTTTTTTAGTTTATTTATGGTAATAGAATAATATAAATTTTATTAAGTAAATGAATTATTTGGTAGCATATGATTAGAATCATAGAAATTATATTAAGTAAATACATCATTTGGTAGCATATGATGATCTCAATGGGAGATTATTGTAATTTTTCTATTAGGATGGATTGCTATATACTTATTGAGGCATTGAATATTTTCAATAATTGTATGATGGATAAGTAATCATATAAATAAGAATCAAACTTATAGATAAAAACTATCTATGAAGGTAAGTGTGTGGATACCGGATCAAATTAGGATTCTTTAAAAAATTGAATACACACATTGACACTTAAGTATAAACTATAAAATTTAGAGACTAATTTGTAAAAAACATATGGACAAAACTGGCTCACATCACTTTTTCTGTGTTTATCCATATCATCTATCCTTAACAAACCAAAATCATTCTTTAAATTCCTGAATATATGGACTTTACACCCTGAATTTCTAAAAACAGTAGAATTAAATTGGCAAAAAAGCTTAATTGGACCTTTTTTATATTTTATTGTCAAAACTTAAAAGACTCAAACATGAACTAAAACTATAATTTCAGAGTTATTTGAAAATGTATTTGAATCAATTTCCTAAACTAAATATGAAGTTAAATAGTCATAAAAAATAACATGAAGAATAAAAAAGTATTGAAGATGATATGGATCAAATTTATCTGAGGGGCTATTTTGTAATGTGGTAAGGAGTAATTAATTTTTGGTAGTGAGTAAAGAGATAAACAAACTACTAAATGACTTCAAAAAGCCTTTTATAAACTGAATTATATTTATTGGCCTAATGGGTCGAACAAAGTCCATTGGCTATTTTTCATTTACCCAAGCATATGGTCCCAATTCCATTAGGACCATTAACTAATAAATAAAATAATAAAAAAACCTTAATTATATAAAACGTATGAAAAAATAAATATTGGCCTTTGCCTAATTTTTCTTTTCGAATATTTCCACCTTTATAGAATTTGCCCTTTCGAATATTTCCGCTGATAAAATTAAACTCTAAAAATGTAAGGCAATTCATCTCAATATTCTAGCTAGGGAAGATGCAGTTTGTGAATAGGAAAGTAGTACTAACTGGTTTTAAAATGGTGATAGAAACTCATCTAGTTTCCATACTTATGTTAAATAAAAGGAAAAAACCTTGGGTTTTTTATGCCTCATTGATTGAGGACCAATCCACTTAAGACAAAAATATTTTGAAGAGCATATAATGTCTCTTTTAACTTCTCATTCCAACACTACAAACCTTGAAAATCCTCAAGACATTATTCATAACTTATAACTAACCAAGATAATAATAAACTTATAGCTTCTTCAACTTTTGAGGAAATTTACAATTCAATCAAAACACTAAGCCCTAATAGTGTGGCTGGTATTGATGAACTCAACTCAAAATTCTAGCAAACATGTTGATCAAATATATCAAATGACCTGTGTGAAGCAGTTGTTGTTTATTTCAAAAGTCAAATTACCCCTAAAAGCATATATGTAACAACAATATGTCTTATCCCTAAATCATATTTACCTAAAACGTGGCATGAATTCAGGCATGTTAGCTCATGCATTGTATTCAACAGAATCTTATATAGAATTATAAATGAAACACTTGTCTCCGTTCTTCTAAAGATTATTTATAAAAGTAATAGTAGCTTCGTGAAAGGAACATCCATTAAATATCATAATAACACATGAACTATCTCACGAGCTAACCAAGAAAACTAGAGGAGGTAATTTTATCTTTATATATATATATATATATATATATATATATATATATATATATATGTGTGTGTGTCCAAAGTTTTTGATAGAATATGATTTCGCTTTATACTAAATATAATGACATAATTTGGATTCAACTCTTCCAATGGTGTAAGGGATGATGACCATGTATCCCCTAGCCTTTTCGTCATTGTTGAAGAGTATCTTATTAGAGGGGTTAAAAAATTATTTCAAGATAATAGTACAATAAGATTTTATTATAAGAGCCCAATAGACATACCTTGCATTGCCTTTGCAGATGATCCAATCATCTTTGTAAATGACTCTTCAAATAATATCAATAAACTCAGTGTGTTCCTGTAACATTATCAAAATATCTTTGGTCATTTGATTAACAAACATAAAACCATATTCATCTCTTCTACAAACATGCCAACAAATTGAATTAACTCAATTCAATCCCTTACTGGATTGAAAAACAGCTATATGCCCCTTAAATATCTTGGCATAATCATTCATCCATGTAACAAAGGTAGTTATTTTTATTAACTAATCATAAAAATAAGAAACAAAACTTTAGAAAGGGACATCAAACTTTTATCCTTTGGTGGTAGACTATTCTTAATACAATTTGTCCTTCTGGCTATTCCTACCTACCATGTTGAAAGTTATATCTTTCCAAAAAACGTTTATCTCAAAATTTATAGGTTGCTTAAGAAGTTCCTATAAGGAGGCTATAAAATGCGGTGAGAGATTTTAGCGATTGTGAATAGCTATGAATATTGGAATAATAAAGGCACGATTATTTTATTGCTTTGATCGAAAATCTTATATTAGGATTGAGTATTCATCCCTATATATATATATTAAAACATCATATACATTATCCCAATATCTACTAATAACTTTCCAATCCTAGGGGTGATCGATCGCGGGTTTACACTATATTCCCACGTTTCTTATACTGTCATGTTACTTTTTTAGTGGCCTCTCTGCGTAAGAATCGCTTGCCGACCAGTGCCCTCACTTAGCGACACTCGAGATATTCCTTGCGGCATATTTCAGCTTTGATATGGATGCCATCAAGAGTCTTTTTTTAATTTAGTGATGACCCTCCAAATCAGTTGTATGATCGAGGCCAGCCAAAGGTTGTGAGCTATTAGCCGATGAGAGGGTTATGCCTTACCATCCAAAGGTTACGAGCTATTAGCCGAGGGTACCTCATCCTGGTCGAATGATATAAGCCGGTGGAGACTTTTTGTCTTATGAGGAGTCTCCATAGTCCTTTTATACACAAAATATTGTAAGAGTTCATCGTTTAAAAATAGTAGAATAGATCGAGGACGAGGTCTTAGTTTACTTATTGTTCTTATGGATGCCATGCGGTTTATAAATAAATTATCTTTAATACGTAACGTCAAACGTGCATTTATCGATGTTAGTATCCAACTGACATGTATCACAAAGCGTGTACCTAAGTGTGACAAACGCAGTTGCTACTTTCTTGATTAACCAACATGGCATTTCATAGCTTTTGTATCATTTAATTGGTGCACCCGTTGATTGTTTTACAACACATAACCATTTTAGCCCATTTTATTTTACCGGCCTTTTTTTATTGTTGGCAATACTATAAGTTTTAAGAAACTTTATTTTGAAAACTTTTTCCCTGTTTTACATCACTTTAGAGAGAGAGTAAGTTCTTATTCGCAATTGTTCTTCGTTACCCTGCTATTTATTTCTAGAAATAGTAAAAAGGTAAATATCGATGTGTTTTCTCCTTTTTGTTTCTTTATTCTACTTTATTGTTATTTGATTAATAATATTATAGAAACCTTTAGATAACCGACTTCTTTCCCAGAAATCCTAAATTATTTTATTATGGGTTTCCCATTTTCGGAAAATAAATTATAAATTTTCCCTAAAAATGCTTTGCAAAAACGCTTTGAAGAAGAAGACAAAGGCCACTAATACTTTTCCAATCCTTCCACTAGGGGATAAAGTGGAAGATATGGAATTCTTGGACAGTTAACTTGACCGTTTTCCCTTCTTTGCCTAACCACAAAAGGGCATTATAGATATAGAGTAGTTTACGATTTTCCAGATTAGGTAGCAACCAAACTTCTCGAGCCTGGTGAACACCCTTATCATGCTTGAGAAGGTGAAACCTACTTTTATACAACCTTTTTTGGATGGAGACTAAGATTACCATTACCCAGCTCAATTAATGAGTTCTTTGGATATATTAGGATTTGTCTCAGACAGCTAACAACTAATGATTGACAATTGCTGCTTAGTGTTTTCGTTAGTACAAGAATCTTAAACATCAAAATATGTCTAGCAGATTTTTTTAGTTAGCATTGATGTTTACAACCTGGCGAAGACCCCATACTATTACACATCTACACGTAGTGGGTCCAAGGTTGTTAACTTACTTGACTCCAATAAACACTGGAAATATTCATTTTTCTTTATTTCCAGTAACTAAGAGTATCTTGTTGAAACGAACAATCTCCAATTAGAACATATATAGATGAAGACGTGTAAGTTTAGAGTCGGTATTTATCTTGGTTATGATGTTAGTCATGTTTTTGTAATTTTTTAACCTCTTGCTGTTTTATTCTAATAAAGGTATATATTCAGGAAAATATCAAGAGTTGTGGAGGAAACTTTACAACGAGTGAGAGGTGAATCCCTTAAAAATATTGTTTGTTGTTGCGTACTCTGAGTGGCACCTCGAGTATCCTCTTCTGTTTACTCCCATCAAATTTATTCTACATGGTCTATGACCTATACTGGAGATCACGATGTCACGTGATGGAGACATTACCATCATCGTCACTGGAGATGTGGACACTAGTGATGAAGTGGGGTCGATATTTCTTGGAATAGTATATTACAGGAATCCAAGATGTGTCATGTCAGAACTTCCTCCAACAAAAAATAGTAAGGATTGCGATGGGGTACTTGAGGGCCCAAGCACAAAGAAACAAATTTTCCAGGACACAAATATTGTGCAACCTAAACCTAAAATTGAAGAATGATAGCTCATATTTTTAACAATGCATGACCCTCTGACCTATGGGACTGCGACTGTATCTGACCAGAGTGGTTCTAGCGACTGTATGGTGCTATTCTGATGGGAAAATGATGTTAAAGGGACATGTGAGAGTAGTTTTTCTACTAGTGGATTCGTTAGGAACAAAATGGTATTGAGGAAGAATGAAGCCCCCATTGGTGGGAAGTTAGAGGGGACCGAGGGCCGTCCCACATTGGTTTGGACAAGATGGAAGTGGTGGTGAGTGCGGACCCTCTGGTTGTGCTTGAAAAACCCGTGTCTCTAAAAGGCTGCACGAGAGATAGCTCGAGTAATGCTTATACTGTCGGGGAGAAGACCCCTCCGCTTGTGTCTATGAACCATAGTCGTGATGTTTCTGAGACCCCTCATGTGAGGGACTCCAATGCTGACCCCATAGCTCATTATTTCGTTGATGATGTTAAAAAGAATGGGGACCCTTCTAGCAAAGTGAACAACGCTAGAACTGTGGGCATGGTCCCCTCGACTATAGAGCAACATCCTATGTATGAGTTAGGTGAATTCCCTCTTTCAATTAGCATGCCACATGCCGAAGCCCTCAATATTTATTTTTCATTAGTTGAAATAATGTACGGAGACTATGTGTTACAACAATAAGTCTATGACATATAGTTTACAACACCAGGTTGTGCAGGTAAGCTTTTTTACCAAGTCACTAATTATTGTTCGGTTTAAAATTATTCCCCCTGTTTATCATTGTACCTTTCTTCCATGATTACCTTGTTGCAGAGTCACCATAATTCAATGGTTTTGGCATACCACAAGATGAACCTTACTGCTGCCAAGGTCATGAAGGACTTCAAACCAGATCTTTTATTATTTGGGTCAAGTAAGTCCCTTAACATTGAGTGGTCACACTACAAAAGATCATATGGTACGTCCAAGCTTTGTTTTGAAAATCTGATGAGAGAGAAGGCAGACAAGACATGGGTGATCAGTTGACTTTTCTTGCCTCTAAAAGGGGTAGATTAAGAAATAATTTTGCAAATATGGTAAGACAAAATAAACCCTTGCGGAGAGGTCCATGGAACGCATCGTATGAAATTCAGGCTTACTTGTCAAGGTTGAAGAGTCCACCATTGTTAGCTGCAATGTCCGGGTGAGAGTTCTACTCTCCAGGCAGAGTTATCTTGATTGAGGTTAAAATAAGAGCATGCTAAAAAACATTGGGGTGATCGTGTTACTAAGGCATATGTTGATGGGAAAATGGACTATATGAGGGTAGCTCAAAGAACTCTTATCGAGTTATCGAGAACGAACCCTAACTTGGAATTCGGAAAGCTTAAGGGACTCGTGGTAAAGGATGAGAGGTCATGTATAACAGACAAAGAAGATGATGAAGAATATTTTGAGGTGGTGGTTGAAAAGGCTACCAAGACTGGTGAAGGTGTATCCTTTCCTGCTGGGAGAATTGGCTAATAATGATGCTACTTTGATTGAAAGCGAGAAACCCATGAATGTTTTTAGGGGGTAAGGAGCTCAAAAAGAAATGTGCTTCTAGTGCGGAGGGTGATTGATTTATTTTTAAAACTGTGTTCCATTATGGAGTTATATTTTGTTGTGTTACAAACAATTAAGTTTTTGGACATGTATCTTTAAGCCTAGTTAAAGTTTATGCATCGTAAATTGACTTAACCATTGGCCTAATAACTAACTGCTATTTCATTGGATATTATCAACATTCAAAGAGCTTTAAATTGTATCATCCTTCCATAAAAAATATATATGAGAATTTAGGGGGAGAATTTTAGATCAAATTTTTAGTTTGAGAAAGAATCCATAAACATTTGTAAAGGTTCTAAAGAAGATACTCAGATACCAAAGGATTTAATTAGAATTCTAATAACATAAAAATACTTAAAATAAATAAATAAGGGTTCTAACCAGTATATTGAAAATAATATTAATCTTCTAAATGGAAAATAAAATGATATTTTTTTTAAAATCCAATTCTACCACTCTAATAATGCAAACTGAATAAATATTTCTTAAGAATGTTTGCTAGAGAAAATAGCATTGTATCTTCAAGAATATGAAGATTAATGTAGTTTAATAGTAAACAATCTTTCATGCTTCCATTAAGCCATAAATATTTCTAATTCTTAGTTATGGATAAACGATATAAAGGAAAAGTATAAGTCAATGCAAGATAATATGTTTGAGAGTTTGTCTCATTCCTGAATCAAATAAACCGATTGGATGCAAGTAGATTTTAAAAAAACAAACGATATTTTACAGATATATGGAGAGATATAACGCACAACTTATGGCAAAAGGTTATACTCTGCATGGAGGGATTGAATTTATGAGGCATTCTTTCTAGTTCATCAAATGACTCTTTTAGGATAACCATAACACTAGTTGCAAACTTTTACCTAGATCTTATCAATGGATTTTAAGACTACTTTTCGTAATGATGACATTAATGAAATGGTCTATATGGTGCGGCCTAAGAAATTTATAACTGGTGATTAAAATTCAGTGATATATAAACTTAAGGAATCTATACATAGATTAAGGCATGTATCTCGATAGTGGTACCATAAGTTGCTTAAGGTACTAATATTATTTTATTTTTAGATGAACTCAGTTGAGGAATGTGTGTATCAAATATATTAAATGAGAGTAAGTTTATATTTCTAATATTTTAAATTAATGGCATAATACTAGCCACGAACGATGAGTAATGGTTACATACTACAAAAATATTTTTGTACGAGAAATCTAATATAAAAGATCTTGGTTATGCGGATTGTGTATTAGGATTCGAGATTCACCAAGAGTGTTCCTATGGATACGCGGATTGTCACAAAATGGATATATATAGTATGTTGCAACATTACAGAATGAAAAATAACAAGCCCTTGAATACCCATATAGAAAAAAAGACACATTAACTCTAAGTGACTGTCAAAAGATAAAAAAAAATAGATTCAAGATATGTAAAAGATTCCATATACTTTGGCACTCGGTTGTCTAATGTATGCTCAAGTTTGTACAATGTAGGATATTATCTTTGTTGTCTGATTTTCAGGAAAGTATATAACTAATCCGATGATGGACCATTTGAAAATGGTCAAAAGGATTCTCTGGTTATAACAAAAAACAAAAAGATACATGTTGATAGATGGGAAGTTGAATAATCTGGATATCATTGGGTATTCCGACTTAGATGTAATGACACATTTTGAAGTACTTTGGTCAACATATTACTATTAGCTAGATGCACAACATTATGGAAAAATGTAAAGCACAACTAGTTTCATCCTCCATAATGGTAATGAAATTTGTTGCACGTTTAAAGGCGTCGAACCATGCATTATGGTTACAGAATTCGATTAATAAAAGAGTACATAATCATCAAACATGTATAGAGCACACAGAGATAAAACCCATGGTAGCATATCAACTTAAAAAAGAAATGGTACCTGTAGTTTTTAAAGTACACACCGTTAGAATAAGTGTTGCTTGTTTAGAGGATTATTGATTTCACTGAGAGTTTAAAATAGGTCTCAATATATATTTACCATTTGGTTGTATATACTAGGGTTTATAGGACAACATATATAACAAGTATGTTTATATAGTGTTATTGTTTTTTTTGCTTATTAAGTAGATCTCCACATGGGGGATGGCTTTCTTCTCTCTCAAGAAAGCTCCTAGAAAATTTTCTTGATCTTTAAGATTCAACATTCAATCTTCTCATTCATTTGACTCAGTTCTTCTGAGTTAATTGTTATTGCTTCGTCGCTGATTGTGTCGTCATCATGGATCTGCAAGATGATGGCTTGTTTCCTCCTTTGGGTGGATCGATGGCTGTTACACAAGAGAATAAGTTGAAGAAACCATATGTCGACGTTGTTAAAACTACTGAATCAGCTGCTGTTTTCTTTCCTCATAAGGTGTCGATACATTCAGAGTACAATAGCATCTGTTTTTCTAGCCAGGTTCATGAAGATTTACGTAAAAAATCAAGAACAACACTTATTCTAAAGTTCAACGAGGGAATACCAAAGAAGCAATCCTTTCAATCGTTTCTTGAGTCATTCAAGTTTTCAGGGCAGTATACATATTTCACGATCGATTCCAGACAGATACAGATAGAGTTTTTGACATTGGAGGATGCTGGGCGATTGTGGGTTAATAGATTCTGGAAGGTTGATGGTAAACTCATGAGAGTTATTAAATGGTGCCCTAAAAGTTCGAGAAACTATGAATGCCCATTAGCTCTCTTGTGGGTTCGTTTTGAGAAACTAGAAGAATTTATGTATAACAGTGATGTTATACATACTTTGGCTTCTTCAATTGGTTTTGTTCATCATACAATAGTACCAGATCTGAATAGAGCTAGTTGGAATGCATGTTATGCGTTGATAGAGGTTGATGTTTCTTGCATCCTAAAGCGAAAGTTATCAGTAGTTTTTGGAGATAACAATGAGTTCTTGATAAAGGTTAGTTACAAGAATGCACCAGCCTATTGCAAGATGTGTCATCATATAGGTCGCGATGGAGATAAATGCAAAAAGAATCTAGAACAGGAATCCAAGAATGCAAAGAAAAATGAAGTTAGTATTAATAGAACTAATGGTGTACAAGAGTCAGTACAAGATGTAGCCAAGATTGACAACAATACAAAGACCACTAGGGTTCAAACATTTGCTCAAGTCTATAGGCGAAAGTTAAAATCTATTGTTACTAAAAAGGACCGTTCCTATGTCTCATGTCCTTCAACAAGCGTTGGTAGTCCAGTGAAAGCCAAATCAGATTCTATTAATGAGCCTGATATAATCAGTGCTCTCCAAAATATTGAGGTGGAGGAGAACTGTAACTCACTGGATTCTCCTCGTATCAGAATGGTTGGTAGTCACAATCCTTCCCCAAGAGTTAGCTCGAACAACCAAGATTTTGAAGCTGTCATAACAAGGAAAATCAAATCAGCACAGAAGAATAGCTCAAGAAGTCTGACAATTAATTCTCTTAGTAAGAGAGACAAGGTACTAAAACAATCAGAATCAGATGATGATTAAATTCATCTGCTGGAATGCTCGGGGCCTACATAACACTCCTACTATAGCAAGGCTAAAGGATATTATTAAAAAGGAAAAAGTTAAACTGGTGTCTATCCAGGAACCAATGGCAAGGGTTGACAAGGTGGAACTGGTTGCGAAAAGAATAGGCCTTGAAAACTATGTTACTAATACGTCTAACAAGATATGGCTTTTTTGGTCAACTGATGTTGATGTGGCTGTTATTGAGGATCAAGTTCAGTACTTACACGTTACCATCAATTATGCTTCTAAGAAATGTTTATTCACTTCAGTTTATGCAAGCAACCTAAGAAATCAAAGAAGATTACTTTGGGAACAGTTAAGCAACATTACCTGTAGTGAGAGCTGGATACTTGCTGGAGACTTTAATACTTCTAGATGCCCTGATGATCAACTCCACTGTCTGAACTATGATGGGGCAAGCGCTGAGGAGTTTAATGACTTCATAAGACTGCGTGACCTTGAGGTGCCAGCTCACATTGGCTCAAGATACACATGGAGCAACAATACAAACTGGAAGAGATTAGATTGGGTATTGGTGAACCAGTTTATGCTTAATAACTTAAGCATCCAGGTTTGTCACATGGTCAGAACTTGTTCTGACCATGCTCTAATTCTGATTACTATTGATAAATGCACAAATGTGTTATCTAATCATAGAAAAGGTTCATTTAAATTTCTTAATGCTTGGACCAACCACACTGACTTCATGAATTGTGTGAGTCAGTGTTGGTCTAAGCCTTGTAATGGTGTTGACAGTACTATATTTTGGTACAAGCTGAAAAGGCTTAAAAAGTGTTTAAAAAACTGGAATTTTAATACTTTTGGAAACATATTTAGTAAGGTAAAAGAAGCTACCATTGAGGTAGAAAACTGTGAACTGCTTCACCAAACTCTAAAAGATGATGTTTCAAAAACAAACTTGTCAAAAGCTAATAGCATCCTCATCCTAGCTTTGAAGGATGAGGAAAGCTATTGGAAACAAAAGTGTTTTAATGCATGGTTAAGTGACAGTGATGCTAATACTAAACTCTATCACAGTTACGTTAAAAAGAAGATTAAGAAAAATGCTATTGTAGGTATAAAAGACAAGGAGGTTTGGTTAACTGACCTGAATGATATTGCTACTTCTGATGTCTCACACTTCAAATCTTTACTCTCAGATGTTCCTGATAACATACAGTTTGTTAATGAGCAGGATTCAATACTAAATAACATTCCTAACATGGTTAGTGATAGTGATAATGCAGAGATTGGTAAACCTACAACTAGTGAGGAAATTAGATCTGTCTTAAATGGTATGAAGAAAGACAGCGCTCCAGGAATAGATGGTTTCAACACCTACTTCCTAAAGCAATGTTGGGAAATTATAAATGTTGATCTTTGTAAATCTATAAATGCATATATTGCTGGTGCTCCTATACCTAAGGGTGTATTTGCTACAGGGATAGTATTGGTCCCTAAAGTAGCTAATCCTATTACATGGAATAATTTTAGGCCTCTAAGTATGTGTACTGTAGTTAATAGGCTGTATTCAGCTATTATCAACAGGAGAATTTCTTATCTGCTTCCTTTGATTATTTCTAGAGGTCAGTCAGCCTTTGTTAAAGAAAGGTTGGTTCATGAAAACATTCTAGTAATCAAAGAAATGCTGCATCATATTGATAGAAAGCCTTCTAAAGGCAATATTATATTGCAATTGGATATGACAAAGGCGTTTGACAAGCTGTCTCACACCTTTGTCATAAAAACACTTAGATGCTTTGGATTTTCTGATGCAAATGTGTCAATGGTGCATAAGTTAATTTCTAACGTGATGCTATCTGTTTTACTTAATGGATCATGTACAGGTTATTTCCCTCAGAATGTTGGATTGAGACAAGGAGATCCCATGTCTCCCTGTCTCTTTATACTTGCTGAGGAAGCTCTTTTGAGAGGGCTCTCAAACCTATATAATACTAACAATGCTATGCATTTTCACATTAAGGCAGGTTATGTATTACCTTGCTTAGCATTCGCAGACGACGTGGTTATTTTTACCAACAGCACTCCATTGGCAATTAAAAACATAAGTGACCTGCTAGTCAAATACCAGAACGAGTCAGGACAACTGATAAACATAGAAAAAACAAAGGTGATTACTTCAAAAAGAAGTGCAAGGGCAAATACTGCTAGAATTGAAGCAACCATGGGCTACAAGACTGAGAATGCCCCGTTCTGCTATTTGGGAATTACAATTGCACCAAACAACAAAGGGAAGCATTTCTCACCCCTTTTATCTAAGATACTTAATAAGATAAATGATTGGGACTTAAAGACTCTGTCTTATAGTGGCAGATTGGCACTCATAAGACATGTCCTTTACCCAATCATTTTCTTTTGGATGCAGAATGGTATAATACCAAGTAATATATTGTCCAAACTTGAAATATGTTTTAATAAATTTTTGTGGAGATCAAAAGTAAATGATGGTGCAATACATTGGGCATCATGGAAACATCTATGTAAGCCCTATAAAGAGGGTGGCTTAAATGTCAAACTACTGTCTGACATTCAAAGGACTTTTGCATACAAACTCTGGTTCTGTTTTAGAAAAGGATGTTCTCTCTGGTCTGATTTAACTACTAAAATATACTGCTTGGAGAGTCATCCAACTAATGCTAGGTGTAGAGTAAGTGACTCTATTGTATGGAAAGGATTATGCTCTGTGAGAGAGAGGGCTGAACAGTTTGTGCAATGGAAAATGGGCTGTGGTAATATAGATTTTTGGAGGGACTCTTGGCATGGGATGCCTCCTATTGTTGATGCTGGAAACATTTGGTATCTCCCAGCAAAAGCGAAAACATTTTGGAAAAATAATAGTTGGGATTTAAACTTACTATCCACCTTAACTAGTGAGAGACTTCAACATATTCAATGTGTTAAAATCTCTCCAGATAAGGAGGATAGTATAAAATGGTGTTTATCAAATGACTTGAAATTTAACACAAAGAAGACATGGGAAAGCATTAGATCCAAAAACAGTTCTTCTTTTTTCTTTAAAAAAATTTGGCACAGTTTTATTCCAAAAAAAATTTCATTTTTGTGCTGGAAGATACTAAAGAATTTCATTCCAGTTGACAGTATTCTATTACAAAAGCATTTCATCCTAGTCTCAAAGTGCCAGTTTTGCTGTAATTGTGAAGAGACTTCACACCTCTTCATCAACTGCAGCTACTCCTGGCCCATATGGAACTATTATGGAATACTTTTCAAAATACCAGTTAAAAGACATATGGGAGTCAGACACATGCTGTGGGTTTGGTTCAAATCTACTAACTGTAACATTCATATTACGCATATTGTGCCTCAGTTGATTCTCTGGGCTATTTGGTTTAATAGAAATCGCAGTAAATTTGATAAAGCTATCGATGGTTTTCAAAACATTGTTAACAGAATCAATAGGTTAATCTTAGCCATAGACTTAAAACTCAGGGCTAAGCATTGGGCTTTCGTTGAAAATGCAGGATTGAAACTAGGAGTACAATCTATATGCAACAGAAAGGCTACTTACCACTGTTGGAGAGCTCCTGATATGGGCCGTCTCAAAATTAACGTGGATGGTGCTTGTGACTTCACGGGAGAGGCGACTGGAGGCGTAGTTGTTCGGGACCATACTGGATGCTGTATCGAAGGAGCAGGATTCACCTTTGGGAAAATCACTCCATTCCAGGCAGAGAGGCGAGCCTTGTTGGAGGCGCTCCTTCTGTGTTACAGAAGAGGATGGAAGAACGTTGATTTAGAAATCGACTGTTTGGCTCTAGCGAACCAAATTTCTTCTACTGAGTTTCTTTGCAAAGGTATAGCATTGTGCAAAGAAATGCTTGACCCATCCATGACTGTAAGCCACATATCACGAACTGAGAATATGGCGGCTGATTGGGTTTCGAAGCAGTCATTGAAAGTGAGAAGAAATTGGGGTTTTGACAGCAATCAAGTACCAAATTCGCTATTAGCAATTTTGATGCTTGAAAGCTTGGGTGTTGGATATATTGATCCAGGCTAGAAAGGAGGAAAGGGTTTAATGGAGGCGAAAGAGAGAAGAAACTGTAAGAAGAAGAAATTAGGGTTTTCTTCTATTCAGATTTCGATCCCTGATTTGGGAGTTAGGGTTTTCTTTTACCCACTATTGGGCCTTGTAATAGTCTACAAAGGTCTGTTGGCCTCTTTTGTATCACTCTATATTTCCATTAATAAATAGTAACCTATTTGCTGAAAAAAAAAAAAAAAAAAAAAGTAGATCTCCACATAACGTAGAACAACTTAAGAATATGTGCGATTATATTTCATATTATTCTTATGATACATATCTTAATAGATCAAGGTAATGTGTTGTTGGTGATAATGTGATTACCTATTGCGTCCATTTGTGCATATTAATGAAATTATGTCTTTAGTCCTTTGACATTCATAGTCATGTGCGCATTTTTTTAGTTTATTTATGGTAATAGAATAATATAAATTTTATTAAGTAAATGAATTATTTGGTAGCATATGATTAGAATCATAGAAATTATATTAAGTAAATACATCATTTGGTAGCATATGATGATCTCAATGGGAGATTATTGTAATTTCTCTATTAGGATGGATTGCTATATACTTATTGAGGCATTGAATATTTTCAATAATTGTATGATGGATAAGTAATCATATAAATAAGAATCAAACTAATAGATAAAAACTATCTATGAAGGTAAGTGTGTGGATACCGGATCAAATTAGGATTCTTTAAAAAATTGAATACACACATTGACACTTAAGTATAAACTATAAAATTTAGAGACTAATTTGTAACAAACAAATTATCATAGTTATCGTTTCTCATCATATCAACTTAACTAAAGGATGTGATTTTAACTAGAGTTTAAAACCCTTATAATTATGTATAAATAATGTGTTCATTCCTTCACAACACCAACTTCAAATAAATTGGGATTTTTGCGAGTTAGAAGATCGTATCTTATTGGTCTTATCCAGATCTTTAAACATGCAAGAATATATATAAAATATATTCACACTTTTAAAGAAAATAACTCCCGATGTAACACATCAAGATAAGAAACAAAAAAACAAATAAAACACTATGACGAATTCCTATAAGTTTTTATTATTTTGCATTTACGGATGCATCCAAATATTAAAGGGATTATTTATCTATATAAGAGTTTGAGAATCACATGACTTGATTCCCAACAAATGATATCAGAGCTTACCCTTTAAGATTGAGCCTCATATTATATATTTTTGAATCACTATTATAAACATATGATTTTATTTTCGATAAATGATCCACACATGAGATTAATTGTTGACTGATTTGGTAGGTGTGTTTAAGGGTTTATATCGCTTTTTATTTGATTAATTAAGGATCAAAGCATTTTTATATTATATGTTTTTATCAATTAGTGATTCTTGAAAGGAATTTAGCATTTTTTATATTATATGTTGTATATTAAACCCAAAGCAAACTATCATAAAAAATGGTTATGTTGCGGTGACACATTTTGATAATTGCATCAGTAATCCATTATATTTTGCGTCATTTTCACGACACCCCATGGTTTTGTCGCGAAAAAATCTCGAAGTGTCGTGAAACCCTATGTGGCTGCCACGAAGATGATATTAACGTTGTAACAAAAAACCCTCAAGGTGGCCTTGCGTGGTATGCACACCTATAAAAGTAAATTCTACTAACCTAGACCGTATCTTAGCTTTGAACTTTAGTATATTTTTGTCACCTTTTTGTATTTATATGTTATACAGACTAACTTTGGTAAGTAGGTAATGAAGCTATTGTATCGCCGAAGTGATTCATATTGGTGAATTGATTTACTTCGGGTATTAATAGATTCACGATTAATTTTATTGCAAGCATTACCCACCCAAAGGAAGGTTAATATTTGACATAATTAATCATTAACATGAAACTGTCAATTGTGAAGTGGTCATTAGTATTTGATCATATAGGAAAAAGCAGTCATAGTGAGGGCTCTCTCGAATTAAATTGATTAAAATTAGATCAACTGCGGATTTTTTCAAACTTATACAAGTACATGTTAATATATTTTCCTTAAGGTATCTTATTAGCAAAATAAGTTTATATTTTACATGTTGAATATATATTTAAATATTGTTTTAAGTTTATATGGAAATCAATTTGTTGCTTATGTGTTGTTTGTTATGTTCAATAATATAGTGAAGTCACTAGGAAATAAACATCCCATTTTAGATAGATTAGATTTTTCCGATGAAAAAGAAAAATGAAATTATATTTGAAATCATAACTTTGACATGACATTAAGGTTTAAACAACCGTCGACCATCGTTGAAGATAGTTCTCCTAAAGAGAAGAAATAATTTGAAGTGTGGGAAAAATCAAATATGTTATTTTGGTAATCATAAAACTATGAATACCTTTGAAATTATGTTGGTTAGTCCGATTGAGATTACCAATGAAATTTAGTTTCTCAAAGTGGTTGAGAAATGTTTTGCCAATATTAATAAGTTAAAGATCAAGATTGTGCCAATGTTGTTCTACATCGTAAAGTTTTCTGAAAAAAGAATAATAATGTAACATATTCTTGGGATATCAATGTCACCTCAAAGCTAAAAGAACTTAAGATTGAATTTTTGGAGAAATTTATGGGTAGATTTACATTTCAGCCTTCCCATGTCTAGCCATTGTACGAATTTATCCGTACCTAAGAAATCCTCCTCTCAAACAAAGTATCAGTTAACTCCTCTCAATTGACTTTATCATTCCCATGTTTAAACCGTGTGAGACTTTAGTGGTACCTAACAAACATTCCTCTCAAATAAAGTACCACTTAGACTCCTCTCAATTGACTTCATTTGCTCACTCTAATCAGGTTGTGTCTGGGTTCACCAGCTAAGCCATAGAGATTTATAATGGATCTATATGCTCACTCTTGTCTAATCAAGTCAGACCGTCTCAATATATTGCAATCAAGTCACACCACCTTGATACATAGAGCCACAAACACTCCAAACTAGGTCATACTAGTGATATATAAAGCATAACATTAACCTTGAAGATAAATGTTGTTTCATCATGTTCGAAATCCGAGATATGCAACCAAATCATAATCCGTCTTAGCCTAGACTTCTGGTACCATTTGTTGGAAATATGAGTACTGCATGTTCCGGTTTTATGTATAAGTATGAATAGCATACTCACCACACCAGTATAATAACACGCACAACTTTATTCTTGAAACTTTACGATGTAAAATAGTATTGGCAAGAAAAATATTGGACCAAACAAATCCGTACAACTTTGTTCTTGGTCTTTTTCCCACTTACTACGTATTAATTGAAATACATTTTTACTTATATATGAGTATTGTTGTATCGAGCCGATGTAAACTTTCGATCATACAAGAATGAAAATATAATTCGTCTAAAGATCCCATTATCCTAAAATATAAAAAGTATAAACCATTTTCTATATGGAACACAAAAGAGAAGAAAATATTTTGTAACTAAGCAAATTGATAAACTAACATTCAAATAAAACTCTATTAATATACCATACATTGTGATACCCAAAATAAAAAATAGTGAAGAAAATAATATTTAGAAAATTAAAAGATGATTTTTGAGATTCCAGAAAAAGAGAATGAACACCAGCCAACCATAGTCCAAAAGCCAACAATAGTTTACAAGAACAGAATAAACCTAATTCTATGAAGAGACAAAGATTCTTAACTAAAAACAAATCTTCCAACGATATGAGCCAAACACATCTTTATACTAAAAATCAAAATAAAATAAATTTTCTTAGTTTCTTTTTTTCGTATAAAAAGTTGTAAAATATATATATATATATATAGATATGAAAAATTGTTTACAATGGTTCAGGCAGGCCTAGAGGTCCTGGTTACAAATCTGGGTTAAAAAACTTTAAAGTAGGTTGTTCAAACTTTAGCAATACATATGAGACCTATTACAAAGGAAATTGACCTTCGTACCGTGGTAGCGATAGCAAAGGTTAGAGAGAACATGATGAGAAATACTAAAGCTCAACGCTTGCTTGTTTTTTTAAAAATTCGAGTGTTTCTTTCTGTCTAAATGTAATACATAATCGAACATAATGCAGTTTGCCAAAGATGGCCTTTTTCGTTGCCAGAGGATGTCCAAGCCCTCGCCTCCTCAAGCCAAGAGGCCCAGGAAGTGGGAATCGAGTTAATGAGAAGTTTTAGGGCTAAAGTCTCCCAGATAGAAGAGAAGTAAGTGTAGAAGATGAAGAGATGTTCTTGCATTTCAGGGCAGTTGGAGCATATGACACATTAAGAAGGGGTGTCGAGCCCCCATCCAATAACTTTATCCCAAGTAGTGAGTTTGTTGTGAATGCCCATCCAGGTGATAAAATAGTGTCTAGGGATAGAGTACTTGTTCCAAACTAAATAGGGTCATGCTACTTTGTTCATAGAGGGTCTCAAAGCAGTGTAGGTGCTACTAATGGTAAATTCCGGCTTGGATTTGTTCGGAATCCATAGAAAGATATCATGAGCGTCAGATATTAGAGTGAGAGCATTGGAGGAGTTTCTAATTTCTGTAAGGTGAGGATGAATTTGTCTGCAAGGAACCCTGACGTGGGAGGGGAAAACCAATCTTCCAATGTGATTAAGGTCCGCGACTCGAGAGATATTGCTCAAGCGAGCCAAATTGGTGATGTTGGGGCCAAAATGTTCAGTGAAGAAGGTTGGAAAAACCCAACGGTTGTACCATACTAATGTGTCTTTTCCATTGCCAGCAAGAACTTTATATAGGCTTACCGCCTCATTGCAAAGCTTTAGATTTTTTCTCAAACTCCAACTGGCGTTGGAAGGAGGAGGAAGAGTCCAAAGGTTTTTTTTTGATTTTTTCCAGCAAGGATCCACTGTGTCCATATGGAGTTTTTGCTTTTGATTATTACGGATCAGATAAGTTTTAGGGCAATCGCCTGATTCCAGATTTTAAGCTTTGGAATCTTAAGAACATTCTCATCCCCAAGAAATATGAGCTTAACCCAGACGATCTTTGCCTCCGAGATCTTCATCTCCGAACCCGACCATAGGAAGCGTCTGACAAGCTGGGAGAGTTCATTTAAGACTCTGAACAAAAGATGACGAACAAACCTGGCTAGCAAAGAAAGCATATTTGATTATTTTGAGTCTACCGGCATACGATAGGTGCTTATAGGTACAACAATTTATACAGTTTGTAACTTTGAGCTAAATTTTTATGTATTTACCGGTAATGAGTCCTCGTTAAAATCGAAGAGGTTCATAATAATTTTTATTGTGCTTGCTGAGGTAAACAAAATTTGAATTTTGTTTGGATTTAGATGGAAGCCGGAAAAACTGATAAATTCTTTCATGTCCTTTTGTATAAAGTTAATGGACTGAATGTCGACTATGCTAAAGATAATAAGATCAAATTTTGTTCCACGCCAGAAAAATGAATCCATAGAATTGCAGGAACCAAATCCATATTCCAAAGAATAATAATTTGTATAACGAAACAAAGACAATTGCATAGTGGGTCTAGGGGTGGCAAACGGTCTGAACCGCGAACCATCGGAACTGTTTAAATCAGAACCACGGGTTGCGGTCCTGGCGGGTTGCGGTCCTGCCAGTTTGCTACTTATGCGGTCCTGGCGGGTTGCGGTCCTGCCAGTTTGCAGTCCTGATGGACCAGTTTCGCAGTTAAACCGCCAGTTCAAACCACCAGACAAACCATTTAAGAACCGTTTATCAGTTCAAACCACCAGCCAAACCATTTAAGAACCGTTTATCAGAATATTTTATAATGTTATTTAAAATTAATTTATAAGTGTTAATTGAATCTAATTTCAATAATTGAGATATGTACCATATACACGAGTTAATTATGCTATTTCATGTATTTTAATTTAAATATGTTATCATTTCAATCGAAATTTTATAATCAATCAATTACATTCTAAAAAAATAATTGTAATTTGATTTTGATACGTTTGATTATTTATTTATATTTATGTATTTAAGATATTTTATTTAATATTATGTAGATATTAAATAAAATATATACATCTACTTGTATTTTGATTTCAACTTTCAATAATTGTAAAAATATAAAAATAAAAATTTGATTGTCTTAAACAAGATATCGTAAACAATATAATTGTAAAACGATTTGTATATTGTTTGAACATACTAGATATTTAAGATGTTATATTTAATATTATGTACATATTAAATAATATATACCTATTAGACATATAATTGTATTCTAATTTTAAATTATTAGGTGATTCTTTAGATTCTTTCAAGCTTGAAGTGTTTATGGTTAGATGAATTATATAGTTTATTGTATTTTCGAACTATTCAATATTAGAAGTTTATATGCATAAACATAAATTTCGCGATCGGTTCGTCTTTCTTGTGGCGGTACTCCAGAAGAACCACCAATAGTATTTGGATCAAAAGGCGCTTGAGCCTCAACTCGATACTGAGTAGGTGGATTTGGCGGTTTTGTAAGACCGTTCGTAGTCCATATCTGATTCAAGTCGGGTCTATGGTGGTTCCATGCCTCCAATTTCAAAATCAACTCTCCATCCCAAGAGTATATTTCTTGCAAACGCAAAGAGTTTCTACCTATAGCACTAGTCGGCCTCACCTTCATCGGAGTGTACATACTCACATCAGCTCCTTTCAAAACAAGCAAGTAACTCACTATCATCCCATAAGGTAGTTTATCCGTACCAAACCTCGTAGCCATATTTCGAATCATCAAGCTAGGTAAACTAATTATTCTCTGATTTCAGACGATAAAAGCAGTAACAAATGTTTGAATATATGAAAGCTGCGAATCATTTTTACTAGGGGGAAGAAATATACTATTTACCAATTTCAAAGCTAATTTCCCATTAGCATCCAAATTACCCCGCATGGCTCAAAATTTACCGCTAATTTTCGGAGCTTTTGCACCAGGACAAGTAAGAAGCTCTATTGCTTCTTCATAAGACATAGGCCAATCAGCACCCCAGATCGAAGGGCGATAACTAATGGAAGGTAATTTATTACCGGTATACATATTATGGGCTGGAACGAAAAAAAGTTCTTGGAAATCAGTTTCAAAAAAACTATAGGGTTTACCATCAACCAAACAATTCATTCCTAAACCTCTTGGATCATTTTCAATTAATTTTGCGGTGGCATAAAACTTGCGTACTAGTTCTAGATCCCAATCACATTTGAATCTAGCTAGTGTCATCCAACCTAGTCCATTATTAGGTTCAATAAGTTTGAATTTTTTTTGCATACCCTCTATTTGGATCAGTTCCTCGTAGTCCAAATACATACCGGACAAAATTTTGGTTACACCTCGACCTCCTTCCTCATTACGGATGCGAAGCTCCCCTTCGCCGCGATGTTCGATAGTCGCGCTCTCCGTTACCTCCATATCTTCAAACAACAAATCTGCCATCTCTTTCATTCATCTCGAGGTTGATTCACTACATCCACCTTGACGGGCATGCTTTGATCTTTTCGAAGACATTTAGCGAAACCTGAAATTTAAAATAGTGTTTGAAAAATATAAAAAAATTTAGAGAAGTGTAGTGGAGAGGAGGAGATAGATTTGTAGTGGAGAGAGGGGATAGATTTATAGTGGAGAGAGGGGATAGATTTGTAGTGGAGTGAAAAATAGAGTAGGAGATAGGTAGTATTTATAGGAAATTATTTTTTATTTTTTCATAGTAGATGTTAGATGACGTCATGATGACGTCATCGTGCGGACCATCCGGCCAGGCGTCCGGATGGTCCGCAGCTTTAAAATGGCAACGGCTAGTTGAATTTCAACTAGTCGTTGCCTCATCCGGGGCATCCGGACGAATCTCTGGATGCCCCGGATGAGGTAACGGCTAGTTGAACTTCAACTAGCCGTTGAGGTCCGGGGCATCCGGAGATTCGTCCGGATGCCTCAGAAACGTCCGGACCATCCGGATCGATATCCGGATGGTCTGAATTCTCTGTCCGGGCGTCCGGACATTGATCCGGATGGTCCGGACATTTTTTTTTCGTTTTTTTTGGGTCTCCCTTATAAATAGAGGAGACCCCAACTCAATACTCACACCTCTCAAACAACTCTCTACTTCTCTCTAAAACTATCTACTTGTTTGAAAAATTCTAGAAAACTATAATTACTTATTTTACATATTCTACTCCTACGTTCGAAATTGTTTGATTTTTGTTTTTCCGCAAATTGTTTCTTAGTTGTTATTAGTATAAATTTAGTTGTTTTATCTTGTTATTAGTCTAAATTTAGATTTTATTATTAGTATTTTATTTCATATTTTAAAAAAAACTGTTATTAGTTTTAAAATGAATTCAAAACGTAGAAATACTGGGGTAAACCCACCATCTAATGTGGATCTCAATACCATAGAGGAATTTTCTACAGAGTTCCCTCACGTTGACACACTCTCCTCCCACGAAAGTGGTGGTGGAAGTACTAGTGGTGGGTCGAGATCTCGTAAGAAAACATCTTGGATTTGGAAACACTATACTCTATCAGAAGATGGTTATTCTTGTATTTGTAACGAGTGCAAAAAATGTTATCTTCACGTAAGTGGAACTAAAAATATGGGCACTAGCACTATGGTAAAACATTTATTGAAACATGAAGTATATGATCCTACAAAACCTAACCCAACTAATGTTTGCATGAACCCTCAAACAGGTCTTCCTTTTGAGTTTAACCACGATACGTATAGGGAAGAAACAATGATTTATGCAGTCGGTAGTTTACAACCATTTAGTTTTGGGGATTCTTGGAGATACGAAAATTGGATGCAAGCTGGGGTAAACCCACAGGCAAAACGCATTCCACGTAGCTCTTTAAAATTGCTAGCCTTTAAATATTATTTAAAAAGAAAAAAGGTATTATACAAACTATGCTGACTTTGCCATGGAATGTTTCGATTACTAGTGACATAGCTACTTTTACTGATTTTGATATGATTGAATGCATGAATGTTTATGGCATTAAAAACAAGATTGTGTCTATTTCGTTGGATAATGCATCTTCTAATGCATCTGCTATAAAAATGCTTATAGAAGATTGCAATCCCCATTTTCCAAAATTGTTTCACACCAAATGTTTATGCCACGCACTTTAATTAATTGCGAAAGAAGGAATACGTAAGGTTCTCGGTGATTATATTGCCCCTATAAAAAATGGGGTCCTATTTTTCTCGACATCCACTGCTAAAAAAAGAGCTTTTAAAACACTTGTTCCTTCAAATGGGAAACCATATAAGAAACTTATATTAGATGTCGAAACTAGATGGAATTTTACTTACACAATGCTTGCACGTGCGCATGTTTTTAAAGGAGAGATTATGACGCTTTATAATGCATCTTATCGTGAAACACCAATTGAAAAAGATCATTGGAAATATTGTGCACGCATGTTAAGATTTTTAAGACTTTTTAAAGAAAACACTCTAACCTTTTCTTCACAAAATCAACATAATGCTCATTTGGCCCTTTTCACGATTACTAATCTTGCCATGCATATGAATGAATTTAGATCAAATTATGTATGCGTAGACATGGTGCCCGAAATGGAATATAAGTTCACAAAGTATTTTCATCCAATCCCTGATAGTTATTCATTTGCTTGCCTTTTAGATCCTTTTTCACGAAAAGAAAAATTTGAATTGCTAGTTAGATGCTTTTATTAATCTGTACGGTTTTCTATAGCTAAACCACCGAAGGAACCAGTTGACCCTGAAAGGTATATTAGCGGTATATATGAATGTTTGTATAATATCTATGATAAGTATGCTGCAAGATATAGATCAAATACATCTACAAATTTAAGGAGTAGTAACAATAGGGGTAGAGGGAGATCTTCTACTAACTATGTTCAATTGGCAATGTTACGAAGCAATGTTACAGAAACCCCTCAATCTGATAATGAGTTGTCTAGATATTTGAGCACTAGGTTTGATTTTACGAATTATCAAAACCAAGGTATTGAAGATATCATAAGATGGTGGGGTACCAAAACTGAAGAGTTTCCTATTCTTTACAGGATTGTTAAAGATATTTATGCTATACCTATGTCTACAGTTGCAAGTGAGTGTGCTTTCAGCCAAGCGAGGTTGCAATACACGACTAAGAGAACAAGATTGATGGGCAAAGCACTTGGAGTGCTTGTGGCAGTTAAGGATTGGACAGCGGCGGATAAAAGGATGCAAGGCAGAGAGTTTAGAGACGAAGTGAACATAGACGACATCTTCGAAGATTATACGGATGATTACGAAGATACACTTGAACAAGAAATTGCGGAAGAAAACGAAGCTGAAGGTGGAACAAGTGAGGACGAAGACGAAGATTTTACTTACGAAGAAGAGGAAGCTTTAGATGAATGATGTTTGTAATAGTTTTTTGCTATTTTGTATTGTAATTTGAAAATATTTGTACAACTCCTGGCCCGCAAGAGTATAAACTGTGAACGGCTAAATTATCCAAAAATGACTTTACCTTTTATTATAATAACAACTGTATTATGAAATGCTTATAACTTCATAAGATCTAATTTTGGTTTAAAAAATAATAACAAACACTTGTAAAATTTAAAACCAAATCACAATAGTAATTAAAATGTAATATTAAAATTATAACCATAGAATTTATAATATTTTAACATGATAAGATATAGTTTTGGTTTGTAATATTAAAATCAACACTACTAATATTAGATCTAAAAACATAATAATAATATTCAAAATGTGATAATAACATAAGTAATATTTAAAATTTTGGACTATATAATAATTACAACACTTAAAATATTAATAACCAAAACAAATTAATATTAACCAAAATGTAATAATAATTCTATAATAATATGAAATATCTCAATATTTTTTAAATATAACATTTTGGTTATAAAATAAATAAAACATTTATAATATTTACCAATAAACCGCGATTTTTTACAAATAAACCGTGGTTTCGCAGTACTGGCGGGTTGCGGTCCTGGCGGGTTGCGGTCCTGCCGGTCTGCGGTCCTGCCGGTCTGGCGGTCCTAATGGTTTGCGGTCCTGGTGGGTTGCAGTCCTGACAGTTTGCAGTCCTAATAGACCAATTTCGCAGTTAAACCGTCAGTTCATAAGCAGATTGTCAGCTTTGAACCGCGGTTCCAGAACCATTTGCCACCCCAAAGTGGGTCGCTCACACCTAAAAAAATGATTAAAAGGTAATGAATTTACAGTCAAATGTATTGAACAAAAGTCTTCCAGCTTTACATCATATGGGGTTGGACCAAGATAGGATAAAAATGTCTCAAACTTGACAAGAAGGTTGACTGGGCAGAATCAATCTCTCTACTTACGATTAGGGGTGTCAAACGGTTTAAACCGCGAACCATCGGAACCGTTTAATAGAGAACCACGGTTTGCGGTTCTGCCGGGTTGCGGTTCTAATATGCCAGTTTCGCAGTTAAACCACCAGTTCAAACCACCAAACAAACCATTTAGGAACCGTTTATCAAAATATTTTATAAGTTATTTAAAATTAATTTGTAAGTGTTAATTAAATCTAATTTCAATAATTGAGATATGTACCATATAAACGAGTTAATTATTCTATTTAATGTATTTTAATTTAAATATGTTATCATTTGAATCGAAATTTTATAATCAAGCAATTACATTCTAAAATAATAGTTGTAATTTGATTTTGATATGTTTGATTATATTTATGTATTTAAGATATTTTATTTAATATTAGGTAGATATTAAATAAAATATATACATCTAACTGTATTTTGATTACAACTTTCAATATTTGTAAAAATATAAAAATAAAAATTTGATTGTCTTAAACAAGAGATCAGATCATAAACAATATAATTGTAAAATGATTTGTGTATTGTTTGTATTTAAGATGTTATATTTAATATTATATACATATTAAATAATATATACCTATTATACATATAATTGTATTATGATTTTAAATTATTAGGTGATTCTTTAGATTCTTTCAAGCTTGAAGTGTTTATGGTTAGATGAATTATATAGTTTATTGTATTTTCGAACTATTCAATCTAAGAAGTTTACATTTAAAATTTTTAGAATTGTATAATTATATGCATAAACTTAAATTACTTGTAAATAACAAAATAAAAATTAAAAGTGAAACTTATTTAAATAACATTTAATAAAAAAAGAAGCAAAACAAACACTTCTTGAAACATAGTTGTTAAAAAAATTAATAAAATTTCAGAAAAAAAAGTCTGGGCCATTCAGACATTTGTCCGGATGCCTCGAAAAAATCCAGGCCATCCGGAGAAATCTCCGGATGGCCCGAATTTGCAGTCCGGGCGTCCGGAAATTACGTCCGGACCATCCGGAGATTTGTCCGGATGGTCAGGAAATTTTTTTTTTCGTTTTTTTAATTATTATTTTTTGGGTCTCCTCTATTTAAATCCAAACTCATAAATTCATATACTCCTCTTTATATCTCTCTACTTGTTCGAAATATTCTTGAAAACTCAAATTTTTTATTTTACATATTGTAGTCCTACTTTCAGAATTGTTTGATTTTTTTTTCGCAAATTGTTTCTATTTGATAAAAACACTTAAATAACGTTCAGATAACATTATAATAGCTCAATTAAGAGCTTCGTATAATTTATCAAGTTATTTAATTGTTATAGTAATTTAAATTAGTTCTTTTAATTCTAATTTTATTAGTTGTTGTTAGTTGTTATTGTTTGTTATTAGTTGGTATTAGTTGGTATTAGTCTAAATTTAGTTTTTATTATTTGCGATATTAATTAGTTTTGATTAGTATTTTATTGCATATTTAAAAAAACGTTGTTTTAAGTTTTAAAATGCCTATAAATCGTAGACTTACTAATACTCATTAATCCGCTAATTTTCACTTGTTATGAATGATGTTTGTGATAACTAAAATAAATTAATACTCACCAAAATGTAAGAATAATTTTATAATCATTATTTAAATTACAATAATAAAATTCAAAATTTAATATTAAAATTATAACAATATAACTTGTAATCTCTTACCATGATAAAATATGATTTTGGTTTAAAAAATAATAAATAACATTTGTAATATTTAAAGCCAAATCACAATAATAATATTCAAAATGTATTATTAAAATTATAACAATATAACTTAAAAATAATAAATAACACTTGTAATATTTAAAACCAAATCACAATAATAAATTCAAAATGTAATATTAAAATTATAACAATATAACTTAAAAATAATAAATAACACTTGTAATATTTAAAACCAAATCACAATAATAAAATTCAAAATGTAATATTAAAATTATAACAATATAACTTAAAAATAATAAATAACACTTGTAATATTTAAAACCTAATCACAATAATAAAATTCAAAATGTCATATTAAAATTATAACAATATAACTTTAAAATAATAAATAACACTTGTAATATTTAAAACCAAATCACAATAATAAAAGGGTGAAGCTATTTCCTCCATCACATTTTTTATTTCCTCCATATTTCAAAATAAATAAAAAACTTATCACTTGTTTTTACTCTTTTATCCTCATTTTACATTCTAATTTATAACTTGATGCCATTAACCATTATGAAACCCTTATATCAACAAACACATGATTTAGACAAATTAAATCCAACGTATATGATTTAACTTCTAAAATTAAACCCTAAAACAAAAAAAAACTTCAAATTTCTTAAAGATTACTCATGGAAGAGGAAGACACCCAAACTAAAGATTTAACACCAAAGAACGTCACCCAATCAACCAACAAGATAATTTAATCTTGTTTTTTAGTTTTACATTCATGTAACTTGAGAATCTATGTTAACAAAACATATTTTCAAAAATCCCGATTTGTGCAGGTTTTAGCGGAAAACAACTAATTCTGAGATAGCAATTAGGAATCATGTGCTTTTTTTTTAAGAAAAAAACACCTAATTCCGAGACGACAGCTCAGAATTAGGTGCGTTTTTTATAAAAAAAAACACCTGATTCCGAGACAGCGCCTCAGAATATGGTGTTTTTTATATAAAAAAATGCACCTAATTCTGAGATGTCGTCTCGGAATTAAGTGCATTTTCATCTGTTTGAATAAACAATGGTGCATTTTTAAGTGTTTTTTTTTTCAAAATAACGAATAATTACCTTAGACGAATTCGAGAGAGACTGTTATTTTTTTGTCAATATTAAAAGAGAAATGAGTAGTTGACTATTGTTTGTTGTTTTTTAAGATTAGAATAGAAATCTTGAAGAAGAGACCGTCTTTATAATGGCTAGGCTATGGTTAGGGTTTATGGAGTATTGATGTGAGAAACTAATAGGACTAGTTGGGTGTGTATAAGTTAATATCATGGAGATAGTTAGGATAGTGGAAATCGATAGAGTTGCTGGAGAATCAATGTGTTTGGAATAAAACTAAAGAAAAGGGTAAATATGTTATTTCCTTTATGGAAAAAATAACAAAGTGGAGTTTCTTTTTATTTATGGGGGAAATAAAAAATTTGATGGAGGAAATAGCTTCACCCATAATAAAATTCAAAATGTAATATTAAAATTATAACAATATAACTTGTAAAATTTTTGCATGATAAAATATGATTTTGGTTTAAAAAATAATAAATAACACTTGTAATATTTCAAACCAAATCACAATAATAAAATTTAAAATGTAATATTAAAATTATAACCATAGAATTTGTAATATTTTAACATGATAAGATATAGTTTTGGTTTGTAATATTAAAATCAACACTACTAGTATTAGATCTAAAAACATAATAATAATATTCAAAATGTGATAATAACATAAGTAATATTTAAAATTTTGGACTATATAATAATTATAAGACTTAAAATATTAATAACCAAAACAAATTAATACTAACCAAAATGTAATAATAATTTTATAATCATATGCAATATCTCAATATTTTTTAAATATAACTTAACATATGATTTTGGTTATAAAATAATTAAAATATTTATAATATTTACAAATAAACCGCGGTTTTTTACAAATAAACCGTGGTTTTGCAGTCCTGCCGGTTTGCGATCCTACCGGTTTATTCCTTTTGCGGTCCTGCCGGTTTGCAGTCCTAATAAACCAGTTTCGCAGTTAAACCACCGATTCATAAATAAATTTCCAGCTTTGAACCGCGGTTTCAAAACCATTTACCACCTCTACCTACGACCCTCTTTTGGTGAACAAGGCATTCTATGCGTACGAACATATGTTTGTTTTAAAATAAAATTTACATGGACAAGAAGTAAATAAACAAAAAAATTATAGAAGTATTATACTACGTTTTTAATTTTATAAATATAATAATAAATATATAATATATAATATATTTAAATTATTTAGCTTAATAAAAAAATATAGGAATAAAAATATTATATAACTAAAATATCCGACTAGAGCAATCGTATTATCATATATGTTTAATTATTAAATATAATTAATGTGTAGTTTATTGGATAAAAATATATAGTATCATTAGTATCTATAATGTAGATGTCATAATTGCGTAAACGTGATCTAAAATGAAAGCTTCAGTCCGCAGTCATAAGTTTTTGGGATTATAATCATTTGTAGGACCTTTTTTATGGACTGTCGAAGAAAGTTAAAATGTTCTTAATAGAAAAAGTAATAATAGGCAATGGTTTCAATTTTATTTATGATATTCCAAATTCTAGGTAGGTACACGTAGGAATATAAACTTTAAAATTCATTCATTTTCTCTCTTTTTTTAGCCCTCGTCGAGAGCGACTATTATCATTTTTTTTAAAGAAACAATAAAAAAAGTGACATGTATACTGTGAGATCATCTATAATAGCATCAACATATAAGAATTACGCTAAAGAAGAACCATAACAAAAGAATAAATATGGTCAAGTCTTTTTTTCTACACCTTCAAATCGCAATGAATATGATTCTTGCGCTTTTATGATTCTGACACTATAACTTTGAGATTTGTTATCAGAGCCAATTCTAAATGGTTTAAAGGTATTATTTCGCTAATATTAATTTTATTAATTGGTTCAAACTAAGAGAAACCTTTAAATTTTATTTGATGTTCAGATCTCAAGCATGCTTAAGCTTTAGTTAATTTAAAATGGATGTTTAAGACTTATTTAGACATGCATATATACTCAAGCTTGAGTTTAAAAAAGATAAAAAAAAACACAAACTGAGAATAAAATAGAAAGTTTTTAAAAAATTTAATCGCATGCTTGTCGCAGTGAACTGGTTTGTCGCCCTAACAACCATTTGTTAAATTGATGTGTTTTTGTTTTTCAACAGAAACCATCCTTTAAGCAATTCGACCAACAAAATCAGTTTGGCAGTTAGAGTAGTTAAGGTTTTTAAAGGGAATTGTATTAAAACGACTGACATTTGAAATTTGAATAAAACGTTCAAATTTTCAATTTTGAAATTCTGTTTGCAAGGGGTTCCGCCCCTTGACCATGTTAATCATTATATAATCTAATAAGCGTGCATTCCGCACTCTACGACTTGTTTGATAATGTATAATGATTAATTTGGTCGACTAGTCGATCCAATTACACTAAAATATCTAACATTCTTCTCCTATTTTAATGTAATTCATGATCAACTAAACACAATCACAACAATTAATAAATTTATGCATAAATGAAATATTGCAATGATTGAATTTCATATTAGTATATTACGCATTCCAAATATTTGAATATCAAGGTATCACTAAGGATTGAACCTTTACTATACATAATGAATACATGAAAATAATATACACATAAATTTACATTCTCACTTTTCTTACTTGACACTATTTTTACTAGCCATGTGTCCTTATCCTTCTTAAGCATATCAAAGTCAAGTCCTAGCTTCTTGAAGCGGCTAAACTTCATGCTCAAATCGATAGTTCTTTTCCTCTTGCACCTGCATATGCAATTTTCCAAAAGAACTATTAAGAAGATAATCTTCAACCTTCACAACTTGCAGTTCTGAACACATACCTTGGGATGATATACAAATGTGTTCCAATTTCTAAATGTTAAGTTTTCCACATTGAATTCAGCACCTAATGTCATATTAGATGGGAATTGGGTATCTCAACATGAGAGATTTTAGATGGAATTTAATCCCATCCCTATAGCCGATTTGTGCATAAGATCTCTATTTAACCCTTTGGTTAAATGATCAGCTAAATTATATTGAGTTCGCACGAACTCTACTGAAATAACATCATGCGTGATGCGCTCACGGATCATATTGTGTATAACTTCTAAACTGGGTGTCTAGACCTATCTTTGTAAACTTGTCTATAGACATTGGCCAATGAAACTTCACTATCACATCTGATAGATATAGGTGTTATCGGTTTGGGCCATAACAGAATTTCATACATTAAATTTCTTAGCCACTCAACTTCTTTACTCGATGCTCCTAATGTCACAAACTCTTATTCCATTTTTGAATCAGTAATAAAAGTTTGTTTCTTAGATGCCCAAGAGATAGCACCTCCACCAAGTATAAATACCCATACACTTGCAGAAGAATTATCTTCCATATTGGAAATGTAACTCGCGTATGAATATCATTCAAGTACAGTTGAAATCCAGTAGAAGTTAAACTATAATTCATGGTTACTTTCAAATACTTGAATACTCGATTTAAAGCTTGTCAATGATGCGAACTAGGATTGCTAGTATACCACTAAGCTTTCTAACAGCAAAGACAATATCCGACCTAGTGCTGATCGTGACATACATAAGACACTTGATGGCTCTTGAGTATTCAAGTTGAGATATAACGATACCTTTATTAGGTAGAAGCTTAAGACTAGGATCTATAGGTGAGCTTACCGGAGAACAATCTTTAAAATTAAATTTATTCATTATCTTCTCAATATAGTGAGATTGAGAAATCGATATACTATTGTTCTTTCGCTTGATTCTTATACCAAGAATCATTTCAACTTCACCCAAATCCTTCATCTCAAAAAGAGATGATAAGAATTTCTTTGTTTCATCAACCTGATTTTGGTCAGTACCAAAAATCAACATATTGTCCACATATAGACAAATCATAACTCATTGACCATAATTATCAAATTTACTATATACACACACACACACGTGTCTTCTTAGATAAGAATAAATCAATTATACAATATCACATAATCAAAAAATTTATGCCAATCTTTTGGTTCTTCTTTCAAACCATACAAAGATTTTTTTTTTCCAATTTGAATACCTTGTTTACACAACCAGGCATGACAAACCCTTCCGGTTGTTTCATATAAATCTCCTCATTTAAATCCCATTCAAGAATGCAGTTTTAACATCCATTTGATGAATTACAAGATTGTATACAAATGCAACTGCAATCAACAATCTAATGGTGAAATCCTAGCAACCGAAGGATAAGTATCAAAGAAGTCAAATCCTTCTCTTTGTCTAAATCTTCGGATAACCAATCTAGCTTTGTACCTTTCAATGTACCATCTACTTTTGTTATTCGTTTTATGATCCTTCTATTTCCCAATGATTTGCACCTATGAGGTAAATCAACCAATTCTCATGTATTATTATGCATGATAGACTTTATCTCATCTTGGATAGTTTATTTCCAGAATGCAGTATCCCTTGATGTCATAACATCACTAAAAGTCATTGGATCATCTTCAATAACAAACTAATATTAATATTGATAGTCAATCTTATCTCTTGACCCTTCAACTAAATAAAGTTGAAAAAATCAGATCCGAACGAGTTAGCTTTTCTGGCTTTAGTACTTCGCCTTAATTTCAAGGTTCAAGTACATAATTGGTACCACTTGATATATTTTCAATTTGACTTGAGTTCCTATTCAAAGAGTGTTGAATCAATTCTCTAGGTATAGGTATAAAAGTAAATATCTCTTCATCAAATATTGCATCTCTTGACTCGATAACCGTGTTCACCGACACAGAGTCATTGGATTCTAACACATAGAACCTATATGCAACGGAATGCTCAACATATCTAATGAAGATACTATATATACCTCTTTCACCTAAATTTTTCTTTTTGGGTTCAGTGAGCCTTACAACTGCTCTACAGCCCCGGACTCTCAGATAATTCAGTGTTTGAGGCTTCTTAAACCAAAGCTCATACGGGGTCATCTTATTCCTTTTAGTCGGAATATGATTCAATAAATAGGAGGCTGTTAACATAGCCTCACCCCAGAATCCTTCACTCAAACCCGAATTGGACAACATGAAATTGACAATTTCTTTCAAAGTCTTATTTTTCCTCTCAGCTATACCATTTTGTTGTGGTGTATAAGGAGTTATGGTTTGATGAATCATACCGTAGACTGAAAATATACATGATCATAATATTCACGTCTTTTATCTGTACGTAGATTTTTAATCAAATCATCTACTTGTTTCTTATATGTTTTAAACTTATCAAGAGCTTCATTTTTAGCATGCAACAAATAAATGTAGTAATATCTAGATGCATCATCAATAAAAGCAATAACATACTTTTTATTTCCTAACGAAGGTGTAGCATCGAAATCACATAAATCCATATGCACTAGTTCCAATATTTTGGAAACTCGGTTAACATTATTGAAAGGTTTACTAGTTATCTTAGTTAACATGCAATTTTTACATTTTTCATTATTTGCATCAACATGAGGTCCATAATAAACATGGCATAATCTAGCATGCTATAATTTTGTTTCATTCAAATTTCTACACACTAGTCGAAGCCATACAAACAGAATCATTTTGGAACGAAACATTAATATTTAACATAAACATACCATTACACAAATATCTGAATCCTATGTATACACCATGTGTTGACGATTAATATTTTCCACTTTCGTACACTTGTTTGAAACCACAATTGTTCAAACAACACCTGATAAAAAGTTCTTTCGAATCTCAAGAACCTACAATAAAATGTAAAATAATGTGTATTTTCCAGAAGTAAATAGTAATTTAACATTTCCTAGTCATTTAATTGGTTCGGTTGCAACATTTCCCATCTTAAGGGAAGGTCCATCTTCAATCATTTGAAAATTACTGAACCAACGAAGATACTTACATACATGACTTGTTGATCCCGAATCAATCCACCAAGCAACATCATCCTCCTGCACATAAAATGCCTCAGATGTTAGAGATATATAATTCTGACCTGAAATAAAATCTGACCTTGTTGCTTTTCAGGATCCTTAAATCCACTTGAACCAACAATGTTTCCACTTGGACCGCCATTGTTCCCACTTGGACCAGTATGCCTCTTCCAACTCAAAAATCCCTCATAAAGTGACCAGGTTTGCCACATTTCTAGCCTGCAATTTTAGGCTTTTTGCTGGAAAAATTGTTATTTTTGTTGTTGCCTTTAAACTTTCATTTATTCCCCTTATTTGTATTTGTATTCTTAATGAATCCGCTGTTTGTAGCCATATTTACATATAAGTTTCCCACTTGGTTTTTACCCTTAGGATTACTTATTTCATCTTGATCCTTAGAGACTCTTCAATCTTAAAATGACTACCAAGTTCGACTAAAGGCAGTTCTTCCTTGTTGTGTTTCAGTGTGTGTTTAAAATCCTTCAATGAAGGAGGAAATTTGTCAATAACAGAGGAAACCGAAATATATTCGGCCATTTTCATATTTTGTTGAATGAATTGATCCAGAATTCTTAGTAGTTCATTATACTATTCCTTTACAGGTCTAAAGTCAACCATTTTTTAGTTTATGAAACTACTAACCATGAACTTTCTACTAGAAGCATCTCCTGCCATGTATTTCGATTCAATAAAATCCCATAAATCTTTTGCAGATTCAACATTTTGGTATACATCAAACAAAGTATGAGACATATCGTATAATATGTGCCTACGACAAATGTAATCATCATTCTCCCACTTGTTGTGCCTCCTTGTTTGTTCCAGCGTTTCATTCTTCATGATCTCGGGACAGGGGGTACTCAGGACATACACAACCTTGAGGGTAGTCAACAGAAAATGCATTTTTTCTACCAGCATCTGAAATCATGTCTTGTCATCTCCTTCGCTGACTCTCCTTCGTTCGTCATCTCTATCTTCATAACAAGACCAAAATATTTCAATAATTTATAAATTACAGTGTCTGGATTCCAGATAAATCTTTCAAGTCTTGTAAACAATATCATATTGAAATATTTTTGAATAAGATCATAGAGAGCATGAAATTAATGTGTTTTTGTTTTTCAACGGAACCATTCGATAAATAATTCGACCAACAAAATCAGTTTGGCAGTTAGAGTAGTTAAGGTCTGTGATAGAAATTGTATTAAAACGGTTGAAATTTGAAATTTGAATAAAACGTTCAAATTTCTAATTCAGATTCTTTTTATAGATACCACGATGTACAAAGCCTACTAATGATCCACCACCTCCTAGACCTCCACCTGTGAGAAAGACGGAACAAGCCACTTTCGGTTAGTCGACTGACGATTATGAGGTGAAAATGACAGAACAGGCCACTTTCGGTAAGTCGAGCGACAATTATGAGATGAAAAGAATTGGAAAAGCCGTGAGAATGGATAAATTGGAGACGGAAACCTTCGAGGAAAATAAGATTGACGCGATTGGAGATATACATATCGACTGTAACCTATTCGAAGAAATATCACACAGAAATTCAGTGTCATGTAACACCAAGATTGCAGGGTACGTGAGCTATGTGGGCTTTGAAACTGCATTCAAGTTGTTGAAATCTATAGAAATGTTGATCTCTACGATACCTCTCTTTCTTTGATCATCTCATTACTTGATAGTTTAGAGTTGATCACACCCATAATGCAATTTCATACCACTTTGTTGAAGAGATTAGAAGAAAAATGGCTGCAACTGTCAGCCTAAAGTTGTGGAAGAGGAAAGTAAGGAGGTGGGAGAGAAAACTGTTATAGAAGTTGAATTCATTGCCGATCAGTTTGGAAGTTGTTTCATCCAGCATAAACTAAAAATTGCCACCGAGGAGGAAACCAACAAGATATCCTCTAATATTAGTCCTTACACTCGTAGTCTGATGACTGAAGTATTTGGAAATTGTATCATTCCAAAATTTATCGAGCATGGTACAGAGTCCAAAGGAGAGATTGTCCAGCCACATCACATGCCATGCATCTTCTGGCCCTCAGTCTTCAAATGTATGATTGTAGAGTGATCCTGAAGGCCTTGACAAAAAATAGAAGCACAAACAAAATATTTCTTCTTGTATCAAGTATAATAGAGATAACGATCCCAAAAATATTAAGTCTAAATAAAATAAACGCAAATAACACAGAACATTTTTTTACGTGGAAAACCTTCCTAGTGTAGGAAGTAAAAACCACGAGACTGATTTCGGAGTCCAACCAAATATTCACTATCAGAAGATGGGTTACAAAACTATACTCTAGATAAAACTAGAGTATACGCCACAAAAAGTATGACAACTTCATACACAACCCCAATACACAAGATAATGAACCGAAATCAGAAAACTCACTGAAATATCCCCAAAACGCAGTTAGAAGAAGATGATAAAAAACACACTTAGATGACTCCAAATAAAAAAACCCTCTGGAAATATTGTAGAGGACACGTAGACGAGCCTTCTCACCAAAATTGAAGCCGATCGGACAACCGAAGACAGTCCGATTGAAAGCACAAAGTTCCGCCTCGAATCATCTTTTTCTCTCAAAACTGCACTATAGAATATGATGCTAATTTTCGAAAGACACTGTATAAATATATATTTATACATAAACCAAAATCCTATGTGTTATCCAAATTGGGTTTAGCCCATATGATAATTGGACTCCCACATAGGAATAGCCCAACAAATCTCCCCCTCACGACTATGTGGGAGGATTCGCCATCCCGGCGATCAATCTACAATGTTCAAGCTTTCCCATATGCAAAGCCTTTGTCATCATGTCACACCCATTATCATCTGTATGAACTTTATCAACCTCCATTAGTTTAGCATCAAGAATATCTCGAATCCAATGATATCTCACATCAATATGTTTCGACTTTGAGTGAAATGATGAATTCTTCACGAGATGAATATCACTCTGATTATCACATAACAGTACATACCTGTGTTGCTCAAATCCAAGTTCTTTCAAGAACTTCTTCATCCATTGTAGTTCTTTACTCGCTTCTGTCACTGCAATGAATTCAGCTTCTATCGTTGAAAGGGCAACACACTTTTGTAGTCTTGATTTCCATGAAACAGCGCCACCACAAAAGTTAATCAAATATCCAGAAGTAGACTTGCGATTATCAACATCTCTAGCCAAGTCTGAATCAGAATAAGCCAACAACTCAAGTTTATTCATCCCAAAACTGAGCTTCAAGTTAGAGGTTCCTCGCATATACCTCATAATCCATTTCACGGCTTCCCAATGCTCTCTACCTGGGTTTGACAAAAATATGCTCACAACACAAACACTATGAGTTAAGTCAGGACGAGTACATACCATGGCATACATGAGACTTCCAACTGCAGATGCATATGGAATATTAGCCATGTCTCTCTTTTCTTCATTAGTTGAAGGACATTGTTTCTTGCTTAACTTGAAGTGACCGGAAAGTGGTGAGCTAACCACTTTAGCTTTGTCCATATTAAACTTCTGAAGAATTTTCTCAATGTATTTTTCTTGTGATAAGAACAACTTCTTCAAGTCTCTGTCTCTAGTAATTCGAATGTCGAGTATCTGCTTTGCTGGACCTAAATCTTTCATTGCGAAAGACTTACTTAACTGTTTCTTCAAAGAATCAATCCGCGAAGTATTCTTCCCAACAATAAGCATATCATCCACGTAAAGTAAAAGAACGATAAAATCGGCGTTAGAAAATTTCTTCACAAATACACAATTATCAGAAGAAGTCTTCTTGTAATCTTGCTCCCCCATAACTGACATGAACTTCTTATACCACTGTCTCGGAGCTTGCTTCAAACCATATAGACTTTTTTTTCAGTCTGCATACATAATCTTCTTTTCCTTCAACCACAAAACCTTCAGGATGTTTCATAAAAATCTCTTCTTCCAAGTCACCATGCAAGAATGCTGTTTTTACATCCATTTTCTCAATTTTCAAGTCTAGACTCACTGCAATGCCTAGAACCACACGAATAGAAGACATTTTTACAACTGGAGAAAATATTGCATCAAAATCAATACCTTTTTTCTGACCAAAGCCTTTGACTACCAATCTTACTTTGTACCGAGGTTGCAGAGAACTATCATCTTGCTTCAACCTATACACCCACTTGTTACTGAAGGCTTTTCTCCCTTCAGTATCTTCACTAACTCAAATATATGATTCTCATGAAGTGATTGCATCTCTTCATCCATCGCTTTAATCCATTGATTTTTACATACACCACTAATAGCCTCATCATAACACTCAGGCTCACCTGCATCGGTTAACAAAATATATTCATCAGAAGGATATCTAGTAGAGGGTTGTCTATCTCTAGTAGATCTCTGCGTTGGAACTTCAAGTTGTTCAACATCTTCTTCATTCTCTTGTTCATGCATGAAATCATTATCATGATAACCAGTATCAACAATATGTGAACCTCTTGAGGCAGATGAGTCACCATCTGAATTTTCTTCAACTTCTGTAGGAGTATGTGCAATCGGAATATGCCCCAATTCTACCAAGTCATTCTCAGACATAGGCGCTAAATTTTGACTCTTATCAATATCATGAACTATCTGATCTTCCATAAACACGGCATCTCTGCTCCTAATAAGCTTCTTATTAATTGGATCATGAAATCTGTAGCCGAACTCATCAAGACCATAACCAATGACACGCAAATGATCATAAGAAACATCTTTACCTGTCCAAACTCTTTTTGGGATATCTCAATCTAAAGGTACAGAAGGACTAAGATTCAATACATGTACCACTGTATTCAAAGCTTCACCCCAAAAGTATTTAGGGAGTTGTGATTGTGAAAGAAGACATATTACCCTTTCAATTAATGTTCGGTTTAGTCTCTCCGCTACGCCATTCAACTAAGGGGTCTTGGGAGGTGTCTTTTGATGCCGAATACCTTGTTGTCTACAATAATCATCAAAAGGACCAATGTATTCTCCCCCATTATCAATTCTAACACACTTCAATTGTTTCCCAGTCTATCTCTCAACTGAAGCTTGAAACTGCTTAAAGACATCTAACACTTGATCTTTTGTTTTCAAAGTGTAAGCCCAAATTTTCCTGGAATGATCATCAACAAAGGTAACAAAGTACAAACAACCACTAAGTGTTCTCGTTTTGAAAGAACCACAAACATCAGTATGTACCAAGTCAAGCAAACTTGGTTTTCTTGAAGGAGCCGAGCTCTTGAAAGATACTCTATTCTGCTTTCCAGCCAAACAATGTACGCATTTCTTTAAATGAGCTTTGTGTATCCCACGAATGTATTGTTTCTTCCTCAGAATATCTAATCCTTTTTCGCTAATGTGACTGAGTCTTTTATGCCACAAATCAACCATTGATTCATCATTAACAGCATTGATTTTCTCAGCAGCCACCCTTGCAGACATGATGTAGAGGGCTGAATATTTTTGTCCTCTTGCCACAACCAACGAGCCCTTAGTAAGTTTCCACTGCCCATTCGCAAAAATACTGCAATAACCTTCATCATCTAGCTTCCCTGTAGATATCAAATTCAATCGAAGATCGGGTATATGTTTAACACCCTTCAAAATCAATCTTGCACCCATGCTTGTTTCTAGATAAACATCACCAATACCAACCACTTTAGACAAATCATTATTTCCCATCTTTGCAGAACCAAAGTCACCAGAGGTGTAAGATGAGAAAAATTCTCTATGAGAAGTGGCATGAATTGTAGCACCACTGTCAACTACCTAGCCATTTTCATCAGACACAGAATTCACAACAGCATCATCAATAACAACGAAGTAGCTCTCTGAAACTGCAGCAACATGTTTCTCGTCACCACTTTCATCATAATTTTTCTCCTTGTTCTTTTCTTCTTTACCATTTTTGGATTTCCCAAAATTATTCTTTTTTCTCAACTTAGGACAAAATTTCTTAGTGTGCCCGATCTCATGACAGTAGTAGCACTCCCAATCTGCAAATTTATTAGACTTGTTCCGACTCTTGCTTCTACTTTTACCTCTAGTTTTCGAACCGCGATTTTCATTTCTACCACGTTTCTCAACGACTAGAGTTTCTGAATGTGAAGAGAAGCCAACTGTTTTACTTCTCATATCTTCATTCAACAAACTACTTTTAGCTAATGCCATTGAGATATTGCCTTCAGGAGCTGAATTAGAAAGAGACATTCTGAAAGTATCCCATGAGTCTGGCAGTGAACCATGCAACCATAACGCCAAAACCTCATCATCAAATTTGATACCCATAGCAGCCAACTGATTAATCAAGCCTTGAAAGGTATTCAAGTGATCTGTAAGAGGTGATCCATCTTGATATCTTAAATACATCAACTGTTTGAACAAAAGTAACTTACTGTTTCCTGTCTTCCGAGCATATAACTCCTCAAGTTTACTCCACAATTTCCTTGCATTTGTTTCGTCTACAACATGATTCAACACATTATCATCAACCCATTGGCGAATAAAGCCACAAACCTGCCGGTAAATAATTATCCATTCTACATCAGACTTATCTGTAGGTTTTTCATCACCGAACACTGGTAAATGAAAACTTTTAACATAAAGAAGATCTTCCATCTTCGATTTCCATATATGATAATTCGAACCATTCATCGTCACCATTCTGCTTGTATTCACCTTCATATTTGATGCAAGACAAGTACACAACCACTCGCTCTGATACCACTTTGACAAGAAATAGAAGCACAAACGAAATCTTCCTTCTTGTATCAAGTATGATAGAGATAACGATCCAAAAAATATCAAGTCTGAATAAAATAAACCCAAACAACACAGAACACTTTTTTACGTGGAAAACCTTCCCAGTGTAGGAAGTAAAAAGCACGGGACTGATTTCGGAGTCCAACCAAATATTCACTATCAGAAGATGGGTTACAAAAATATACTCTAGATAAAACTAGAGCATACGCCACAAGAAGTATGAAAACTTCATACACAACCCCAATACACAAGATAATGAACCGAAATCAGAAAACTCACTGAAATATCCCCAAAACGCAGTTAGAAGAAGATGATCAAAAAACACACTTAGATGACTCCAAATCAAAAACCCTCTGGACAGATTGTAGAGGACAAGTAGACGAGACTTCTCACCAAAATTGAAGCCGATCGGACAACCGGAGACAGTCCGATTGAAAGCACAAAGTTCCGCCTCGAATCACTTTTTTCTCTCAAAACTGCACTATAGAATATGATGCTAATTTTCGAAAAACACTGTATAAATATATATTTATACATGAACCAAAATCCTATGTGTTATCCAAATTGGGCTTAGCCCATATGATAATTGGACTCCCACATAGGAAGAGCCCAACAGGCCTTAGAACTGGTTGTGCTTCACCAACAAAAGCAGATGGTTATAGAGCTTGATGGTTCTATCATGAACTGTGTTCTTGTCCAGAATGTGAATCATGTACTTCTGAACTGTATAAAATGTATTCCTTAGGTTCATATACATTTTATTATCTCGTTCTTCTATCATGGACTGATGCTTCATGGGTTTGCCGTCAAACTTGGAATGGTTGTCCTCTACAGTGACAAGAAAGGTAGGAGCCTAAAATCTCACGATACCTTTGAAGAAGAACATAATTTTGTGAACAGTAATTATGGATGCCGCGTACGAGTCGGCAGAAAAGACTTGCAATTTCTCGGGCAATCCAATGATGAAGTTTGTACTGTGAACTTTAACAAAGGGATCAATGACTGGGCATCACTGGAACCCAACAGTCAGTAAGTTACCAATTGTATTGCACGGACATTGAATGATTCAGGTAATTTGCTCTAAACAACTCCGAGATGAAGTGCATAAACATTGGATTTCGGGTTAAGGAATTGTTTACTGTTCCACATTTTCATCCACTACCTCAGACGTCATTCAACTATTCATCTATTCTCCTGAGAGTTTTCCCCAGTTTGTGAAAGTATCCGTTGATAAGAATAAGACTGAAACAGTTGTTTCTAGGTTTTTAGTTCAGGATTTTGAAAAAACAGTCAAGAAGCATTTTCCTTCTCAGATGTCTTACGAGTTTGTTACTTTTTTATAGGTCTTATGATGATCTCGTACGAAAAGTATCCCAAAAGAAATTTGATGGAGCAGCTAAGAATTTTGGAATATTAACAGATGCATATATATGGTGATTTTTCGTTTGCAGGTGGGCATTTTGTTTCTAACTGGAAGAATCTTCAGGTGGGTGTCTTTAGGACACGGTGACATGAAGCTTTATTTTGAACTTTCCTTGCGAGCAGTTGAAACCCCACCATTTCTTCAGCTTTACAAAATCTTAGCTGGTCCTAAGCAAGTTTATGTGATCAAGGGATTTGATCAAGGTCTCAATTTTGTGCTCCCTCTTATTTTAAGCTCAGCGGTGACTTTTGATGAATGGTTTTGAATTTCTGGTGATAATGATCAACATGAAGAAGCGGTTCAACAACTTCATACGATGTAGAAACAGTACTACGAAGCTCTGTCTCATAAAGACCTTGTAGTTCTGAATGTTGGTGGGGAACGGAAGCGACTTTTGAACATAGCTATCTAGTTGCGCACGTGTGATTATCAATCTCTCTTCTAGGGCTCTGAACCTGGTCCGGGTACTCTCTTAGCAAAACCTGATGGGAAACTTGTTTTTCTTGATTTTGGTACGATGAGTGAACCTCTATTGTTGAGCACAGACACAAAAACACGCAGTCTGTGCCATTTCGAGGCTGCAATCACTTATGGTGGCTGATATTTGTAGCATGACGATGGTTAGAATTGCGTCCGTATCTTTCCTGTTCTAGTTTAGATCAGACACTGCCGAAGAAGTTGAAGAGCGAACTGAGGACAATGTTGTTGAAAAATCGAAGAAAAATTCTTCTCAACCAGGAAAAGATGATGTAGACGAGAGGGCTCACAGCTATCTATTTGTAATGGACAAATGTAGGCCAGTCTTATTTGTAAATCAGGATTCGGAGTTAGATGAAGCAAGTACTCCAAATCGAACGTACGACCATCAAATGCGTGACAATGTTCGTCACAAAATTTTTGGTCCTAAATTCCACCGTTTACGGTTTAGGGTTCTAAAATGTTGTGTTAGCTTATTAGATTTTTTTATATTAACAATTTATTTAAAAATATAGTACATTTATTTTTTTTATTTTTTTTATTAGGGTTCACACGATTTTTATTTAAAATTAAAAAACCCTATTTGAATGATTACATTTCGTTAATATATATATATATTCGTGAAAAGAGAGTTTTGAAATTTAGATAGGGTTTTATCTAATTAATTAGCTTATGTCGCATTTTGGCTACATGAATCTTTTTTTAGATTTTTGAAAATTTTAACGAGATATTTTATATCATGGATATTGATTTAGATATTCATGACTTATTGAAATTTATTCATGATATTTTGCATGCTTTATAAAGTGAAAACTTCATCCGCTAGGTGAGATTGTAAAGGTGGATCTATCATGCCATCTGTGTGGCTTTTTTATGGGTGAACTTTGCATAAATAGGATGGTTTGAGCGCTCATAAGTAAGGCTCAGATGTGTGATCTAGATCGACCTATACAAAATACTACCTTATGGTTTCCTCAATGATGAGCACTCATAGCATGATGTAGTTGTTGAAACTTACCATACTCGTACACAACTATTTTTTAGTGTTGAATGATTTTGGTTAAGTATGCCATGAATTAGTCGTATACGGCCCTTATGTAAAGCTTGTCTATTTTCATATATTGTTGTGAGCCAACACTGTATTCTCTAAAGAATTGGACTCTAAAAGTAATGTATAGTGCGTTGGCATCTACAATATCTGTGGTTTACAGCAAAGTTAGATCACATGAATGCATTTTAGCACTTAAACCTTGATAAAACTTAGATTCTCTATTAAATTTTTTCTATAATGTTTTTTAACTATTCAATTAGTTCGATGTTTTCTTTATTGTTCCGTCAATGATGCTCTATTAAGAAAAACAATGCATGTTCTTCTACTATCAGGGACACTTTTAAAGGATGGAACCATGAGATCATGTTTCTACTCGTACTAAATGACATATAGTACTAAATTAAAAAGGAAAAACATGGAACCCAATTTTTATGAGAGGTACGAGCGTTTCACCCGCATGAGTCACTATGTGCTCTAGAAGAGTGTTTTACATGTATTCTTCAGTTACATGACCACTGATATAGAAAATCCTAAGGACATGTTTTCCCATCTTGAGAAGAGTTTTCTTTATCCCCTTAGGTCAAAATTAAGGGTCTGATTCGATAAAATCGCAACAATAAAATATAGAGGAGTTGTCAAAGTCCGAGAGCATATGTTTTAGGTGATTTATGTTCATAACAAGTTGAAGGAACTCAAGGTTGAACTCTCATAGACTATTGTTGTGTCTTACATATTCATGTTACCCCATCCCTTCTCGCAATTGTTTTTTCCTATATACAACCTACGATTTCTTTGACACAAAATAAGACCTAAACACTCTTATTTACAACCATGTGCATGAGAAGGAAAATATTCTCAAAGGAAAAAATAATCAAACATTGTTTATATCAGCAAAAGTGTTATAAGAATAAGCGCAAAAAAACTTTAATTTTAGCTACATAGATTTTAGTTTCGGGTTCTGGACATGAGGGTATTGACCCTACGAAAGCTAAAGACAAAGGAAAAGTTAATATATTTTTATATTTCAAGAGTTTGTATCACATGAAGAAAGAGAGTGAGAAGTGAAAGTCCTCGATGGCCAAGAAAGGTAAATTTTATTCAGTTTTAAGTTTATAAGAAAATTTAGTTTCAATGTAAAAGGACACATGGTGGGTTCATACAATAGCCTCAACTTATATTTTTGTTTCTTAGCATAGTACACTCCAAATCAGATATCTCAATAATGGAAAGGTTTCTCTATTTGTTGTTGAGGGGATTACGTGTCTTTCGAGACTATTTTAAATTTTCAATTGGTTTTGACTTCTAGATATGTATTATATTAAATTATTTTTTATTTGCGCATTCGTTTAAGAGGAATTTAATTTATTTTCTTATTATATAAAATTTTATCTTTCATTGGATAATAAACTCGTTGGTAAATGTGTACTTCATTATTTTAATAATTTATATATTGAATAGCGTTGTTAAGTATCAAATAACCATGAATGTGTCACACGATAGTGCTTCTAAAAATTCAGGCTCTCTGTGGATGGTTATATCATATCTCCAAGAAGCGAATAAAGTTTGTTGTTAACAGTCTTTTAACTCCTCTTGATTACACCGACTTTGAGACATATGTTGAGATTATCAAAGGAAAGAGACCAAAATAAGAAATTTGAAGTCCCTCATACTAAAGATATATGAGAATTAATCTTTACAAACATATGCGGCCTTTTCCTCACAGATTCGTTGAATTTCCAAAGTTACTTCATTTCATTCATAAGCGAACTTTCACGATATGGGGTACCTATTTTTTCTTCATAAAATATTTAATTTCATATACATATTCAAATTCTGTAAGACCAAAGTTGAATTATAGTTTGGTAAAATGATTAAAATATTCATATTTAAGCATGATGGTGAATACTATGAAGGTATCTTGTTGATCTAAATGTTCCTCGTCTTTAGAGAACTTATTGTTATCCTCATTATTGTCATCGTTGTTTTATTTAATCTCTAAAGAGTCAGTTTGAGAAAATGTGGGAACTTAATGATTAAAAATCGTTTTCTAGTGAGGTCTTAAGTTCAGCCAAGGATTTGCCTTTCAAATTCCATGAATGATATTTTTGCTCAATCTGTGAATGACTCATTTAGTCGTGTTAAATGCTTATTTCTTGATAGATTTCAGTATCTTTTCTACAGATATAATTTTTGGAAGCAGTTAATGAAGCCTCGTGTTTAGACTCTTTAAAAAATCATAATCTTTCTTGACAACCTCATATGCCTTCTTTAGATCGTTAAACTCCCACTCATTGTTGGTTGTCTTTTTTTTTAGTTCTCAAACTATTGCAAGACTTTTCAGTCATCCAAATAAGGAAGAGGAACAAATTAGTATAATTACGATTAACATTTTGATTTAAATTTAGATTGAGATTTTGATTTGGTTTTTATTTCGATTTTGATTTTATTAATGTTTGGATTTTATAATTTCGGATTTTGATTAGATTAGATTTCCAAATAATGTTTACATTAGATTTTGATTTTTAATTTGTGTTTGGATTCGATTTTGATTTTCAATTTGTGTTTGGATTTTATTTTGACTTTTGATTTGTATTTGGATTCGATTCGTTTGGATTTTTCCATTTGGATTTTTCTTTCATGTTTGGAGTTTGGAGATTGGCGATTAGCGATTGGTGATTGCCGATTCGCGATGGGTCATTTGGATTTGGATTTGGATTTGAATTTGAGTTTGAGTTTGAGTTTGAGTTTGAGTTTGAGTTTGAGTTTGAGTTTGAGTTTAATTTTTGCTTTAGTTTTTCGATCTGGATTTGGATTTGGATTTGGTTTTTGGATATAGATTTAGATTTGCATTTGGTTTTGGATTTGGATTTGTATTTGTATTTGGATTTTGGATTTTGGATTGGATTTAGTTATGGTTTATGGAGTTGAAGTTGTATCAAGAGTTTGATTTAGTTTTAGTTTTGGATTCAGAGTTGGATTTGATTTTTGTTTTTGTTTTGATGATATGTGGATGTTGACTTTAACTTAGTATTTTGATTTGGTTGTCCGTTTTGAATTAGTATTTGGGTTTGGATTTGGTTCTTTATATTTGGTTTTTATGTTTTGCTCTGAACTTGTATTTGGAATTGAAAATTTGAATTGGTATTTAATTTACAAATGAAGGTCGTTTTACAATTGAAGGGACATTGTGGATTTCTTTACGAAAGCTGAGATGACATCTAGGATTTGCTTTATGTGTAACAAAATCCCAATGCTTATTACTATTTCATTGTAAGTTTTAGGGAGGGTGTTAGCAATATAGTTCATTATGTTATTTGTGACTACCATTAAGTTTTTAATTTATTAGTCTATATAATGTGAGCAAAGTTCTTTGTAAGAAACACACTTCCACCTATTAAAAACTCTAGCCATTTTTTGTTTCTTTACCTTTTTTTGTTTCTTTAATTTCTACACCAGCCACTAGGACATAATGCTAAGTCTCTGTTGAGAATAATTTTGGGATCTTGAGATGAATACCAGCTAACAAAAAAATTTGGGGAGTGTGTGATGGGTAAAGAGGAGGGTATTGTAGAAATTGTATTTTTTCCTTTTCAGATGCTTTACTGAGACGCTTCATTTTCAACCGAAGTTTGGTATTTTGATTGTAGGCCACGATAGTAGTGTTTTTAGTAATATGAGGGGTATGATTAATCTCTTTGGTACTTTTGGAATGATTTTTTTTGTTTGGTGTAGACGAGCTTGTATGTTTAGTAAAAAAATGCATGTTTCAATGATTTTTTTTTCTCGGAGTACAAGTATATAAATTGTATGAATCTCAATCATCAACACAATTTAATAATAATCCTGAGAATTTTTCAGGAAATCCTGAGTTGCAAACAACTCTCAGGGTATCCTGAGAATGGTTCAAAGAAATCCTGAGTTGCAAACAACTCTCAGGATATCGTGAGAGTTGTTCATGAAATCCTGAGTTGCAAGCAACTCTCAGGATATCCTGAGAGTTGTTCAAGAAATCCTGAATTGCAAAAAACTCTCAGGATATCCTAAGAATTGTTCAGGAAATCCTGAGAGTTGCAAGTTAAGAGTTGCAAAAAACTTTCATGGTATCCCGAGAGTTGTTCAGGAAATCCTGAGTTGCAAACAATTCTCATGATATCATGAGAATTTCAAACACCTCGAGGTACCAGCGGGTATATATGGTTGGGGATATTTTTGTCCAAATTTCAACTCGAGGTACCAAGTGACACTATCCAAAAAACGGGTACCATTGGGTAATTAAATACTTGAGAAGGTATTTACTAGTACTTTTCTCTTTAATAAAATGGCTTCCATATCATCTGTTGTAGAAACGATCCTGGTTTTAGCAACAATAATAATTCCATCTCTAGTTATTTTTAACTTGATTATAGTCCAATATTCTGAAAGATGAAAGTTTGTATTATAAATAGAAATGAAATTCGTCTTTGCAGAGTTCGAATGTAGTCTCAGATAGTCTCTTTAATGATAGTTCTTCATGAAATTTAAAAAAAATGGATGATAACAATAAGAGCAGCATATGACGAGACAAAAAATAAAAATAGAAGTTAAAATATGATATATATATATATATATATATATATATATATGAAATATATGAAATATAAAGAGAAAATTACCCATAAATACCTTCTCAAGTATGTAATACCAAAGTAGTACCCACTTTCAGGATAGTTTTCATAAAGTACATAAACTTAAATAATGGACAAAAATACCCCAAGGTTATAAAAGGGGTCATTTTGGTTGGAACCCATTTTTTTACTTATAAGCCAGACTTTTGGGTTTCCATTCCCTCCAATTTGACTTTTATAATTTTGAAGCGAGAGGAACGAGACCCAGTACAGAACCTCAAAACACAATTTCAATGCAATCATCTTGTTAACCGGCCAAAAAATCACTCGACGACACCGATGAATATAGTTTTAGTTTACGTCGGTGGTGGACAACGTACGCGGAACTATTTTCCAACACCGGTGAATCCATTCGCTCATAGAATTGCAGTTTGGATGTGGTTTTTCTAATATAGATATTTTTCTTTTCAAAAAATTAAAGTGAAGCATGTTGTTTACGAATTTGGAAGCTCTTTGGTTTAGAAACATGAGTACATTGCACAGAGACTGGTTCTGCGTACGTTCGATTTCATCAATGGAAGTATTATGCGTTGGCTTGTTCATCTTTTCTGGGTTTTGTTTTTAATTATGGTTGTATCAGGTGATAGATTTGTAGTCGTAATTAGGTTATTTGTGTGAAATGTTGATCAATGGTTATTGTTTTGTAAGTCTACGTGTGGATATCGTGATTATCTTTTAAAAGTAGTGGACATGCATGATTGGGTAGACACAAATTACATCATGTTCGTCAGTTTGGGGTCGTGTCTAGCAATGCATGTAGTTGGTGTAGTCGTATCACGCATTTTTGTGTCAGTTTGTTTGTGAGTGGTAGGTAAATCTCATTGAGTTTAATTTTGGTAATGCCACACATTATGTACAGAAAATGAACATACAATCGCAATGTTATGCGGGGTATGTAATGGGAAATGATAAAACACAAATTCGATTTGTGTAGGCTATTAAATTTGCAAGTGAATTGGTAACTCGCAGTTCCGTTTTGTGCAGGTAATATGACTACAAAAGGTGTATTCTATAGGTCTGTTCTGGTTAGTATAATAAACCTTCTTAGACGTAATATAATTACGGTCGAGCACATAGAAACGAGTAAAGACAATCCATTCTATACATTTTAAAAAGCATCGTTTGACGTAAGGAAAGAGGATTTGAAGTTGAAGAACTTTCATAAATTGATCGAAGAAATTGCCAGTTTTTGCGATGTGAAGGCAAAAGCTTTCAAAATAGGTGGTAAGTTTGTAAAGCTAACTACAACCAATGTTAAGGCCATTTTTGGGCTGAAACATGGGAATGAAGAGATACCTTTGAATAAAGTTGGAGCCTTCATGGTCGGTACGCTGAAGGGGCTGAGAACAATTCTAGGCTAATCCAGAAGTATTTTTTCAGTCCATGTGGAAGGAAGAGCGGGCCGACGAATGACAAATCTATATCGAATTCATTGATAAAGGTAATTTAATTCAAAAATAGTATACATGTTTTGATGTATTTTTGCAGTTATGTTTTTTTATTGGGTTGCAACAATCTATAGAGAAAGCAATTATGGTTAGAAGGGAGGATGAGGTGAAGGACGTTGATCGTCTATTGATTCTTTTCATTTGCTCGACCTTTCTTCTCGGTTTCAGGGGACATAGTGGGCTGGACAACAGTATTCTATGTGGAGGATATGGTTAAAATCAATGACTATGATTGGTCTAGAGCTTTAGTTGGGAAGTTACACACGTCACTTGAAAAATTTATTTCGTCTGAAAACTCCGGGAGAGTTATCGGATGCGTTACTGTTTTATTTGTACCTAAGATGGCTTATATAATTACGTTAGTTATTAAAACCGTCGTTGAATGTTTGAATTTTGTTGTGTGCATCCTTTTTTGATGGAGCACACATTGATAGAGGTTGAAATTCCAAGGCCAGAGATCATACCTAGATGTTATAACTTATGGGGATTGGAGGGGGAGGAGTCGACTATGGAAATGATCAAGATGGTTTGCCAGCTACGAGATGCACTGGTAAGAGAAAGTTGTTGGTAAGAGAAATGTAGCATTATGAAGTATAATCGTATATAGCAATGCTTTGAATAAAAGGTATATAGCAATGCCAAAATGTACATAAATCATAGTTCCTAGTAGTGTCATTTAGCAATGATAACTTCCCGGCAATCGCAATGCCTATCATAGTAAATCTCTAGCGATGAATACACTAAAATTGCAATCTTATTTCTCAAAAATCGCATGCATGGTGCCGATTGTTCATGCAATCCCACCTGCGAACCTGAATATCTAACATACTCTTAATTGGTTTTGAATGATTAGGTAAGTTATGGAGAGTGAGCTCTCCTTGACAGAGGCTGAGAAGGAAGCTTTTGGAAGCGGTGAATTCGGGGTTAGCTATGAAGGAAAAAAACTATCGCGTGGGGAAAGTAGTAGGAAAATGAATAAATTTGTTTCCCACAAAACAGGAAAAAAAAAGAAATCATTTTAGCTTGAGAAAGAGAGCAGGCATCTCAACAACATCTACTGTCAATGAAGCACGATTTGTTGACAACACAACACCACCACCGACAGAACACGAATATGGAGTAACACTGCACGAATTCTTGGTAAAGAAGCACCGGACTCTAACAAAAGCGAAAAGCAAGAATAAAAAAAGGAATTGTAGGTCAAGTGTTGCAACTTTCACTACATATTCGGCTTCACGTGACCATGTCGTAGAGAAAAAATGTAGCAGGATTTACCGTTTCAACGTTGAAAATAGGCGGTTGAAGGTTTCACTTGAACGGAAGTAGAAATAAGTGAGTATTGTTATGCTTTTGTCGACAACGACATGTCTAAAAATAAACATTTAATATTTAACATTCTCCAATTGACACAGGTTGAAGGGCTAGAGACGGCGTTAAATTTGTTGAAAGCGAAGTTTGAGGTAGGAGAAAATATCGAAGATGTTGATAATGTCGACTTGTTAACACCTTATCAATGTCATTTTTTTGTGAAGATAAGGAGGATATTGAACAGGTGGTTGCGGATAGAAGTGAGAAGGTAATACCCAAAACTATTGTGTACCAATCTTGTAGGCATTGATTACGGAAGAAACAAAGCATAAATGTTTTGGATACACCAAAACTCTACCCCTCCAAACATCATGAGGTGGAGGATAGAGAGGAAGAAGAGAATGAAAGGTAGGATGTTGATAATCTCCCTAATGCAGAATATGAAAAGGCCAAGTTACTTGTAGTGACGGATGAACATGCAACTAAAGATGTTAGTACACCGATTGAAACTGCAGAATTGGTGGGATATATAATCGAAGAAGAACAATGAGGTAAGGAGATGAAGAATACAGGTACAACAAATATATTACCAATTGAACCTACTGCATACGCTGCGTTACAAGAAGCAGTGAGTGGGCAGTCTGATAGTGCACCAATAGCTTTAGTTATAGATGGCTTGGCAAAGGAGGCAGGTGGTATCGTATTTAATGATCCTGCTAGAAATGAGCCAGTGCAGGTGGAGGGAGATAATGTAGCATGTGGCACATTAGCAGTCCAAACAAATATGGTAGCGGTACAAACTGAAAGTCATGAAACAACTGTTGTTGATGATATTTTCGGATTTGAAGGATTGGCAGCAGAACAGGGATAGGAATGGGATTAGTTGTCGACATAAAGGAAAATATCAACGTTAAAAAAACAATGCAGATAAATCTCCGCAAACAAAGGTGGAGAAACCAAACAATACAGGGGACGGAGCACTTATGGAAACTAGGGTAGATGACTCTGTCTTGAACAAGAGAGGTTATACAAAGAACCGAGATGCAGTAGAAAAGGGTCAAAAGGAAAAAGAACTTACCAAACATGACGCTGAAACCACCGTAAACACAACCAAAAATAGTGAGGCCTCGCTTAATAGGCCAGATCAGGTAGCACCATTAGTCGAAGAGCCACAACCTGGAGTTGACATGGTGGTTGAGAAAAGACTTGAAGATGTAAGTGGATCTTACAAGTATTAATATTCAACAGTATTTAGTATTTTGTGTCGGCAGGTTTTGATATTTACAAAGTCTTGGCATGGTATTGAATATGATGGAGTGTGGTTGTTTTAATATGTTGTTTTGACACTGTAATAAATGTTTTAGACTTACTATGTCTTTGGGTTGTCTTAAGCATGAGTTTTTTGTGTATGTTATAAATGTGTCTAACAATTTCTGTATGTCTCGTAAATCGCAAGCAGTGTGATAAGGTATCTAGCAAAACATGTTAACAACATATCACAACTCGCAACGTTAGCATGGTCATCGTATATACCATGAGCTAAATTGTTCATAACAGAATTAAGAACGTCTACAAAATAAATCGCATGTATAGCACCCGTAGCAATCGTAACCTTAACTGCCTTGTACTTGGGCATTGTCCAAAACGTTTTGTTATAGTACAGCAATGTTAAGTGCATATAAGTCGCAACGTAGTGTTTCAACAATCTAGCAATCATAAATGCATGAGAATCCCAATGTGAACGTATAAAAACATTGCAATCTAGCAATGTTAAATACATATAAATCATTGTAACATATATTTATAAGTACTGCACGAAAGACCTATAACAAAAATAGATGTCATCACGTATCAGGTGTAGTCAATGTAACGATACAAGTAGTAGAACAGGAACCCAAGTTTGAACAAGTATCCCAAATATTAGGAGCCAATAAATTTTTATATAAGCCACAACAACATGAAGAACAACAACCCTTAACTAAGGCTGAATTACTTGCACACCTTGAAAGAGCAGAAGAAGTCAAACATGGGGGTGGAGAGATATCATAACACCTACAAACACCGGCCATTAAGTATGAAACACCGCAACATGATAAAGCAGCATCTTACTCACTACCTTGATGTTCTGTTATACCATTCGCTAATGAAATTTTTGTAGACTGCACGCAATCCTTTTATGACGATGTGGTAAGGCTGAGGAAAATTCGAATGAAAAGCGACGTACTTTGGAATCTATACATGAAGGTTCATTAAACACCGATGTAAGTGGATGTTTTTTTTACTATTAATGACAAAATTTATATTAGGGGATTAATATAGTAAATGTGGTAGTTGGATTTGAGGTAGCAGGAAGATCCAGAAGTTTGGTATTTTCCAATGTCGGAGTTCTCATACAGGCTTGCGGTTAGTGTGAGTGAGATAATGGATCTACCGTAAAAATGGGAAATAGATTTCAAGGTAATATGAAGTTCACATACACCATGTTGTTTGATTTAATCATTGTCATGTACACGTTTGAAGAAAATAATTATCAATTGATAGATTATCGATGGTTGTATATATAAGCTGCTCCAGGCTACAAATTAGAGAGTATCAGTGAAAGACTTTGATGATAAGTTTACATGTATGGTCAGCGCGATTCAAATTTCCAGAGTTGCAATTATAAGTGCAATAGCTATTATTAATGTTTTTCATATAACAATACTTAATATAATCTAGAAAACAATTTGTAGAAAATGCTGATTATTAAAAGAGATATGTCAAACATTGTGGATAAAGTATTTGAGATAATGAGACCGGGCACATACATTACACTGGTTTTTTTTGTGCACCATTAACAAAGACGGAATCAACTACTAGACTTTGCTGGTTATTGATATGGAGAATGGTACTTTTAATAACTACAACTCGTTGTTGCCATGGAGCAAACATATTGGAGATAAGACGAGGAATACTGTTGATGACTTAGTAAGATGTTTTATGCTATAAATCTGTTCATATAAATATGACATAAACCGCAATCGCACTATGCGAACAAATCGCAGATGCTAGTAACACAGTAGGGAGTGACATCCTCTTGGTTGTACTACAATCGCATACTCTTATTATGTGAGACAATCACAATACTAGTATCAAATAAAACGCAACGCATACATGTTGGCATATTAAAATTGCTAATGGTTGGCTTGCACAACAAACGTGGCCTTATAACATTAACTACAACCTTATAGCTCTTTCATTCTTTAATAGTTGGCCTACTGCATGAAGAAAAAATACAAACCTGTTGTGAAGGGTGGATAGAAAATCAAGATAATGAGAGATATATCACAACAAGAAAAGAACAGCCTCGACTGTGGAGTTTTTGTTTGTGAGTACGCGAAAGACATCATTCAAAAAGGATATGTACCTCTGAAATATGGAGATGATATACATGCAACAAGGAGAGTTTAAATCTTTAAGAATTTCCTCACTGATTCAAACACAAACTCACGAGGGTAGCTACAATCTATATTAAATATGGTTTTTGGAATTAATGTATAAATATCGTTACGTATTTGGTACTATTAAAACTACAATTTGGTTGAGTTTATTTTGTGCAATATCTAACAATGCAAGTTAATATTTGAAGGTTCTTTTTGAGTAATCAAAAGATGAGTACCAATCGTAATGCCTCTTTATTATTTAACACTAATATAGCAACATGTGAAATTTAGGTTGTTTATATCTAACAATGTCAGTCTGGGTTAATATTTTTAAAAAATTTAAGTTGTATTATCTAGCAACATCTTGGATGAACAAAAAAATGAATAAATCAAACCAACTATAATAATTTACAACAAGGAAGCAAAATTATAAAATCAAAGTTTTCATATCAAGCAGTTACGTTTGATGGTAAATCGTGTATGCGACTCATGAGTGTTTCAAGGTCTTGTATGCATAAATCGCATCTGCGAAGACAATTATTATTAATGCATTGAATAATGTCGATATGAGTGCTACCTATATCCATCAGTAATTAAGCAAAGGTTCCTCGCGTTATTGGTTAATTTAATACTTGACAAGACAAAGGTAGATATTTAATCATTACAAAAGCATTAACTAGACGTGTAGAACTAATTGCATTTTGCTAAATTAGACGTAGCTTTGAGTATGCACTCTCACTATAAGTAGCAGAAGAGATTTTAGGCTATTTACTCTTAAGCACTAAACACTTTGAAAAAACTCTTTGTATTATAAAGAAATGGCCCAGTCGTCTCCAGTTTCTCCACGATATTCATCCTCTAAAGGTTGGTTCTCAGACCGTTCTAGGAACTATTCTCCTAATAAAAGGACAACCACGTCGGAGTAATCATCTGACGACTCAAAAAACGGTTTAGTCTGGTACTTTGAGTTCGAGGATGAGTATGACACATGTGACTCGTGGTCATTTGACGGTTACAACTCAGACTCAAACGAACTTCCCAAACACAAGCGTAGGAGGGACAATTAGGAGAACAAGATTTCGATGAACCGGTTGACACAAATAACGAAAAAGATGATGAAGCAGATGATGAGACAGAAACAAATGAAGAATAAGACGAGGACGGGGTGGAAGAGGATGAGGAAGAAGAAGATTCAGATGAGGGGGACGAGGACGAGGATGATGATTGATGTTCTGGTAGTTCAAGTAGGATGTGTTTTTCTTTAGTATGTTGTTATGTTTGTTGAAGTAAAATGAACCAACTCTATGAGATTGTGTATTTTTTGGGAGGGTTGAGTTAGGCTTTGTAAAGCCCTTCATACAATTCTAATATATTTTGAAATTTTCTTGTTAGTTGTTGTTTTACTGTTTATTTAATGGTTATTTCAATTAGCAACATATAACAGTAACACTAACCTTCAAAGAGTATTTGAAAACCAGCATTTTTTGTTGAACCTTGTTGTATCAGCGCTAATAACAAAGGAGTTAAGTGTAATGTATATATTTGTGTAAATTAAGCAAAACATTAATAGCGAGGATTTTTTCAATTGCGCCAATAAGCCCAGTTGTACGGACATGACATGACATGTATTATACATGTACTAGTCTAAGGTTCAAAATTATAAGTAACTCGCAAATGCGATTTACATGGGTTGTAGTAGAGCAATCGCAATGTAGTATAACTTTTTGAGTAACTAACAATGTAATATTTTACATGTAAATAGGAAACTCGTGTAGAATATCACAAAAAAATGTAACCTCTAAAACAACAGTCGCATATGGTTTAAAGGATAATGGTATAAACACAGGTGGTATGTGACGAAGGACCTAGGTAGCAAAGTAAAGTTCTTGTTACTTAAACATAAGAGGCATTACAAAATAATCTTTTGGTTAACCAATAAATTAACCTATCTAGCAAAGTAATTAACCAAGGAATTAACCTATCTAGCAAACTTCATATCTAGCAATGGGTCCAGTACGTAAACAGGTATATCGCAACATAAAAACCTTGTATCTAGACATATCAAACAAAGATACATAGAATGAAATACATAGCTAGAAGAAATTCATAAGGGAGCATCGCAAGACCTTCGGTTGTGTCCTGTTTTAAGAAAGCGGCCATACTGCAAATGGTTTGTGGTTACTTCCACTCTAGATGGAAGACGTTTTTCTTTTCGGTCGTCCCGATTCATGTTGAGGGTTTGAACTTCAGGCTCCGAATAATCGTCACGGTTTGAAACTTCGCCAAAATTTGTTATAGTCGGTATGTTAAAAGAATAACTCGATCTGTAATTCGCAGCAGTGAAAATGGTTCTATTAAATTCATATGATCTGCCCTTACCGATGTTATCGTCGTAAAAGCGTGTGAGCATGGGAAACATTCTTGCTGCCAAGCACCACAAGTATATTTGAAATCAAGCATGTTTACTACCATTACTGGTTCTGACAAAACCTCAAAAAAGCAGTCGAAAACTTATGTACTACCCACGTTCGACCACATTCTAAAACTTCCTGTCAAACTCGGGGCATAAATTAGTATTCCAGCTGATATAATCCGATAAACGTCTTGAAATATGATTCATAAGAAGTACTCTAATCCTATCTACCAATTCTACTATAGGTAGATTGCATAGTTTTTTAATTTTCACGTTAAATGATTCAACCGCAGTTGATGTCATTGCCCCATACCGTTTACCTTTGGCAAAAGCATGAGTATACTTTTCTGGGGGAAAATTGTTTAGAAAAAATTTAATTTACCACCGCCCTGGTGCGGAAACTACGATAGTCGTTCATTAAAAATCTTTATTGTGGGAGAATAAGCATAGCGGTTAAACATCAGTAGCATATTCTTTTTATAGTCTCGGTTGGTGTGTTCTAGAATTTTATTCAAATTCTGAATTATATAGAAAATACAGTAAGCGTGATAGCCATTGGGATAGACAACAGCTATAACATTAATAATACCATAATGACGATCCAAAATAAATGTAAGTTGGCGGCCTAACATATGAGGTTTAAGACTTTGCATAAACCAATTCCACTTGTCAGACTCTTCGCTGCCGACAATACCGAAAGCAACAGGAAATAGACCTGCAGTAACGAGGCAGGTTAAATTGTTGACAGTGTTTTTAGAAGTTTAGTTTTGAATAGAGGAATCGCAAAGCTAGTTAAAGGTAAAACGCATCAACTATAACCAAACAATCACAATGTCTAAAGATGATAATACCATCCTATCTAGAAAGGACAATATAGGCTATCTAACATGATTGTTGTAAACACATAAATCACAATGGATGTATCAATTGCATACGTAATAACACATATCTAGCAATGTGTGGTAGGATATGGTAAAACCAATTTATGAATACACATATCTAGCTACATGTAAAAACACGGTGGGACTAACCGTTGTTGCCATCCTTTGCTACCGCTGAAAGCAACACATCCCTTAAGTTTCTACTCACCAAACATATTGTCATTTAGTACAAAATAAATGGGTTTATGCTTACTTAATACTCATCTCATTAAACATATTGTCATTCAATACCCAATTTATTTTTAATACCCTAACTACCCTGCACCAACTATATAAAGGTTTTTTTAAAGAAAAATATGATATTTCCACCCAATCAAATATTTTGATTTTTGAATTTATAACGATCTCTCTCTCTCTCTCTCTCTCTCTCTCTCTCTCTCTCTCTCTCTCTCTCTCTCTCTCTCTCTCTCTCTCTCTCTC